>NW_021026711.1:1758690-1784614 GCF_004153795.1 Camellia sinensis | reverse complement strand
TCTAGATTGTGTTTGAATCCGTTCGAAGCCAAGTACTTCGGATCTCTAGATTCGTGGATCCGAATCCTTTCGAGTCCGAGTGCCTCGGATCTCTAGGCTTGCCTAATACCCTTTCGAGTCCGGGCCTGAGTAAGTCTCTAGGTTCGTGGATCCGAACCCTTTCGAGGCTTAGAGCGATTCAATCCGTTTGATGGCGATAAATCTGGGCCCACTGATTCTTGGACTTGTGATAAATTCGGGCCCACTAATCTTGGGCTATTGGGCCTAAATAATTTAGTGGGCTCAAATTAGCCCCTCTTACATTTGCCCCTTGCGTGTATGAGAAATTTTAAATTTCTCAGACATGCATACTGTCATTTCTTCGACCCTGTTTCGCATCACGTTCCCCAAAAAAAAAATGTTTTGTCACGACAGAGCCTATGGATAAAGTTGATGACGCACTTCAATTTACAGAAAAAAATTGACAAGCAAAAATATTATTTTTTTGTACTTTTTTTTTTTTTTTTTTTTTTTTTTTTTTTTTTTTTTTTTTTTTTTTTTACAAAAAAAAAAAATTTGTCAATTAATTTTTTATTTTTCAAAACAAATTCTCAAAAACTCAAACCCAACATTTTATCAACAATTTCAAGTATGGTCCTTTTTTCTTTTTTTTTTGAGCATATTTTTAATTTTTAACAAAATCCTGGCAAGTTAACTCTCACAGTTATTCACCCAAAAAAAAAAAACACTCTCACAGATAAAGCGAGGTTATGGTTGGCGCTTCTTCCTTCCATGGCTGCCATTTTCCACCACCCCACCACCGGCGCCGCCGCCACCACCACGTTCCCTCAGTCTATTCTCTCTCCTCACCTCCCATTCCCTCACTACCCATCAAAATCACCACAAGTAATCTCCTCAATCTCTCTCTCCAAAACACCTCTCTCTCTCCCTAAACCCAAACGCCAACTCATCTCATCCTCCACCACCTCCCCCACCCAATTCCCCTCCGCCTCCAACCCACAAACCCTTCAGCCCCTTTTCCCTCAAAAACCTAACACCCACTCCAATTCATCGATCAACAATGACCCACCCACCATCGATTACTTCAATTTGCTTCGTCTCTCAGTTCGTTACGGAGACATTGAACTTGCTATGTCAGTCCACGCCTCAATTCTCAAGCTCGAAGAAGAAGATACCCATTTGTCCAACGCTCTCATCGTCGCTTACCTCAAGCTCGGTCTTGTAACTCATGCTCACAAAGTTTTCTTAGGTCTTTCGTGCCCAAATGTGGTTTCTTACTCTGCAATGATTTCGGGTTTCGCGAAGTCGAATCGGGAAGTTTTAGCTGTGCAGCTTTTCTTTGAAATGAGAGGTTCAGGTATCGAACCCAATGAGTTTAGTTTCGTCGCCATACTAACTGCTTGTATTCGTCTTTCTGAGTTGAAATTGGGTTTTCAAGTTCATTCTTTGGCAATGAAAATGGGTCATTTGGAGTGTACTTTTGTTTCGAATGCTCTAATGGGTTTGTATAGTAAATGTGGGTGTTTGGATTTTGTGGTTTCATTGTTTGATGAAATGCCTCAAAGAGATATTGCTTCATGGAATACCCTCATAGTTGGTGTAGTGAAGGACTTGGATTATGATGGAGGGTTTGATTTGTTTCGAAATATGCAAAGAATTGATGGTTTTAGAGTTGACCAATTTACGCTTTCAACCCTTCTGGTTGCCTCTACTGGGTGTTTGGCTTGGATGGGAGGCCGAGAAATTCACGCCCATGCTCAGAGAATCGGTTTAGAGTCCAATTTGAGTGTAAATAATGCGCTTATTGGGTTCTACACGAAGTGTGGGAATGTAAGAGATGTGGTGGCTTTGTTTGAGAGGATGCCTTTAAAAGATATAATTACTTGGACTGAAATGATTACGGCGTACATGGAATTTGGGCTCATTGGTATGGCTGTGGAGACTTTTGATCGGATGCCGGAGAGGAATTGTGTTTCTTATAATGCTCTATTAGCGGGATATTGTCAAAATGGCAAAGGCTCAAGGGCTTTGGTATTGTTTTGCAAAATGGTGGAGGGTGGGGTTGAGTTAACCGACTTCACTTTGACTAGTGTTATCAATGCTTGTGGGTTGTTGATGGAAGTGAAGATCAGTGAACAGATCCATGGTTTTGTTGTCAAGTTTGGTTTTGGGTCAAATGATTGTATTGAAGCAGCTTTGCTTGATATGTACACAAGGTGTGGAAGGATGGCTGATGCAGAGGAAATGTTCTATCATTGCCCTGCCAACCAGAGTAGTTCAATCACGTGGACATCAATGATATGTGGGTATGCTCGAAATGGGCAACCAGATGAGGCAATTTCTCTTTTCTGCTTGATGCGGGTGGAAGACATGGTTGTTGATGAGGTTGCAATGGCTGCAGCACTTGGCGTCTGTGGAACTTTAGGTTTTCGTGCGATTGGGGAACAAATCCATTGTCTTGCACTTAAATCTGGTTTTATGTGCGATGTAGGCGTTGGAAACGGCATAATTAGCATGTACTATAAGTGTGGGAACATGGAAGATGCAGTTAAGGCTTTCAGTTTGATGTCAAAGCATGATATAGTTTCATGGAACAGTTTGATGGCTGGCTACCTCCTTTACAGGCAGGGCGATGAGGCCTTGGATGTACGGTCAAAGATAGAAAAGGCAGGATTAAATCCAGATGCAGTTACCTTTCTCTTGGTTATTTCAGCTTCTAGACACAAACTCAAATTTAGTTGATAAGTGCCACAGATTGTTCAAATCAATGAAAACCAAATATGACATTGAGCCCGCTTCAGAGCATTATGCCTCCATGGTTGCTGTTTTGGGTTTTTGGGGTCTGCTTGAAGAAGCTGAGGATTTTATCAATAAGATGCCTTTTGAGCCGGAGGCCTCTGTTTGGCGAGCGTTGCTTGATACTTGTAGAATCCGTTTGAATACAAGACTAGGGAAACAGGCTGCAAAGCAGATACTTGCTTTGGAGCCAAGCAATCCATCTACATATGTACTTGTATCAAATCTATATTCTGCATCCGGGAGATGGCAGTGCTCTGAAATGATCAGGGACGAGATGAGGGAGAAGGGATTTCAGAAACTCCCGGGTCAAAGTTGGATTATTCATCAAAACAAGGTTCATTCATTCTATGCAAGGGATAAAACACATTACCAATCCAAAGACATCTATAGTGGATTGGAAATACTAATATTGGAATGCCTAAAAGCTGGATATATCCCAGACACGAGCTTTGTGCTTCATGAAGTAGAGGAGCATCAAAAGAAGGATTTTTTGTTCTACCACAGTGCAAAACTTGTGGTAACCTATGGGCTTTTGACAACTAGGCCAGGAAAACCCATTCGGGTTATGAAGAACATTGTCCTCTGTGGGGACTGCCATACGTTCTTGAAGTATGTTTCGATTGTAAGCAAGAGAGAGATATATGTTAGGGACGGTTCAGGTTTTCATTGTTTCTTGAACGGTCAATGCTCGTGCAGAGATTACTGGTGACACAAGCTATGCTGATTAACCCCTTGGTTTTGGGGGTTTTGGGCAAACTATTTTCATATAAATTTTTTTTTTCTTTCTTATTTTTAGATCATTGGATAGTCTCATGCTGCTGTAAAATATTTGTATTTTGTGTAATTCCTCACAGAGAATCTAAATGACAAAGATCAATTACCTCTAACTTCATTGTGAGATTGTCATTTATTTGATAAATTGAGTAATATGATATAGCTAGCACCAAAAACAAACCCATTATTGTCAGGTAAAAAAAGAGTGCTGCTACTAGCACTCTATAAATTATTTTGGACTCTTGAATTTTTAACTTTTTTTATTACAATAATAACCTCAAATAAAATTACTAAAAATGATATCATTAATTTTGGGACACCTCATCTCATAGTTAAATCACATCATGAATTAGGGTTTATGAGAGCACCCATCTCCATCACCACCCATTCATCTTCCTCAAATCTCATCTTCAAAACCTCCACATCCTCAAAACCTTGAAAACCCTTTGGTGGCAACATAGCTTCTTTGTTCGAGAACGCAGATTCAAACATGGAAATTTATTAACATTTTGAAAGGTTAAAAATGTTAACACTTGTAGAAGTTTTCATTTTTCAAGTTCGGGAATACAGGCCTGAACATTACTTATTTGTTTGGGAACGTCTTCCCTGAACAAATAAGTAATGTTTGGTAATGCAAGTTCGAACATGTAAATTTTTTAACACATTGAACGGTCAAAATTGTTAAGGCTTGCAGAAGTTTTCATTTTTTCAACGGGAATACAGGCCTGAAAATACTTATTTGTTTGAGAAGGCATTCTTGAACATGGAATTTTTTTTAAGTTCGGGAATACAGGTCCAAACATGGAAATTTCTTAACACATTGAATAGTCAAAATTTTTAATACTTATAGAAGTTATCGGAAGTAGCCCAAATCCATTATCAGGTTCAAAAGTTATTCTTATATCGACTTTGATAATATTGTTGCGTAGTTTTCTGTTGAACTTATAATTTTATAATATCTACCAACAAAACCAATTATTATAATTTTTTTTTCTGTAAGAGAAGAAATTATTATGAGAAAACTAAGAAATAATATATATAGAGAGAAAGCATATCAACTGTGACATTGGTAGATGATGTAGTAGAGACAGTAATCGCATTGGCTCTTCTTCTTCTTGGTGGGTTTTGTTAGGGTTTTTGGAAAAGGGATTTTTTTTTGAGATGTGAGGGGTGTGCAATCAATGGGTGAAATATTTTTACAAAGATAATTTTAGTATTATTTGGGGGAAAAAAGAAATTTTGAGGATTTCAAAATTTATAAGTGGAGACCCAAAGAAATAGGGGTCCAAAATAATTTATAAGGTGCTAATAGTATCACTCATTAAAAAATTGTGGAGAAGAAATGAGGAACAAAGTGGCAAGATAATTTCATTTGTTTTTTTTAATTTTTAAATTTTATTAAATTTTAGCAATTTATAACACAATGCCCATATATTTTTTAAAAAAAATTTCCATTTCCATCTAAGCCTCTTTTATTTTGTCGTAATAGTTTGATTGGGCCCTTCCTATAATCTTTGGGCTGAATTTGGCTTCATTGCTCTGTCTGACATTGGAGTGAAAAGTCTAAAACAAAACTTGAATTTAATTTGCAACTTTATTATAGACACCAACCATTCTATTAAATGGATTACCAACAACGCATATGAGTGTGGAGTCACACACATGTAGAGTTCATATTCATGTTGTCTTGATAATTAATTCAATATGTTTAAGAATATAAAATTAAATGACGGATTAATTTTTAAAAAGTGAGCCCTACGACCAATTTTATAAAATCTTGTTAGTTTTTATATTTTTATGTTTGATTTTGTATTTGATTTTTGTGTTCTTAATACTATTATAATTAATTTGAAAATTTTCTTTATATACTTACCTATTTATTGTTTAAATTTGAATTAATGAATTAGGAGTTGTGCAAAACATGTCAGTATTATTTTAACACTCATTCGAGATTTGTAAAATGAAAAAAGAAAATATTGAGTGTAACGGCGTGTTACTAATCAATGACAAGTTGCAAATGAATTAGTTGGACAAATTTTATTTTCCACTAACTCAACAATATTGCGCAAATCAAAATTGATTATTGGATTGATAATATCATTATTACACCTAATATTCACTCTTAAAAAGAGTGACGACATTTTTTAAAATTTGTTAATTATGTTGTTGAAGTAGATCTTGGTTTAAGTTCTAAAATGTTATTATTGAGTGACAGATCAATTAATAAAATTTATTAGTATATTTATTAATTAATTTCCTTTTTCTCCTCTGTTACTCTTGAAAGAGTAATGTTAGAGACCTCAAATATTCTATTAAAAGTTTTACTAAATGTCTCACATGGGTGTGGGACCCACACAATATGGGTCTCATGTGGGTCCCACACCTATGTGAGATATTTGGTAAAATTTTTGGTAGAATTTTTGAGACCTCTAGCATTTTTGCTCTTGAAAACGTTTGGTCAACTTTCCATCATGATGCATGGGATTTAGCAATTGCATTTTTAAGTAGTTTTATTTTTATTTTTATTCTATCATCTTTAATGTTTTATTTTTCTTTTTTAAAAAAATTAAAAAGTTTCACATTTTTAAGTTTAACTAGATTAGATAAACTTGAAAAAAAAAAAAATCAAAGAAATTCATTGAAGACAAAAAAATAATATTTGACTTTTTTTTTTTTTTTCTTCAGTGATATTTTTTGGGGTTTTTTTTTTAAAATATATTTTTTGATTCTTCTAAATTAGATTGAACTGAAGTAATTTCTCTGACATAAATTTTAAAAAATAAAAATAAAAAATGTGATTTATTTATTTATTATTGCCAAAGGGAATAGTTATTAAGGGTAATTATTTAGTAATTTCGGAATATGGACAAATAGTATTCTATAGTATTATAATTGGTGGCGAAGGTGGATAGATGGGGTACATGAATGATATATGCATGTAGTACAAACTGAATGATAATTGATTAGAAAGTATGAACACGTGATACTTCAGAAATATTGAATAATTTTTGTAGTTATTAATGCTCCTCTTATGGGGAAGAAGCGGGTCAAATTTAATAGCAACAACAAAGTTACTGTTGTGCATGGTCAACAGTTATGCTTTGCTTAATTTTGTTACTTATTGTTTCTCTTGTGGGAAAGAAACAGGTCAAACTGAGTCAAAGAAAGTCTAATATATTATTCACGACAAAATTAATGTTCCATTGATAGTTTTTACATTTAATTTTTCCTGAATTTTTATTTTCTTTTAAAAATATAATATGTAATGTTAACAAGTTAATTAAAAATTGTCCCTGGATGTGGGTGTTGTTCATTCGATGATTCAAATCATTCATTTTATAAAATTTTTTACGTATATTATATACACAAAAATTAGGTTGATCCGATAATCATATTTTATTCAATTTATAGCGTTTGTCACCAAAAAAACGAATGATTTGTTTTCAAACATAATTGCCATTTATTTTTTTGGAAACAAATCAATAAATTAAATATGTTACAATTATTTGATCAACCTAATTTTTTTAAAGGTATATATACATGAATGGTCAATGATTCAGATTATCAAAATAGGACTGTGGTGTAGCCCTTTGTCATTATTTTTTACCGTCATGTTAGGGCTCGCGGCGCCCATCACGAGTCTTGTTTCGATAATCTAAATCATTCATTTTGTTGAACTTTCCATATATATTAAACGCACTACAAAAATAATCGAACAATATTAATAACATTGTCTTTGTTCTCGTTTGTGCATCATCAACTCAGATTTAACTTTTTTTTATATGTGATTATTATATAAAATATTTAGTAATTCATTTAGAATCCCGAACATTAATATGACAAAGTAGCTCCTCCGCATCAATTAGATGAGGGCCAGGCCAGCTTGAGTGTTGTTTTGATATATCCAAATACCCACACTATTACACCTATTAGGTGGTTTTTGGGTACATCTGTCTAAGTCTCTAGGTTGCTAAGACTGTTGTTGTAAATGGATTGGACTGGGATCTGAAGATGAGAAAATGCGGGGAGCGAGCTCACTACCAATCTTCTTTTAATTTAATGTTCAAATTCAACAGAAAAACCATGTTCTTCCTTCCCCAGCATTAGTAACCCCTATTATTAACTCCCTCTTAATGACTTCACCACTCATGTATCACATCCAACTGAATACAACCGAACCTTCCCCCCAGTCTCCAGACCCGCATCAATAATGTATGATGCAATGTGAAACAATAGTTTGATAGAGAGAGAGAGGATATATGAAAGAGAGAGAGACACTGAATTGTCTGTAATTGTGTGTATGTTTACA
Source organism: Camellia sinensis (assembly GCF_004153795.1). Lineage (NCBI taxonomy): Eukaryota > Viridiplantae > Streptophyta > Magnoliopsida > Ericales > Theaceae > Camellia > Camellia sinensis. Next base: position 1,776,732 of record NW_021026711.1, on the reverse strand, counting down.
AAGAGAATGCACTCTCTTTATAGAAAGGATATGATGCATTGGATGCTCACCGAAAGCATAAAACATTTACAATATAAAAGATAAAGTGCTAAAGCTATAATGCTAAGCTATGATGCTATACTATAACAGCTATTAACAATTATACACTATGATGCTATAACGGCTATTAACAATTATACACTAACATCCCCCCGCAAACTCAAGGAGGGAAAGCATCAACCAAGTTGAGTTTGCAAACAAGATCATTGAAGCGTTCAGGAGGATAAACCTTAGTGAAGATATCAGCGGGTTGATCGACTAAAGCAATAGGGAGAAGATGAACAGTACCACAGGTAACATGCTGGCGAATGAAATGACAATCAATCTCAATATGTTTGGTGCGATTATGAAAAACATCATTGTGAGCAATCTGAATGGCACTCTGATTGTCACAATAGAGAGGGGTAGGACTAGAAGAAGAAACACCCATATCAGCAAGGAGCCAGCGAAGCCAGAGAAGTTCCTGAGTAGTATCAGCAAGAGCTTGGTATTTAACTTCGGTGCTAAAGCGTGCAGTGAGGGATTGTTTTTTGCTACGCCAAGCAAGAAGAGAATCCCCTAAGAAGAAGCAAAATCCCATGGTAGAGCGTCGATCCGTAGGATTCCCAGCCCAATCAGCATCGGAAAAGGCACACAGTTCAAGAGAGGAGGAAGTAGAGAAGTGAAGGCCATGGAACAGAGTGCCTTTGAGGTAGCGAAGGATGTGAAGGAGAGCAGTATAGTGGGGAGTGCGAGGAGCCGATATGTACTAACTGACAATGTGAACAACATAGGCAATGTCAGGACGAGTCACTATGAGATAGACAAGACTGCCGACGAGCTGGCGATAAAGAGTAGCATCGGAGAGAAGAGTTCCATCGAAAGGAGTGAGACGAATCTGAGGATCAACTGGAGTAGAGGTAGTTTTGCAATCAGTAAGACCAGCACAAGCCAGAAGATCGGATGCATATTTGGCCTGGGACAAATAGGAACCAGTAGAATCATGAGAGACTTCAAGGCCTAAGAAGTAGTTAAGAGTACCAAGGTCCTTTATCTCAAACTGACGGTGGAGAAACTGTTTGAGGTGGAGAATACCAGCTTCATCATTACCAGTGATAATCATATCATCCACATACAGAAGAAGAAGAGTGGTACCATGAGGAGTAGCCCGTATAAAAAGAGCAGAGTCATAGGGGCTAGAGGTGAACCCGAAGTCATGAATGGTAGAACTAAACTTAGCAAACCAAACACGAGGCGCTTGCTTGAGGCCATAGAGAGCACGCTGTAGTTTGCAAACCTGATGAGGTGGAAAAGTGGACCCAGGTGGAGGTTGCATGTAGACCTCCTCAAGAAGATGACCATTGAGGAAAGCATTTTTGACATCCATCTGAAAGAGCCCCTAGTGGCGAGCAGCAGCAACAGCAAGTAAACTGCGAACAGAGGTAAGCCGAGCAACAGGAGAGAACGTCTCCTCATAATCAATACCATATTCCTGGTTGAAACCCTTGGCAACAAGACGAGCTTTGTAGCGTTCAATAGAGCCATCAGAATGTGTTTTGATTTTGTAAACCAATTTGCAGCCAATCGCAGTCTTGCTAGGAGGAAGATCAACAAGATCCCAAGTATGAGCTTTGTCCAAGGCCTGGAGTTCATCAGTCATAGCTTGCTGCCAAAGAGGATTAGTATAAGCCTCACGATAGGAGGTAGGTTCATAAGTAGAGAAGGCAGCAGATCCAACAATATAATCACGAAGATGGATAGGAGGTTGAGTTACCCGGCGTGGTCGACTCGTAGGAGGATCGGTGGGAAGAAGGACCGGTGGAGAAGGAAGTGTGGCAATGAGAGGTGGACCTTCAGGGAGAGTAGGCTGGACGGGATCAGGAGTGAGCAAGGGCGTTTCGATGAAGGAGGAACCTGTATCAAAATCATCAGAGAAAAGATGTATGGAAGGATTAGTAAACAGTACATTAGTGGAAAGTGCGAGTAAGTGAAAGGAGGATAGCGAGGAAAACATTTGGTGCTCCCAGAAAATGACATGTCGGGAGATACGAAGACGTTTAGAGAGAGGATCCCAACAGCGAAAGCCTTTATGTTCAATTCTATACCCAAGAAAGCAACAAAGACGAGAACGAGGTTCAAGCTTGGTGTGTTCATGGGATTGAAGTAGAACAAAGCAGGTAGAGCCAAAAACTCGAAGATTGGCGTAAGGAGGGGGAGTGCCATGCAGATGTTCAAAGGGAGTTTGATTATGGATGACAGGGGTAGGAGCACAATTGATAGTGTAAACAGCAGTGAGGGCAACTTCTTCCCAAAAAGTTTCAGGGCAGGAAGAAGATAGAAGGAGAGCGCGAGCAGTGTCGAGAATATGCCTATGTTTCCGTTCAGCGCGGCCATTTTGCTGGGACGTGCCAGCACAGGAACGATGAGGCAGTGTACCATGATGCTGAAGAAAGGAAAGGAAATCTGAATCCCGATATTCCATAGCATTGTCAGAGCGAAAAATTTTTATGGCTTTGGAGAATTGGGTGTGGACCATTTGGGCAAATCTATAATAAATGTGTTTAAGTTCAGACCTATTTTTCATGAGAAAAAGCCAAGTAAACCGGGAAAAATCATCAATAAAAACAACAAAATAGCGAGATCCCCCCATAGTAGCAGTAAGGGAGGGGCCCCAAATATCCGAATGTATAAGATCAAAAGGTGCAAGGGAAACAGAAGTACTTTTATTAAATGATAAAGCAGGTTGTTTGGCAAGTTGACAGGGTATACAATTGAAATTACCTGGAATTACATGATCCAATTGTCCATTAGAAACCAAAGACTTTAAGCGATTAACAGAAATATGCCCTAAGCGACAATGCCAAAGATGAAAGGGAGATAATGAGGAAGTAAATGCAGGAGCAGCGATCTGAGGAGAGGCAGGAACATGAAGGTGAATGAGTTCATAGAGACGTCCATGCTTACGGCCGATCCCAATAGTCTGCCCCGTCTGAGGGTCTTGTACCAAACAATCAGTAGCAGAAAATGTGACAGTTAGACCAAGTTCACATAATTGACCAATGGAAATAAGGTTTAAGGTGAGAGCAGGGATATGATAAACTTGAGGTATAGATAAAGAAGATGTGGAAACAGTACCAACATAGCGGACAGACATGAAGGAACCATCAGCAGTATGAATTGAGGGAATATAAGGAGAGGAGGAGAAGGAACAAAATATAGTAGAACTGGAGGTCATATGATTACAACAGACAAAGTCAAAATACCAAGAAGAGTTACCTGGGAGCACAGACAAAGCAGTAGGAGGAGGTATACCAGAAGGGGAGAGAAGATGTTTGAGCATGGCCTCTACATCCGTTGGAGAAAAGTGAGGGGTAGACGGAGCAGGAGACTTAGAGAACCCCTCAGAGGCAGTAGCAGCAATGTGATGAGATTGATTCCCGGAAGCAGCAGCAGCAGTGTGATGATACTGATTCCCGGAAGCAGCAGCAGCAGTGTGATGAGACTGATTCTCGGAACGATGAAAGCTCCCCCGGGAAGAGCCACCGCGAGAGGAGTGGCTATTGGAGGATGATCGGGATGGATTGCGAAAACAATCCTGTTGCAGATGACCAGGACCAAGTTTGTTGCAGTAGCGGCAGGATCTGACGGGACAATTGACCAGGAGATGGGTGGAAGGAAGGCCCCGATTCTGACAATAGAGGCAGGCAGTGGTCCGCTGGGTAAATGATGGCCGGGACGAAGGAGTGGCAAGAACAGAGTCCACGTGATGAGTTTGAAAAGTACCGAGACGAGTCTCCTCTGATAGTAACTCAGAAATTGCTTGTTCAAGAGTGGGCAATGGATGGTGATGAAGCAAAGAGGCACGTACGGGCTCAAAAGAGGGAGTAAGAGCCATGAGAAAGTGCACCAACCTTTGCTGGTTGCGATAGATAGTAAATAAAACAGCATCTTCTTGGTCATGCCAAGTTGGTTATGAAAGAGCAAGCTGATCCCAAACAGAGTACATTTGAGAAAGGAAGTCATTAATGGACTGAGTGGATTCTTGGCGCATGCGGTGAAGTTGGTTCTAAAGTTGATATTGATGGGCAAGACCAGTAGTCTGGTATCGTTCTTTCAAAAAATCCCAGATGTCTTTTGCAGGAGTAGTTACAGAATCAAGCTGAAAGCGACCAAACTGAAGACTGATAGAGGTAACAGAGGTATTACGAAACCAGGTAATGATTTGGTAATTCTTACTGTCCCATTCCTCAAGTCGGTCTTCATATGTAGCAGTAGTAGCAGTAGTAGCAGTAGTTTCATTAGTGTCACTGTCTTTCACCGGTTTGGTCACATCTTCGGTGACAATTCGCCAGAGCTTCTTTCCTTTGAGGAAGGAAGACATGGCTTGGGCCCACAGAACATAGTTTGAACCATTCAAAATAACGGAAATGGGATGGGAGGCATCATGACGATCCATAATACTAGTTGAGTCGGGCTAAATTAATAGGAATAGACCTGTAGGAGCAAAATTAGGGAAAACAGAGTGTACCAATGAGTCCGGAAAGTTGAAAATAGCTAGGAAATGTGTGCTGTGTAGAGATGATGTCAACAGAATGCAAGATGATGTCAGCGGCGCACGTTAGCAAAACTGGCGCACGTGCGGCTCACAATAGCAGGATGGCACAAGCGGGTGCACGATAGTGGAACGGCGCAGGCGTGGCTCACGGTAGAGGGATGGCGCACGCGGGTGCACGGTAGCAGGCGCGGCACACGAAGGAGCAGACCTGAAGGCGCGTGAAGGCACGTGTGAGAGTGGCGGTGGAAGAAGAGACGCGCCGATCACAAAGAAGGCGCGTGAGAGCGCGTGAAGAAGTTTCTGATGACGTGCGTGGTGCCGTTGGAATCGTAAGGAGATTCCGAGCTGTTTGGTATAGTTCCACTGTGTACGGGACTAAACACCAAAATTGAAAAATGCTAGAATTGTATACTTGGGCTCTGATACCATGAGATACTAGTTTGATAGAGAGAGAGAGGATATATGAAGGAGAGAGAGACACTGAATTGTCTGTAATTGTGTGTATGTTTACAAAGAGAATGCACTCTCTTTATAGAGAGGATATGATGCCTTGGATGCTCACCGAAAGCATAAAGCATTTACAATATAAAAGATAAAGTGCTAAAGCTATAATGCTAAGCTATGATGCTATGCTATAACAGCTATTAACAATTATACACTATGATGCTATAACGGCTATTAACAATTATACACTAACACAATGCTTGACTGACCAAACTTATGTCACTCTATATGTTATATGGATTTGGGTATGAGTATTGGACATGGGTATATATTCAAGTGTCAGATTTTCATAAATTTAAATTTTAGAATTTTGGGATACATACCCAAAATTGAATATGAGTACGGGAACACGTTATATGCACATATATATTACATATTATATAATATTTTTAGATGTGAAGTTGTAAATTATGTAGAAATATATTAGAAATTAAATAGGATTCTAGAAAAAATATAAATCTTTTATATTTAATTAATGTGAAAGGTCAAAATATTGCTTTACTAATAAATGTGAGTTTTTTCTTCTTCATGTATTGTCACAAATTAAAGAATCTGGGTGTGTAAATTGAGTACAAGTGTCGGATACATATCTTACACCTTTACTCATGTCATATCTTGTATACATGAACATGGGTACTGTAGGAAAAATACAAGAGTTCATGTAACACAAACGTTACTCTTTTATAGATTTGGGGTGACTGCTACGCATAGTTGGACCCATTCTGCGGCTTATTTCGATGATTCACCGTTCAGTAGCTTTTTCATCAAATCACATTTGTATATAAAAAAATGAATTATTTATCAATCTATCTATCTATTTACATTTATACTATATATTAAGTAAAAGGGGGTTTTAACCCCAAGGCTTGTGGAAGTTCCAATATCCCAATCTAAATTTCTGATTTTTTGATTTAAAAAAAAAATCTTAGCATTTATTAACTTCTCTTAACTCTCAAGTAAACAAATATTCTACCAAAAGTTTTACCAAATGTCTCACATGGGTGTGGGACCCTAAAACTTTTGGTAAAATTTTTGGGGCCTCTAGCATTTTTGTAAAAAAAATTCTTTGAAATCCAACACATATGCATTCCTTGAAAAATCCCAACACATATGATTATTATCCTTCATAATAACACTTTAATATATTAAGAACAAGTATAAAAAAAATTTCTTGAAAAGTCCAACACATATGATTATTATCAAAATATTAAACTTTAATATAATATAATAAAAAAAAGACATTTAATTCCTTGAAAAGTCCAAAACATATGATTATTATCAAAATATTAAACTTTAATATAATATAAAAAAGGAAAAAAGAAGACATTTAAAATAAAATAAAATAAAATTTAAAAATCACAATCTATCTATACTATATATTAAGCAAAATGGAGTTTTTAACCTCTAAGGCCTGTGGGAGCTCCAATATTCCAATCTGAATTTTCTAAATTTTTTATTTTAAAAAAAAAAAACCTCAGTATTTATTGATTTGGTCAAATTTCCCTGATCAGCATTTATTAACTTTTTTCAATTCACATATCTTTCCACATGCCTGCATTTATTGATTTAGTCAAAATCCCCTGATCAGCATTTATTAACTTTTTTCAATCCACGCATCTTTCCACATGCCTGTATTTATTGATTTGGTCAAAATTCCCTGATCAGCATTTAAAATTCCCTCAAACAAAAAATTATAGATACAATCCGTACATAGTTACTGCAGTACCCTTTTCAACTTCTCCCATGCACTATGGTTAGTGATAAGATTCTTAAATTATTTTTATAAAAAATCTTAGAAAACATAATTGACATTTTAAAAAAAATCTAAAACAAATATAAATATTTATAATTATTCCGTGCATAGCACGGGTGATAAATAATTCACATATATAGATAATTGTAAACACAATCCGTGCATGGAAGCTCCAATCTCCTAATCTGAATTTTCTAAATTTTTTATTCAAAAAACAAAAAACTCAACATTTATTGATTTGGTCAAAATCTCCTGATCAGCATTTATTAACTTTTTCCAATCCACATGTCTTTCCACATGGCTGCATTTATTAATTTGGTTAAAATTTATTGATCAGCATTTAAAATCCTCTCATACAAATAATTATAGATATAACCCGTACATAATTACTACAGTACTCTTTTCAACTTCTCCCATACACTATGGTTAGTGATAAGATTGTTAAATTATTTTTATAAAAAATCTTAAAAAACATAATTTATATATTAAAAAAAATCCAAAACAAATATAAATATCTATAATTATCCCGTGCATAGCACGAGTGATAGGCTAGTATTATATAAGGAAAAGGGGATTTCTAACTCACAAGTCTTGTGAGAGCTCCAATATCTCAATCTTAATTTTCTAAATTTTTGATTTAAAAAAAAAAGCCTTACCATTTATTAACTTCTCCCAATCCACAAGCCTTTTGGGAGATTTGGTCAAAACTTCCTCATAATAAAACTTTAATGCATTAAGGACAAGCATAATTTTTTTTTTGAAAAGTCCAACACATATGATTATTATCAAAACATTAAACTTTAATACAATATAACTTTTGATATAGATGTTAGTTTGTAATAAAATTAATATTTTTATAATTATCTCATCAAGATCTATCAAATAACATCCATATTGACTTTGAAATTCTTAAAAAAAAAAAATTATTACCTTTGACAGTAATATGTTACTTTGGTTCACAGTAATATGTTACTCTGACAATATTGTCAAATAAAAAAAAAGATATTTTATTTTGTCATTGTTCAATTATGTATTTTCTCCTTAGGGGATTTATGAAGTAAAATAAATTGGGTTGTCCTTTTGACTAAATAAGGGTCCAATAGAGGGATTTTGACTAAATTTTTCAAGCCTTTTTGACTTCTCACGTACCTACTGCCGCACCCTTTTTAATTTCTCTCATATACTATGGTTAGCGATGAGATTGTTAAATTATTTTTATAAAAAATCTAAAAAAAATAATTTGTATATTAAAAAATATTTAAAACAAATATAAATTCTTATTAAAAAATAACAGGTTGCAATTGCAAGAAAAAAAAAAGAGAAAAACAATTACACTGTGCATTTCATTAATAATGCTAAAAAATGTGCTAAGTGTTTGTGCAAAGACTTGACACGTGTCCACTCTCAAATTATCAAGTGAATATAGATGAAATCAAATAACTCAGCTTTAATGGTTAACAAATATTAGAAGCCCATTGAAGTCTAATAACTATTGATTAATAGAATTCAACAATTAAAAGGTCTCAAACTACGTCTTTTTATCTTCGCAAATGTTTCATTTTTTTTGTTCATGCATTCATTTTAATGTTCATAAAGAATTGGACGTATGGAAAAGTGAGAGACATTAAAATTATATATTGATTTATGTAATTGTTGTGATGAAAAATAATGGTTGTCTTCATTTTCTATGGTGATTTATTTGGTTATACCTCTAATTAAAACGTCAGGTGTGTTTCTACTCATTGTTGAACATTGCCTTCACTTTTTTTAGATATTTTGTCTCACAAATTTTTGTGTTTTGTGTTATGAAATTTATTATATTTGTGTTTGCTAAAACTATTAGGTGGACCTAATGCAAGAAGTGTAAACTATTTCAATGTCATTCTCGGGATTAGAAATACAAAAAAAATATACACAAAAAGTATATGAATAGATAAGATTTTACAAAATTTATTTGTGAGTCTCACTTCTTGAAAATCCTATAATTCATTTATTTTTTGTATTATATTTTACATTTGGTTTCTGTATTTATTTTATTTTATTTTATAGTTTTCTTTAAAAGTTTATTTTTAAAAATTAATAAATAAATAAGTAAATCATTTTCTATTTCAAAAATTTTCAATTTTGTTTTTACTTTTTATTTTTTCTTAAAGTAGTTTTAGTTTTGAGCAATTACTTACTTTTTTTTTTCTTTTCTATATATTGTAATTTTGTACATTTTAAGTGTATGATGTTTTCACTAGTACACTTGAAAATGCACTATGAAAGAAGTATCACGTGAAAACCAAGTAAGAAGAAGAAAAAAAATAAATAAAACAATATGATGAATGTGGAGCAAAGATCAAAGATTAAAGATCAAAACTCCCAAAGACATTTGAAAATAAAATGTTTAACAATAGACAGTTGAAAATTTGCAACAAAATTTTATAACTTTCTTTTTAGCTAAGAAAATTCTATTTGGTATTAGTTAAATAAAATGCTTTTAAAATATATATATATATATATATACATTTAAATTTGAAATTAAAACTATAGTAAATTTATGTAAACATAATTGCTAATCACATTTTTTTACTTAATGTATAATATTATATTGACTACATTTTTCAGGTTTATTTTTTTAAGTATTTATATAGAAGTAAAAAAATGTCGTTAGAGATAAATTTTTCCTTAATTTAGTTATAAATTTTGCCCATACATTATTTTTAAATTTTGAATGAAAGCAAACATAAAATAATTGATTGAAGATATGCTGCATTTGTTATATTTATTTTTTTGTGTGCAAAAAAAAAAAAAAGAAATGAAAAAGAAATGGACCCCTTACAGGTGATTTTGGATCTCGACCTGGACAGGCGCAGATGTTGTTCCATAGCACACGACATCCTTTCCAGTCTTTATAGACGTTCCATATATAGATCCCATTTCAATTGGAAACCCAGAGCCCTTAATATTAGTAGTAGACATAGCTGCAGATTTAGTAGCCAGAACAGGAGCAAGAGCAATTCCCTTATTATCGGGGACAACCTGTTCAGAAGCGATTTTCCTTTAACTATCACCTTTGCCAAGTGTTTGTGTAAAGACTTGGCACGTGTCCGCTCTCAAATTATCAAGTGAATATAGATGAAATCAAATAACTCAAATTTAATGGCTAACAAATATTAGAAGCCTATTGAAGCCATATAACTATTGATTAATAGAATTCAGTAATTGAAAGGTCTCAAACCACATCTCTTTATCTTCTCAAATATTTCTTTTTTTTTTGTTCATGCATTCATTTTAGGATTAATTACTTAAAAGTCTTAATGACAGCATGTGTGGTAGCTTAAGTCCTGTGTAAATGTTTTTGAACGCGCAAGTCCCATTTTGAATTGCAATTGATGTTCCTACCCTTTTGATGGATCACGTCAATTTGTAAGTTGAATGATGATGACTTAATAAACTCAGAAACAATGTAACAAAATCAAATATCAAAATTAAGAATGTTGGATTTAAGATCTGGAGATCTGGTCTGTAGTAAGATCTGAGATATTCTCAGTTTTGGAATTGCGAATGTAAGAACTAAGATGTTCTCAGTTTTGGAGTTTTGAAATTGTGAATGTAAGAGCTGAGATGTTCTCAGTTCTAGAATTGTGAATGTTCTCAATTTTAAACCTAAGAATGATTTCAATTTATAATTACCAAAACTAAGAAATTTCTTAGTTTTTTCCAGTACTAATTGAGAATATTATCAATTTTGAAAAATTTCTCAATTTTTCAAGGTTAAAATTGAGAATATCATCAATCTACTCTCTCTCTCTCTCTTATCCTCACATTCATCCTCATTTTTCTACACTTTCCAAATCTGAAAATGTCCAGATTTGGTTCCAAATAGACATGAATGGGTTACAATGGTGAGAGGCGGCGACGGCAACAACGAGCAATGGGCAACTACGGTGGCAAGAAGCGATGGGCAACAATGACTATGTCTTCCGTCCTCCAAAAATCATCGACCTGAGATCTAACGATTGATAGACGAATGGGTCTAATTTTTGGTTTGGATTGGGATCGAGCTGAGAATTGGGTCTGTGAAGAAAATACTGTTGCTTGGAGACCAAGGGAGGGAGATGAAGAGGCTAAGAGCGGAGAGTTGACAAGTAGAAGTGAGGTTGCTGCCATGAGTGCTTTGCTTTTATAGATCTGCTAATAGTGATTCATTTATGAAGTGAAAGAGTTAAAAGAATTATGGATAGAGAGAGGGGGAAGGAACGAAATGGTAAGAGAGAGAGAGAGTCAAAGAGAGTGTGGGGAACAAAATGTTTGGGGTTTTCAATTTGTAAGAGTAAATTGGTCATATAAAATTAACATAGGACTTGTAAGTTTAAAGTTTTGTGAGTAGGACCTATGCTACCATTAATTGTCAAAACATGTGTAAATGTCCCTTCATTTTAATATTGATAAAGAATTGGACGTGTGGAAGAGTGAGAGACATTAAAATTATATATTGAGTTATGTAATTGTTGTGATGAAAAATAAAGGTTGTCTTCATCTTCTATGGCGATTTATCTGGTTATAACTCCAATTAAAACGTCAGGTGTGTTTCTACATCATCATTGAACGTCGCCTTTATTTTTTTTAGATACTTTGTCTCACAATTTTTTGTATTTTGTGTTATGAAATTTATTATATCTATGTTTGCTAAAACTATTAGATGGATCTAATGCAAGACGTGTAGACTATTTCAATGTTATTCTCGGGATTAGAAGCACAAGAAATATACCCAAAAAGTATATGAATAGACAAGATTTTATAAAATTTATTTGTGAGTCTCACTTCTTGAAAATCCTATAATTTATTTATTTTTTGTATTATATTTTATATTTGGTTTTTGTACTTTTTTTATTTTATTTTATAGTTTTCTTCGTTTTCTTTAAAAGTTTATTTTTAAAAATTAATAAATAAATAAGTACATCATTTTCTATTTCAAACAATTTTATTTTTGTTTTTATTTTTTATTCTTTCTTAAAGTAGTTTTAGTTTTGAGCAATTACTTACTTTTTTTTTTCTTCTATATATTGTAATTTTGTGCATTAAAGTGTATGATGTTTTCACTAATATACTCGGAGATGCGCTATAAAAGAAGTATCATGTGAAAATCAAGTAAGAAGAAGAAAAATAAATAAAACAATATGATGAATATAGAGCAAAGATCAAATATCAAAACTCCCAAAGCAAGCAAGTAGAATAAAATGTTTAATAATAGACATTTGAAAATTTGTAACAAAATTTTATAACTTTCTTTTTTGCTAAGAAAATTCTATTTGGTACTATCTAAATAAAATGCTTTTAATATATATATATAAATTTGAAATTAAAACTATAGTAAATTTATGTAAACATAATTGCTAATCAATTTTTTTTACTTAATGTATAATATTATATTGACTTTATTTTCAGATTTATTTTTTTAAGAATTTATATAGAAGTAAAAAAATATTGTTAGGGATAATTTTTTTTCTTAATTTAGCTATAATTTTTGCCCATATATTGTTTTTAAATTTTGAATAAAAGCAAACATAAAATAATTGATTGAAGATATGCTGTATTGGTTATATTTCTTTTTCTATGTATAAAAAAAAAAAGAAAGACATTTAAAAATCACAATTCATATATGTACAAATAATTGTAAACATAATCCGTGCATAGCACGGGTGATATACTAGTAAGTGTAATTTGAAATGTAAAACTAAATACAAATGTAATTTGATAAAAATGCTATTAATGTCCAATTAATTTGATTTTTTTACAAATATGTTTTACACAATACTTTTTAAAAAATAAATAATTTAAATCATCTAAATAGACCTCAAAATAGCCCAATAAACCATGTAATATTGGCAGTTAAGCACTATACGCAATAGCCACCCCAAATCCCTCTCTTGGCCTGCTCCCTTCCTGCCATGTTGACCCATTCAGGCCTTCACCCAAAATGTTATCACTATATCAAATGAAAATTTTAAGAATAAAATCACTTTTTAAGAATCAAATATTTTTAGTTATTAAAATATTATTATTGTATTTTTAATGATTAAATTGTACATTTAATATTGAATTACTTCCTTTCGAGACCAACATTTTTTATTAAAGCCGAAATATACATCATTGAGGCCGTTAATTAGAATCTCTTAATTTCACTTGTTGGTCAAACTGTATATTTTATGTGTGTTGAGTGTCAATCAGGTTGTACATCGTCGGAGCATAAAATGAGCAAAAAGACAGAATTTGGGCAGAGTTGACTTTCCCACACGTGCGTTTACTTTTTCCGCACGTGCATTGACTTTTCCGCACGTGCGTTGACTTTTTCTGGGAAAGTCAAACCGACGTTTTAAACCTGTTTGGACGAGATTGGAAGTATAAAAAGGCAAGTAAAAGGCTGGATTAGGGTTCTGAAATTGTTTTGACCTAAAGAGAGAGGCTAGGGTTTCGAGAGGAAGAAACAAGAAGCTTCAAAGATGTCTCCCATGGTGGTTCCTTCTCCATCTACCTCCTCCCACTCCTCCATGAGTGGCTAGTCTCATTTTCTAGGGTTTTGAAGAAACCCTAGCCATGTAATAGGTTTTTCTTTTTTGATTTTATATTATGTAAAGGTTTGAACCATTGTATGGTGTTTTAGAAATTCTTTATATATAATTTTCATTATCTTTTCAAATATTTGAGTTTCTGTGATTGTTGAATATTATCCATACATGAGTTTTCTATTCCTTCACATTCAAGGTATGGGACGAACCATGCTACGAGGAACGAGTCGTATCACTACCCTAGTTTAGAGTGAACGATTCGTATTACTTGAGATGGTTCGTGCTTGTACATTGAATGTGATGATCTTCTTGTTAAATGCTTTGAGCTTGTAGTTGCGAAGCATTAATCCGTTCAAACCATAGCATAATTAATTTCAATTAGAAACCCTAATTATGTGGTTAGTGGTGAATTCTCTACCCTAGGATTTTTCCCTAATTCAGTAAACCCAATTTGATTTATTATTGATAATTTAATTCCTTAGTTTAATTTATTCGCTATTAAATTAGGTTATAAACAACCAATCTTTTTATCAAAATTAATTTAGGAATTTGACAATTAAATTAGTTTAATTTCACAATAGTCCCTGTGGATCGATACCTGGACTTGCCATTATTCTGATAGAATTTGGTATAGTTTAGTATTTAATTTTGGTGTGTTCAACGACCCATCAAATTTTGGCGCCGTTGCCGGGGACTTCTGGCAAAATTAGTTAATTTAAAGTTACATTCTTATTTTAATTTTTAGTTTAGGATTTTATGCTTTTGGTGTTGCTAAGTGTGCAGAGCGTTTGAAATTGGAGCTATCACTGAAGTGCAAGCGGAGCGAAGCCAAGCTTTAAAAAAAAAAAAAACCCACAGCGCTAAAGTGAGTAAACAGAAGCAAACACTCACAAGCAAAGCACCAAAGTGCTAAACGGAAGCTCAAACAGAGATTGGAGATAACGTCTACACGTCAAGCATCCGCAAGACGAGTAAAGCGTTTTTGTTAAACCGCTGTGAGTATTTCTTCCTTTGGTATTTTGCTTTCATACTTAGTGCACAGAGTCGGAACTTGTTGTGTGTGTTTGGATAGTGTATGCACGGGCGTCGTTCTTGTCGCCCTGAATTGTGGAGTTTGGACCTTGAACTAGAAAGGACCCTTAGGAGACTTAGGACCTCTGCCCGTATTCCTAGGCTTGAATATTCATACATTGAGCCATTAGAGATGGCAGATCCTAATGTCCCGAATGAGCCTAACCGGGCACTTAAGGATTATTTTACACCCACCGCATATACATCACCATCATGCATCCAATTACCCAACACCAATGCTGCTCATTATGAGATTAAGTTCAGCACTATACAAATGCTCCCATCATTCCATGGACTAACTCATGATGACCCTTATAAGCATTTGAATGAATTTCTGGAAATTTGCTCGACAGTGAGGATCCAGAATTTCACAAATGAGTCCTTAATGTTGCGATTGTTTCCATTCTCGTTAAAGGATAAAGCCAAACACTGGCTAAATTCTTTACCTGCTAATTCAATCACAACTTGGGACCAATCACAGCAACGGTTCTTGGAGAAGTACTATCCCATAGGTAAAACCAACCAGCTTAGGCGAGCCATCACAAACTTTGCTCAAATAGATGGCGAGCAATTCCATGAGATGTGGGAAAGACTTAGAGACCTTCTCCAACAGTGTCCCCACCACCAAGTGCCTAATTGGCAACTTGTTCAAACATTTTATTATGGCTTAACTGAGCCACACCGCCAAATGGTGGACTCATCTTGTGGTGGGACATTTATGTCTAAAAATGATGCCGAGGCATGGCAATTGTTTGAGAACCTAAGTGATAATTCCCTTCACCATGCCTCCGCAGCCCGGCAAGTCCGGCAACCAGTAGTTGGAGCCCCGAAAAGAGGGGGCATTTATGAGGTCGGGCAAAACCTAGAGTTAGCCCAACAAGTAAAGGCACTGTCCTGCAAGATAGACCACTTATTAGCTACGGGACATGCCCCTACCCAGCAAGATCAGCCTCAATTTTCACGAGGCATCTGTTAATATTCCGAGCCGCTGCTCATGATTGAGTGAGTGCCCCTACGGCATCAAATTCCGAAGTTTAGTCCAAGAGCATGTGAATGCGGCTCAAAGGATTCTCCAACCCGGGTAATACCCATAACTCCAACACAGAAAAATCGGGAGTGGAAAATCCCTAATTTCTCATGGAGGCCCGCCTTCACAAGGCACTTCTTACAACCTCCACCACTCAAGGCAGAACTTTCAATAATTTTTGCCCAACCAATCATCTTACGACCACCGCAGAACCGTATTAGACCCCACAAACCATACGTCACACAACCCCCGCCTGTTCCTCAGGACAACTCTGCGCTTTGAGACTCAGGTGTTTGAAGTTCTTTCAGAACCTGTAAGGGTTAGCACCGATAGTTCACTCCCACACTCACTCTATTGCCAAGCTAGAGGCCCAATTGGGTCAAATGGCTAACAACATGAATCGGAGAGGGGAGGGAAAATTATCAAGTCAAACTGTGGCCAACCCTAAGGGACAATATAGGGCAGAGAGTTCGAGTGGGAATGGTAAGCAACATAAGCAAGTGCAGGCGGTGGTTGCTTTAAGAAGTGGTAGGGAGTTAGAGCCTCAGTCAGTTGTGCCAGATGCAACTAAAGTTAAGAAGGGTGACCATGGGGGTACACCTAATGAGAGCAAGGGTGAGGGGGAAACACTTAAGAGGGATGAGTTAGTCCCTAGCACTCCATATGTGCCAAAGGCACCCTTTCCCCAATGCCTCGATACACCGTCCCCTTTTAATAAGAATGCGGCATTTATGGAGGCAATGATGGATGTCTTTAAACAAGTAAAAATTAACCTCCCTCTGTTGGAGGCGATTAAGCAAGTACCATCATATGCCAAATTTCTGAAAGACCTTTGTACGCAAAAGCGTAAATCTAGGACACATGTGTCCCAAAAGGTCCTACTCACGGAGCAAGTAAGCTTCATCTTGTTGAATGACACACCTCCTAAGCTTAAGGACCCGGGTGCGCCAACCATTGCATGCATTATAGGGGACCATTTCATTGATAGGGCCTTATTAGATTTAGGGGCTAGTGTCAATTTATTGCCGTACTCTGTGTACGAGGAATTTGGGCTTGGCGAGTTGAAGCCCACTACTGTCACTCTTCAATTGGCTGACCGATCCCTCAGAGTGCCACGTGGCATGATTGAGGATGTGCTAGTTAAGGTTGATAGGTTCTACTTCCCTGTTGACTTTTTGGTGTTAGACATGGAACCGGTAACCAGTTCTAAGAAACAAATCCCGGTGATCTTAGGTCGACCTTTCTTGGCTACGGCCAATGCGTGCATAAATTGTCGGACCGGGGTAATGGAAGTTTCATTTGGCAACATGCAAGTGAAACTTAATGTTTTCCAAGCATCCCAACAACCTCATGAGAGAGAGGAGTGCTTATTAGTGGATGTTGTGGATGAGATTGTTGAGGAGGCTTTGCCCATCTGACTTGACTGCAGCGCAGGAGAGTCAGTTAATGAGTGTTCTCGTGGTACATCGGAGTGCTATAGGGTGGTCAGTGGCTGATTTGAAAGGGATAGATCCTTCCGTGTGTATGCATTATATACATCTAAAAGAGCACACCAAACCTTCTCACGAAATGCAACGGAGACTGAATCCTAATATGAAAGAGGTGGTGAAGAAGGAGGTTTTGAAATTGTTGGATGCGGGTATCATATACCCCATCTCAGATAGCAAGTGGGTGAGTCCCACACAAGTGGTGCCCAAGAAATCGGGCATCACCGTTGTTGAGAATGAGGGAGGAGAGTTAGTCCCCACACGAACCACTACTGGGTGGCGAGGCTGCATTGATTATAGGAGACTAAATTCCTCGACTAGGAAGGATCATTTTCCTTTACCCAGGGGTTTGATGGACCCATTTTATTATGATTGATAGATTGATTCCTTATTCTCTTTTCTTTCTCTTCTATGTTATTTTGTTTTTCTTTGTTCTCGTCATGCTTTATTTGCGTCTAGGAGACTTTAAATTCTCTAAAGGTGTAATTCCTTTGGTGTTAGCCGTGCCCGAACGGCATCTGACGGTCTGGTATAGCAACCTAACCGTGTTTGTAGTGAGTTCCTAGGAGACCAACTGAGACGGTGAAAACTAGAGTTCGAATGGCAAAGCCTAGAACACAAAGGTTTGGGATTTCCGAGACTAGAGTCTGGTTTAAATACCCAGGGGCGTGGAGATTGCTTCAAAACTACCTCGGCTTGAACTCTGTATGGCAGCCCCATAGGTTGAGGTAGCTTTATGCGCCTTGATTCTGGATACTAAATCAACCTAGTCTGTCACCCTGTCAGAGAATAGGGAAAGTTACAAACACAGTTAGGGAGAAAAGTAGTACCCGTGGTTTTCGCGTGAAGATTATACCTTTAGTGGGGCATTCCGTTATTTTCTTATGTACTATATTTATTTCGGATGTCAATAGAAGGTAGAAATGCTTAGTTTTGATTTAAAAAAAAAAAAGTTGTTTTATTTGTTAATTGTTGTTTAAAAAAAAAAGAAAAAAGAAAAAAAGAAAAAAAAAGTGTTATACTTGTTCAATTTTACAAATATATATATATATATATATAAATAAAAACAAAAT
>NW_021026711.1:1721568-1751061 GCF_004153795.1 Camellia sinensis | reverse complement strand
AAATCTAAAAATCAACATACAAAGCCTAAAAAGTTTTTTGATCAATCATTTCTTACGCTTGTGTAAAACTTAATGTAATTATTTGTTAATTTACGACATTTTTACCATCTGAGGCTGTTTGGTAACTATTTCGTTTTCAGTTTCAATTTATATTTACAAAAATTTTAAAAACTGTCTTTAAAACTGTTTGAAATGTTTTTTTGGTTTATAAATTGTGTCTCAGTTTGTTAAATTGAAGAAAAAACGTAAATTCAAAAAATGAGTTTACGTTGGTTTTAAAAAAATTTAAAATTTACTAACAATTTTTTTTCAATTAATTTTTTTTTCAATTAATTTTTTTTTTCATGATATTTTTTTTTTCCAACTAATACTAACCGAGAGGACAGTTGGAAATTCTACTGTTAAATCTTATGGAGGATTGTATTCTGAAAAAGTGAGGAGTGTCCAATTGTAATTCCCAGTGAAAGGGTAAAAGTGAATATTTTAAAAAAAATTAATTGCTAAAGAAAAATCTGTATATGAAAGCTTTAAACCTTAGGAAGGAAGATGCAATGTTTCAAAAGAATGAGAGGAACGATATAACATTATAAATCTCAGAGGTGTATCAGCGCAATTTTCCTATTTTCATTTTTACGATTTTTCGCTTTGCGTATGTTTACACCTCTGTTGATATTATAAAGAAAGATAAAAAAAAAATATATACCAATTTGTTTGTATATATGCATTAGAATAAATTGTATATATTCAGTTAACCACCCAACAACATGGCATATTTAAAGTTATTTGTTAATTGAAAAACTGTTTTGGGATAGTGACAGAATTGAATAAAAGGGTTGGTTTAAAAAGAAGTGGTATAAAGAAGAGAAAACCGGCTGTGTAGTATTGCCCCAATGTTCTGGCCTTTCAATAAGATGGAAACTTTATCAAAGGTTAAACTCAGAAGTTGCTTTTTTAGTATACGATTAAGAATTACATGAAGTTTAGATTTAACATAGAATGGACAAAAGAGAATATGAGACAAAAATTTGTGCGTATTTTTTTTCTTCTCTTTAAAGGGGGATGGTTTGGTACTGAATGCCCGGTAGAAGGTAATTTGATCAAATGAATGTTTAAGTTACGGTTTTTGAATCAATTAAAATTTAATATATTTGTTTTATTAATTTAATATATGCAAGTAAATTTTATCCTAAAAAATCAAAAGTAACGAAGTTCACCTAGATTTTTACTTTTGAAATTGAACAAGTCCACTAACTCGGTAATACAATTGTTGAGGTTTGTTTATTATTATTAACTATATATTAATGTTATATTGGTATATATATAAATTAAAATTAATAGAATAAACTAACATATGAGAATGTCAAATATCGAAGTTCTCCTAATTCAATGTCTTTTTTCTTTTTTTCTTGGTTGCTGCGAATGTCTCGTTGGTCCATCTATTTTTTTTTAATTTCGAGGCCTCTAGGTATAGACAAGAGCTTGAAATTCATTACGATTCTTATTTTCTTTCGAGAATCATAAAAATCAATTCTATCATATTATACTGAGATCAAACCCGATCCCATTAACACCGTTTACATAAGAGAAGGAAGAGGACAAAAGAAATCACAGCTCACTTGGCATTGTGGAAACTTTGTGTTAATGAAAAAACAGTGTGAAATCTTTGTATAAAGGCCATTGATGGCAAACATGCTACACTACACCATGTAACTTAATAGCAGGTTCCAACAAAAGTTTCAGGGCAATATCATTATCACAAAATATTATAAAACATATAATCACCAAAATATAAATCAGGACATTGCCTACTAGTTTGTATAGCACCTGTTTGTGTGATGAAATCTCAAATATGTAATTTATACGGAGAGAAGTTTTGATATCTTTGGTGATAGTTATTCTTTTTCCCTCATTATGGTTGTTGGGCTTAGCCTTGATGGGCCTTTGGATAGGCTTGGTTGAATTGGTTATTAAATAAATTTATTTCGTCTGATTCGTTAAGGTGTGTTTGGGTGGTTAACTTTGCACTGCAAATTGAAGGCCTTAGAGGCTTCAGAAACCAAAATGGAGTACATAATTATAATTAACATGATTTTTATGATTTAATATGAAGTTTAGTAAAAATGTGATTTAGAATGAATTAAATTGGTTTTTATTAAATATTATATATATATATATATTTATGTATATGATGAAAAATACCAATAATAAAATTCTGACTCTGCCCTGCATATATATTTATATTTCTTTGTGCTCTCTCTCTATCTATGTATCTACATGTATGTATATATGGGCTGGGGGTTTAGGGGGTTTACTTTGTGACGCTTGTGCAATTCTTGAAAGAAAAAAAATTGGGGTAAAAACCATGGAGATTCAGTCAATTTATATAAGATTGTTTTCTAAGTACTTAATTTTTTAGTTCAAGAGTTAAAATAAAATAAAAGGCAAAGAATTTGGGTGAGGCACTGTAAGGAACAATGGAAGAAGCAAAAACGAGGGCGTTTGGATTGGAAGACTGCCATCACTAATTTGGTATTCACTCCTAATTACATGAAATAGATCATATGTGAAGGAGTATACGCCCACACTCCTCCCTCTATCTCTCTATTCTCTCTTCCATGTCATTAGGCTATATTAGATGCTACATTGGTGGGATGTTGCATGGTTGAAAAAAAAAAAAAAATTATAATTCAGCCTAATCTTTTAAATTTTTTTTTAAATAAGTGATAAACTTTATAAATATTAATAATTAAAATTATAAACTATTCCATCAATATGTAATTATTTTATAGAATAGCCACTGACATGTAATTTTTCCCTTAAAAAAATTCCTCTAGAAACAAATATAGTAAATATTATTATTTACTGTGAAGTGTTTTTTGTGTTCTTTTATTATTTATTATTTTATTTTTGGATTTTCAGCAAAAAATGGCAGGTTGGATAGAGGTTGGGACGCTCTATTCAAATGGATGCGGGGTCACTACTCACGACCGTCCTCCCTGCCGTGCTTTAAACGGCACTGTTTTAGAATTTTTCTCTTTTCCCTTCAACTTTGTTCTCTTGATTATGTTTTGCGGAGCCGGTGCTATTTAGGATAATGTTTTTTTTTTTTTTTTGTTCATTCGGTTATGCTACAATGTTGTTTGGTTGTTTTTTATTTTTTCAAAGTTATTTCTTTGATATATATTGTTTGCATTTAAAAATGTAAAATTGTTATTTTAATTGATCTGTTTAATTATTTTTATATAATCTTATTCAACTGATTAAAAATATGTAAAATAAAATTTCTGACTCAATACGATATTTTTTGTTCCCAATTGAAAAAATGTAATCTTTCTATTTATTATGTTGTTGTCAATCTACTAAATCAAAATAAAAAGGGTACAACACTCCTTAACTTTGATATAAATACACAGACAACTCCAAACATTTTCAATATATCACAGATATTCTCTGGCGTTCGAAAGTTATATTACAAGCACTCCTTAACATTTAGTTAATTCAGAAACACCCTCATCATTGATTGTGTGGTGAATAAAAGCTTTTGAAACCAGAGGATATGAGATATTTAGACGGATGATTCCTTTGAATGGATTGTACTTGGGCTTTGCTCATGATGTTTATCCTGTCAATCTCAAATTGATAGATGCATAATATTATATGGAATAATACCTCTAAAATATCACTGTCCAGAAAAGAAAACGAATAATGTTTGAGATTCCTTTTTTGAGATTTTATGACCTTCAATTTGATCTTGGTTCTTGATGTGTATGTGAGGTTCACTCATGCATGTATAAACTCCACATTATGAGTGATTGGAATGAGAGTGGAAATTGTGGGAGTCATGTATGTGTGGAGGTCTCTATCACAATTGAAAGAAAACAATCACACAAATGATGATGTGGAAAATAAAATGTAAAATGCACTTGGCTATGGGTTAAAAAATTCAAAAATAAATAAATACAAAACTAAAAGAGCAATGCTACATTTCCAAACATTTGAGGTTTAAATATCATTCAGCTTGCTTGTTTTCATTTTTCAGAAAACACTTTTTAGAAAATTCTACTTTCTTATTTTCTGTATTTTTTTGTTTTTACTGAATTTTTTTAATATTTTAAGCAATTTTTTTACTTTTTAGACAAACCTAACATAAATACACCTAAAAAGTAAAAAAATTGTAAAAAAAATCTTTTAAAAATTCACTAAATACCAAAAATACAAAAAAAATACAAGAATTCAGTACATTTTTTGTGTTTTTATGTATTTATTAATTTTTTAAAATATTTTTTCACATTTTTTTTACTTTTTAGATACATCTAACTAAGATGCATCTAAAAAAATAAAAAAAATGTTTAAAATTTAAAAAATATTCACTAAAAACAAAGAATACGAAAACTAAAAAACTCAATTTTCAAAATAGCAAAAAAAATAACAAAAAAAATAGCAAGACTGTTAGTATTTTTAGTAAGACTGTTAGTATTTATAGAATTATTCAAACTAAATAGTAAAAAAATTTACCCAAAAAAATCAATTATACACCCAAGTCATTCACATTTTTCCATTAAATTTTGAAAATCATTCCTAAACACAAGTTTTTTTCACCTCATAAAAAACTAAAAAGCCAATAAAAAAAAATAAAACCCCAAATGAGGCCTATATATGAAAAAAGTGACTTCAGTTGTGCTCTTTCCAAGAAATAATTTTTTTTGTTGCTTCATACCCAATGTTGTTCTTATCCTATGTTTGGATTTTGAATTTTTGAAAGAAAAAAAATTAAGGGAAAAATGAAATATCATATTGTTTCTCATGAAGGTAATTAAATTTACTAGCAGTAGGTGAGTGTGGTTGGTTGGAATGAGATTCTGAGTACAAATCACTTATCCTCTTTCGTTTTTCCAACTATTGCTATTTATTGATGCAATTTGATTCATTTACAAAAGAATGAGAAAAATATATTATTATTATTATTACTTTTTTTTATTATTTGGAATTTCTTTTGTATATCAACTCAACAGGTTCAGAAGAATGAAGCGAGCTTGAATACTTCCACCATAAGTGCACCTCAAATTGCTCCTTCCACAAATGAGTCTCACACTATTCCCCCGAAGGTGGAACCGAAACGAAAGCCTAGCAATTTAAATAAACTAGAAGCCAGTCTCGGACGAGTTCGTGCTGCAATAAGAGAAGCGAGAAATAATGGAAATCAAACACACGATCCTGAGTATGTTCCCGGAGGTCCAATGTATTGGAATGCCAACGCCTTTCACAGGTACCCTTTTTTAAACATTTTTATTTTTATTGTCACGTTATTCTCCATGTTTTTTTCCAGGAAACATGTAATCCTCTACTTTTGTTATGGCTTTGGACACTGAAAGAGAAAAATTTTCTGTTGTAATCTGAGTAATTTTATGGAATGGGACCCATTGGAGTGAGTCAGTCCAATAAAAGGATTCAATTAATCATACACCTCATGTGGATCATTTTTCAAGTTAATATGAAGCAATAATTTAAAGTTTGAAAGCATCCATCATTTTCATTTTGTGAAAGCATTTTTCAAAATTAATTTGTGTTTCCTATAAAAGGGGTGTTTTCGTAAAATTTTCTCAAAAATAGTTTTGGAAAAAAATTTCCAAGTGTTTTCAAGAACCAAATAAAAGAAAACGAAAATGATGCTTTTACACCTTTAGTAGTACGCAATGGAAAGTTAATGCAACAACTACAAATTCCCAAGTTTTGAATATATACTTGGAACTCTGAATCTCATCACCATTACTATTTCTTTGCTACTCAAGGAGCTACTTGGAAATGGAAAAACAATTCAAAGTATTTGTCTATGAAGAAGGAGAGCCCCCAATTTTTCATAACGGTCCATGCAAGAGCATATACGCGATGGAGGGAAATTTTATTTACCGCATGGAGGTTAGCAAGTTCTGCACAAGAGATCCTGACAAAGCCCATGTCTTTTTTCTACCATTCAGTGTGACATCTATGGTTCGCTTCATTTATGTGCGTGAGTCCCATGATTGGGCTCTGATGAAACAAACAGTCAGCGATTATGTCAATCTCATTGCGCGGAAATACCACTATTGGAATCGAAGCCTTGGGGCCGATCATTTCATGCTTGCTTGTCATGATTGGGTAAGGAATTGTTGTTTTGCTTGTATTAGTCTCGCATTATGAAAATAATATGTTGTGTATGATTTCTCTATCAATAGTGTTACTTGCACATAATTAAAACACACAAAAATGCATAGAAAGTGTACAGTGTGGTTTAGATTTATTTTAAATATAATCCACATAGCACTCAATATGAATCTCAGTTACACATTATACTTTGTGTATTTTATGTGTCTGGATTTTGTGCAACTATCCATTCTCTCTATATACTGGTAAATTATATATAGTACCCAAGTAGGACAACAATCTGGCTTAGCCCAATGGCCTTGTGTTACTCATTAGGAGGTCATGCGTTCGACTTTCTATTTTCTCTAATGTACCCAAAAAAAATATCCGAATGACTCAAACAATGTATTAATTTTTGGCAATGTTGTGTTGCAGGGGCCAGAGCTTTCCTCTTCCGTTCCTTACCTATACAAAAATTCCATTCGGGCTCTATGCAATGCAAACACCTCGGAAGGATTCAATCCCTCGAAAGATGTATCATTTCCAGAAATCCTTCTCCCGGATGGCACGACAAATCGCTTACTTGGAGGTCCATCCCCTTCACGACGCCCAATCTTGGTTTTCTTCGCTGGAGGGGTCCACGGCCCAATTAGGCCAATTCTTCTCTATCATTGGGAAAACAAGGACGAAGATGTACAAGTTCACAAGTACCTTCCCAAGGGTGTTTCATATCATGGGATGATGCGAAAAAGCAAGTACTGCATTTGCGCGAGCGGTTATGAAGTAGCAAGCCCACGAATGGTTGAGGCACTCTACATGGGTTGTGTTCCGGTACTCATGAAGGACCATTACGTGGCACCATTTAGTGATGCTCTAAACTGGAAGTCGTTCTCGGTTGAGGTTTCGGTGAAGGACATTCCGAACCTAAAGACTATTTTAATGGGAATTTCTCAGAGGCAGTATATAAGGTTGCAGAGGAGAGGGCTGCAAGTAAGGAGGCACTTTGAGGTTAACTTGCCTGTAAAGCGGTTTGACGTGTTCCACATGATACTTCATTCGATCTGGCTTCGAAGACTGAATGTTCGCGTTCATGACTTCGAAGAATCATGAATATCATTTGATGAATTGAATTGAACTACCTGTTGCTTCGGATTCGTTGAGGAAGGGGCCAAGTAATAAGTTGTGTAGAGTAACTTGTTGATTTATATGAAATTTGTGCAATTGTATTTATTTTGCAGAAATTAGGCAAATAATGTATGATCTTCACTTTTTTGTTTTTTTGGTGGAAAGAGGACTAATTATTAGATAATGTTCAGTTAAGCAACAATATTATTTCCTTTAATCACTTTTATTTTTATTTTTTGTAGATGAAGTCATTGTGTGTGCTCTGGTCAATCCCATACTGATTTAGTTGGTAATGGTGTCATGTTTTGACCTAAAATTATTATCATCAACACAATTGTTTAGTGGTTGGAACAATGTGATGTTTGTGATGGTTTTTCTTGTTTCCACTGATTTTGCAGAAATTAGGCAAATAATGTATGATCTTCACTTTTTTTGTTTTTTTGGTGGAAAGAGGACTAATTATTAGATAATGTTCAGTTAAGCAACAATATTATTTCCTTTAATCACTTTCATTTTTATTTTTTTGTAGATGAAGTCATTGTGTGTGCTCTGGTCAATCCCATACTGATTTAGTTGGTAATGGTGTCATGTTTTGACCTAAAATTATTATCATCAACACAATTGTTTAGTGGTTGGAACAATGTGATGTTTGTGATGGTTTTTCTTGTTTCCACTGAGTGATTATTGACTACTGTCTCAAATCAGGAGTTCTCTCTTGATGTTCAATTTATTTTGTTTGTTGCACTTTGAACTGGCAACTTATGGCTTCATTTTTTTTTTGAATTTTGTATCCCACTTACAATTTATGCGGTAAAAGTTGCGGTAAAAATAACAAAATACATTAAGTGAGCATTGACTAAATATTGGTATCAAAGGATAAGTTTCTCTAGATGTTAGAGATTGGAATAATATTCTCATTACCATATCAAGACTCATGAAAATTTTCTCTATTTTTTTTGACTCGTCATAGTGCAAAAATTCATTTTGTTTTTACCATACCATTCCATGGCATATGTTGATTTAACACAATTCTTATATCAGTTTTTGGTCATATCATAGGATTTACACTTCAAAAGCAAAATTGACTTTACCAAACTTGAAGCTGAATTTGCCAAACCTTGTGTGTTTGGAGTTTCTATAACATGCTCAATTATAGTTTTGACAGTGTAATGACCACTGGAGTTGCCATGATTTTATAAGATGGAAAAGTTATACAAATTAATGATTTAATAATTATTATTTTTATTTATGAATGTGACATACAATAATAAAATTTGGTATTTGAAACATGATCTATAATAATAATTTGAAAGTATATTACATTAATTAATGAAAAAAATTATAAAATTTATTAATTTATGAAACATCACTAAGATTGTGGCCTTGGCTCACTAGGAAAATTCAAAAAATTCTCTGTACAAAAGGACTCAAATTTTCAAATGCCAAATAAGATGGGCCTCATCTTGATGTTTGGTTTAACACTTCAAAATCCCTGACACTTCATTTGGATTGTGAGGTGAGAAAAAAAAGAAAAAGAAAAAGTAAATGATTGTAATTTTTCACCCAGGTGAGAAGAAAAGAAAATGATAGTGATTTCTCATCTTTTTGTTTGGAAGAACATTGATTAAAAGATGATACATGTGTCTTTTTATTTTATTATTTTGTATCTAGAGGGGTAATTTGGTGAAAATGAGATTCAATCATTTCATTAAATTTGGATCAAATCAATTTTTTACTAAACATTTAATTAAACCAAGTATGCATCACAATTTTTGCCAACTTTTAACAATTATTTTTTCACTTAAGTTTAATAAATTGTTAAAAAATGAAAATTTGAAAAAGTTTTTTTTTTCCCTGGTAAAGTGGTTAAAAAAGATTTTTAGGATAGAACATTATTTTTTCCTCCAACTAAATTGGTTTAGACTTTTCTAATAAATTGACGGTGTTGATTGATAGTAGTGTGTGAAAATAAAAAGAGTACAAGAGTAAAAGGATTTTTTTTTTTAAATATAGTGATTTATACTTCTCATCAATATATTTTATTATTGATGTCAAAACAGATCAATCATTGGATTTAGAATTCATTTGGGAATTAATTTTTCAGGTAATTTTTTAATTTTTCACAAAAGAAAGAGTAAAAAAAATTTTAAAGAATAAATTGACTTTTAATTTTTGACTAATTTAACTAGTTTCCTAACAAGGCCTTAATATAATCAACAATGATTCATCCCCCTTTTCCCCCACTCCTTTTGACCCCCTCTCTCTCTCATTGGTTACTTTTTCTTTTTCTTTTTTTTTCCTGCTCCGCCAATCACCACCCGCCATGTGGCAAAGGGAGGTGAGGGGGTGACCCCCAAAAGGGGGTCCTAAGCATTATTCTAATATAATATTACTTATCATCAATAGGGATGGAGAGATGCTCTGAATAGCCCAAACAACCTGGAGGGTGATGCACACAATGTTTGGATAGCTAGGAGAGAAAAGAAAAGAAATTTGGAGGGTGATGTACACTACATTTGGATAGTTAGGAGAGAACAGAAAAGAAAAGAAAAGAAAAAGTTTAAGATTGATCTCTAACAACCACCAGAACTCAGTTCAAAAAAATAAATAACAACCACCAGAACCAAATGAACTTTCTGAACAAGCACACAGGTGTTTGTAGCTTCTTACAGGATCCCTCAACTCTGTTTGCGAATAACTTAAATAAGCAGCTTTTGTGCTAAAACAAAGCCGAAAGCAAAAAAGTCCCGTTTGGGATGACTTCTCCATAAAAAAGCAGATTTTTTTAGCAAATTTGTGAAAAATAAGATTTTTCCCTCAATACTTTTAGAAATTCCACCGTGTCCCTACAAGTGTTCCACAATACTAATATGGAAATTTCTAACCAAAAAGCAAGTTTGAAAAGACTCAAAAAAATGATTTTTTTAGCAATTATCAAATGCATAAGCTTTTTTAGATTCTTAAGAAAGCAAAAAAACTACTAAAAATGCAATAGCAAAATAGATTTATGGACATCCCCAAATTTGACATTCAGAACAAGCCTCCGTGCCACTGCCAGACACATTTAGTCAGAAAAATTTGTAGGTGCATGTGCATGTGCATGTGTGAAGTGAGCCCACACCACAAGGATAACGAAGAAAAAACTATAAATTCATTCAAATCCAATAGACAAGTTAAGAAGAAATGTGTTAGAAAAGAGGCCAAATACCTATTCTTGCTAGTCGATTTACCCATTTTGGGATATTGTTTCCCGTCAGCCTGTAGCATATATCCTCACAGAAATGGTTGCAATTCTTCACAACCAAGTGATATCTATCACCATGGTAGTTTGAAGACTGATGCTCCATGAATTCTCTAACCTGGATATGGTTCAAGTACGTTGTTCCCATGAATATTGACTTTCTAAACTTGAAGCCAGGGCATCGCCGAGGTTCAATCTCAAAGACACCACTTGTTGGATAGTCGTGTGCTCCAAAAGCGTATTCTACTCCGTGAACTGTAACCATGCACATATGGACAATTAGAAAATCTTTGCTTCTGTCTAGTGAATAATGATTTTATATAAACATTAAAAAACATAATGCAAACTTTCAATAACTCATTAGTTTTCCTTCCATAGAAGATGCATCAAGATAAAGAGAGCAATGTTCATGATCAAAGAAGATGAATCAAGATAACGAGAGTAAACTGACCTTCCACGCCTGTGTGGAAGACACCAAGGCCTGCCCAATAGAAATAACTATTGGCGGGTGTCAAGTCATAGACATTAAGATACACATGTGTGGTGGCTGGATCATAGTCTGCAGAATTCACCTTTGGAAACATGCAAAAATGGGATACAGATTTGCCTTGCAAAGGAAGAGGCATGATTGAACGCAAGCCCTTCTTTGATCCACGTTTCATGTCTAAGGGTGAAACCAGGAATCAGTCAATACCTAGTTCCAACCTGCATACAGAAACATAAACATCAACACTCTGTAAAAGGACCATGACAACAAACGGAAAAGGAAGCCTATAGTCGGCGACCTCGATATTACATCCTCTAACACCCTGTTTCAGGATCAACTCACCACCCAAAGGCGATACTACACAAATAGGAGATGTTAACTGTGCTAACTCCAATTCCAAAATCGATGCAAATGCAGCAGATACAAAAGAATGAGATGCACCCGTGTCTATTAACACACTAGCAACTGAGTTGCAAAACAGAAAAGTACCTCTCACTACTGATGGAGCCGGTACAAAATCCTGCGCGGTAACAGCATACACGTGTCCCGTAGGCCCCTGGTCTACCTGCTCACCTCTCGGAGCAAAAGACTGCTGCACAGATTGGGATGACGAAGCTCCCGGATTGGCCCTCGAGGCCTGCACAGACTGAGCTGGCTGAAAACCCTGCGTCTGCCTAGAACCAGACGCTCCCGAAGTGGCACTCAACTGCGGGCAAAACCTCTTCATGTGCCCAGGTTGTCCACACTGATAACAAGTCAAGAGCTGCCCCCTGCCCAAACTCTGACTCTGCGGTCTAGCTGAAGAAGAAGTAGCTTTCTGACCCCCACCCTTCTGCGGGCAAATAGAAACCTTGTGACCCAGCTGGCCACACTTGTAACAAGCAAACTCTCCCTGATTGCCTCTCACCGAGCCTGTACTCGGCACTGGAAAGGTCGATCTAGAAACTGCTCCCTGAAACTGCTGAGGGTTATAACCCCTCTGCTTCCTGCCATCACCCTGGCCATCCTGGCCCCTCTTGGAGCCCCTCTGTTCTTCCTCCTCTTCCTGCATCATAATTTCCATATGAGCAGCAGCATCTACCAGGTGTCTATACTCTCGAATATAAGACCCACCAACTCTCAACTTGAGGCCCCGCCTCAACTTCCGCTCAAACTCATAGCAACGGCGTTCCTCAGACGCCACCAGTTCAGGTGCAAACCTGGATAAACTGGTAAAAGTAGCCTCAAACTCGGCCACCGACAAGCCCTGCTGTTTAAGCCGACTAAACTGCTCCCTCAGCTTCTCCCTAGCTGATGCAGACAAAAACCTCTCCTGAAAAGCATTCACAAATGCCTCCCAAGTACCACCAACACGAGCCTTCTCGTACTTCCACCACTGACCCGCATCTCCCTTCAGTTGGAAAGATGCCAAGGTCACTTTCAGTGCTCCGTCCTCGATGCCAAGCATCTCGAACGTCTTACTCATTTGCTCTAGCCACTCATCAGCCTTCAGTGGCTCCTTCGGATCCCCGATAAACTCAACCGGATTAGACCGGAAAAACTCCCTCTTCAAGAAAAAAGGCCCTGCCTCAGCTGCCTGATTCCCTGCTCGAAGAATACCCAAAGCTCCTGCTATCTCTCTGGCCAAGGCACCTATAGCCTGCTGACCTGCTGGCTCGGCCACATTAGCCTGACCAACTCCCTCTTGCACTGTCGGAATCTCCTCCGGTAACGGTACCTCCTGCCTCGCAGGTCTACCACGCCTAGCACCTCTTCCTCGCCCTGACATCCTACTAAAGGTAACACAGAACATTAGCACATTCATAAATGTGCCGAAACTAAACACCCACGTCCTAATGCATGGACAACTGTAATTCACTCCACGTAAGCACATAAACACATAAGCACTTACGAATTTCATTTCCGGATAATGATAGTCCCGAGACGTTACTAGAGTTCCGGTTAGAAACAGCATTGATCAAGTGCCTTTCCAACAAGACTCACAGAAACCCAAGGATCCAATCAACATCCCAGAAATTAAATCCCATACCCACATAGTCACATAAGCATGTTATCAATCAAGTACATAGCATATGATACTACATCTAAGTCTCTATCAAGCGAGACAAACCCATTGTGATACTAATCACTTCCCACG
Organism: Camellia sinensis; assembly: GCF_004153795.1. Lineage (NCBI taxonomy): Eukaryota > Viridiplantae > Streptophyta > Magnoliopsida > Ericales > Theaceae > Camellia > Camellia sinensis. The sequence goes on along the minus strand of NW_021026711.1, from coordinate 1,737,951 downwards.
TACCCAAAGTATTCGAACCCGATACGTTCTGATACCAAGTTGTAACGCCCTCAAAATAATAACATTAAACCCATCAAATAAGACATGCGTTGACATATAAAACTAACCACATTCTATATCCATCAGAGTCTATTACATATGCATTACATGTTAAATCAAAACAAAATGCCCTACGGGCTTACAGCTTTCCAAGTTAACACTTGGTTACAACAAAGAGTACTAACTCGTTACACATTAAGCCCTGGCTTGAAGTTACAGTAATACATCAAAATAAACGACAAAAACATGTCCGCCTCTAGCCTCCCAAGCTATGTCCTTGGAGGTGCATGCTTCCTGTACCTGAAAATGATGTTCCCATATAGGGTGAGCCACAGCCCAGTAGAAATACACTAAACCAACCATGGAAATGACTAAATATTAGCAATTGATAGATGGTCAACACTGTACATCACATAAATCACATATTTATGTCATACGACTTATAGAGTCCAAGTTACTTTCATTTTCCCTTTTCAACAGTAAGCATGTAGCTCATCATCATTTCAATAGATAATATAAAAACTATATCTCCATTACAGATAAGCAATAAGCTATATCCACTTCACAACAGATATGTATATCAACAATATCCACATTCAGATAAGCATATGAGCTGTATCCCACTCTCACAAAGATAAGCATATAAGCTCTATCTTCACTTCTTTAGACAAGCATATAGCTGTATCTACGAGTTCATCCCCTATCTCTCTCCCAACACTATCCGGTTTAGAGGTACATCCCCTATCTTCCCCTAAACCGCGGAGTACATCCCCTATCTCCTCCTCTACACATAACGATATACAAACACATTGGTTCTATATACAATCCTCACACATCACAATTAATGTATCTATCAACCGTCAAGATTCCATGACACATTCCATTGATTAGTTTCAGTTTACCTAATCATCCAGCATTGTCTACAACAATCACGACTATCCTCCACCGATAGCCCAAAGCAGTTATTTCTAAACAGAAAATAAATGCACAAATGGATATCAATCAACATTTCATTTCCTCATTTCTCCCAATTAATTATCCCAATTAATTAAACAATGTAATTAGGCTATTTTCCATAATTACCATTTCAACCCTTAAGTCCCATTTTCATCAATAATTCAACAATCAATCCATTTTCTCTATCCCACATGCATTAGGTTTATTATGAATAAAACCCCACTTTTGTAAAATTACACAAAAGCCCAAACTTTCACAAAATTACCAAACAAACCCAACATCTCAAAATACCAAAATTTAAAGACAAAACCCATAGAGAGGAGTAGGATCCCTACCTTCAAAGTTTAGCCAAAAAGGAGATGAAGCCGAAGATCAAACTGCTCCAAATCCAATTTTTCAGATTAAAACGAAGCTCTCAACACCCTCTATCTTTTAAACAAAGCCTAGGCTAGATTCACACTCTAGGAGATCAAAATCTTAGAGAGAGTGTAAGTTTAGAGTGAGAGGGTCTCGGATTTAGGTTAGAATGAAGAAAAGAAGTGAAAAGTGAGTTGTTTCAACGCTGCTGTCCGCTGATATAAAACACGCTCGCTCGAGCGAAGCCTTCGTCGCTCGAGCGACCAGACACAGAAACTCTCGCTCGAGCCAAGAAACACTCGCTCGAGCGAATAAAAAACCCAGACCGCTCGAGCGAAGGAAGCTCGCTCGAGCCAAGAAAGACAACTCTCAGGTCCGAACAGGTGCAACCGCTCGCTCGAGCGACCACTCTGGCTCGACCCACCAGACAAACTCACTCTCGCTCGTAGCGACCAACTCCTCGCTCGAGCGAAGGTCCAAAATCTGGGCAGCAACACTTGGTTTCCAAACCAACCAACCTGTAACAAACCTGCCCAACACATCCTATAACTCAAATATGAAGAAAAAGGAATGCAAACACGATTAATAACAACTACCAACATCCACGGACACATGTCCGGATCACTATACAACAAGGGTAAACCCGGGATCGCTATAACCTCCCCCCCTTAAAGAATTTCGACCCCGAAATTAAGCACAAGGTTTTTCAAAAACAAGTTTTCTTCTATTTAAACAATGTTACATTTTAACATTCAACAATTCGACCCATTACCGTCATCCCATCCTTAACAAGAACATTCACAATATGTAAACAACATATATACTTTCAAACAGCATCAACATTATGCAACTATCTTCCAATTTCAACAATATATCCAACATATATAGTGTTACATTTCAACTTCCATATGAGGCAAGTTCCTAAAACAGTACTTCAATAACCAAAACATTTTCAATGTTTCACAACTTAAGACTATTAAAAGCTCTCTTAAGTTCAACAAATGTAAAATTCTAAATACAAGATTACATATCAACAAACAAGTCCGATATTTCTCACGGACTTCCAACTCACGTTCCCAAGTGGCTTCCTCCACTTCGTGATTTTCCACAAGACTTTCACCAAAGAATGGTCTTGCCACGCAGGACCTGATCCCGCCTATCCAAGACCCAACCGGTCCTCCTCATACGAGGCATCCTCATCTACCTCTAACATCCAATCCAACAATGTGATGGATCTGGCTCATTACTTCCGAAGCATACTCACATGAAACACGTCATGCACTCCGGACAACTGCGGCGTAAGGCTAACCGATAAGCAACCTCCAATCCTTCCAAGGATCTCAAAAGGACCAATAAACGAGGGGATAACTTCCCACTCTTCCCAAACCTCATCAAGACCTCGCCGGTGATATCTTCAAAAAGACATGATCACCTACCTCAAACGCCAAAGGCCTCCTCCTACGGTCAGCATTAGATTTCTGCGACTCTGGGCTGTAACAAAGCCTCCTACGGATAAGCTCAACTTTCTCCGTCGTCTCCCTAACCAACTCCGGACCCAACAAAGGTGCATCACCCACCTCGGCCCAACAAACTGGAGACCTACACGGTCGGCCATACAAGCCTCAAACGGTGCCAATACTGTCTAGACTGAACCTGTTGTTGTAGGCAACTCTACCAATGGCAAGTGCCTCTCCCATCCCACTGAAGTCCAGGACACAACCCCGAAGCATATCCTCGAGGATCTGAATAGTACGCTCGGACTGCCCATCAGTCTGAGGATGATAAGCCGTACTAAAGGTCAACTTAGTGCCCAAGGCACTCTGCAAACTCTGCCACAACCTAGCAGTAAAACGAGGATCTCTATCTGAGACGATCGTCACTGGGACCCCGTGCAATCTCACTACGTCCCGAATATACAAGTCGGCAAGATGATCTACCGAATCTCTCACGCGCAGGAATAAAGTGCGCCGACTTAGTCAACCGGTCTACAAAACCCAAATAGCATCACTACCCCGCTGAGTCCTCGGAAGACCTACAACGAAGTCCATAGTGACATGTCCCACTTCCACTCGGCAATAGGCAAGGGGTTGCAAACAAACCCGCTGGCCTCTGATGCTCGGCTTCACTTGCTGGCAAAGTAAGGCACTTCGATACGAAAACAGCCACATCTCTCTTCATACCCCGCCACCAAAACTGGCGACCCAAATCCCTGAACATCTTAGTACCTCCCGGATGCACCGCAAGGCGCGGAATAATGGAACTCTCGGAGTACTTCCTCTCGGCAAGACTCCGGTACAAAAAACGGTTCGGTTATCTCACACTCAGGCGGATACACCGTCAAACCCTTCTCAACCTTCCACTGGAGATCTTCTCTCGGAGGGATTCTACCTCAAGTCACCTCCTGTGCTCTACACACTCTAAGTCACAAGTGTAGGCTGCGCAAAACAGAAAAACAAGGCCGCAGCCGTCACCAGATTCGCCCAGTAGCAATCACAACTCGCCAAGTGCTCCCAAACATCTTCCATTCCCGGATGGCTACACTAGCTACATCACTAATGGTTTCCTACTAAGGGCATCGGCCACAACATTGGCCTTTCCCGGATGATAATGCTAACTCAAAATCATAATCCTCGATGAACTCCATCCATCTCCTCTGCCTCAGATTCAAGTCTCTCTTGTGTAAACAGATACTTCAAACTCTTGTGGTCCGAGAATCACCTCGAACTTTCACCATAAAGGTAGTGCTCCAGATTTTCAAGGCAAAGATCACGCTGCTAACTCTAGGTCGTGTGTGGGGTAATTCTTCTCGTGTATTTTCAACTGACGTGAGCCATAAGCTACCACTTTCCCTTCTTGCATCAACACACACCAAACCCTCTCGTGAGGCATCACAATAAAACTGCATAACCCAACCCTCTCTCCGGAATAATCAACACCGAGCGGTGGTCAATCTACTTTCTTCTTGGAACGACTTTTCACAAGTGCTCATTCCACACAAACTTGACTCCCTTCGAGTCAGTCTAGTCAACGTGACGCTAACCTGGAAGAAATCTTTCACAAACGACGGTAATACCCGCTAATCCCAGAAAACTGCGGATCTCAAAACACACTTTAGGCTGTGCCCAATCTTGCACTGCCTAACCTTGGATGTATCAACAGACACCCCTTCCCGGAACACGTGGCCTAAGAATTTGACTTCCCTCAGCCAGAAACTCACACTTCCCAAACTTGGCATACAGCTTGGGCTCTAAGTAACTCAAGCACCACTCTCAAGTGTACCTCGATGCTCCTCCTCAGAAGCGAATAGATAAGGATGTCGTCCACAAAGACGACCACAAACCGATCCAAGAACTTCCCGGAAATCCGGTTCATCAAGTCCAATAAAGACTGCCGTGCATTGGTAAGCCCGAATGGCATCACCAAAAACTCAGTAATGGCCATACCGCGTACGGAATGCCGTCTTGGAATATCCTCCTCCCTGACCCTCAACTGGTATACCCGATCTCAAGTCTATCTTAGAGAAACAACGGGAACCCTTCAATGGTCAAACAATCATCTATACGGGCATAGGGTACTTTATTCTTAACCGTAGCCTGATTCAACTTCGGTAGTCAATACACAATCTCAAGGCACCATCTTCTTTTTAACAAAAGAGTGCCGCGTGCTCCCACGGTGAAAACATAGGGCGACAAACGCCTTATCTGAACAATTCCTGGAGCTGAACTTTCAACTCAACCAACTCTGCTGGAGCAAAACGTAAGGTGCCATAGAAATCGGCGCCGTGCCGGCACTAGATCAATAGAGAACTCTATCTCTCGGTGAGGTGGCAAACTAACAAGATCTTCGGGAAAAACATCCGAATACTCACAAACCACCCTGCGGCAACAAAGTGGGTCTCACCACTCTCACCACCCTCAAGCTAGCAAGTAGACTACTAGCTCACTTCGCCCCTCGCGAATCATACCCCGGTGGCAAAACACTACCAACCCGGTCTCCCAAGAAATTGAACCACTCCCCGCTCAAGGTACATAACGTGACCCTCTGGCGGTAGCAATCAATAACAGCCGGTATGACGATAGCCAGTCCATACCCAAAATAACATCAAAACCCTTCATGGGCATGACAACAAACGGAAAAGGAAGCCTATAGTCGGCACCTCTATATCACATCCTCTAACACCCTGTTTCAGAACAACTCACCACCCAAAGGCGATACCACACAAATTAGGAGATGCTAACTTGCTAACTTATTCCAAAACAGATGCAAATGCAAGCAGATACAAAAGAATGAGATGCCACCCGTTTCTTTCAAACAATTAGCAACTGAGTTGCAAAACAGAAAAGTACCTCTCAAATAATAGCTGATTGGTAGTCCTTTTCTTTTTTTTTTTATTTTTTTCTTTTTTTAAAGAAATTTTGTTGTTAAGTTTTTTTTTTTTTTTGTTCTTAGAAGGGAAAATAGCCATTATATTATGAAATATTTACCTATCTAGCATTATCACCCGCCAGACGGGATTGTCAAGTTTACAATTATCTATTATATAAATTATTGATTTTAATTTTTTTTTTTAAATGTCTTCTTTTTTCATTTTTTATATTAATATTAAAATTTATAATTTGATATAATTTAATATTGTGTTGGAATTTTCAAAGAATAAATGTCTTTTTTTGGCTATATTATATATATTAACATTTTAATATTTTATGATAATAAATCATATTATTGGACTTTTTAGAATTTTATATTTCCTAATTTTTACTTGTTCTTTAATGCATTAGAAGTGTTATTATGAGAATAATTTCATCGATTCATATGTGTGGATTTCAAAAAAAAAAATTTTTTATGCTTGTTCTTAATGAGCATTAAAGTTGTTATTATGATGGTAAGACTTGGGAGTTGGGAGAAATTAATAAATGTTAAGATTTTTTTTTTAAATCAAAAAATCAGGAAATTTAGTTTGGGAGATTGGAGCTCTCACAAGACTCGGGGTTAAAAACCCCTTTTTGGATAGATAGATAGATAGATAGATAGATAGATAGATATAAATATGGCACATAACCTTTATATGACACAAGGACCAAAGTATCAGGACAACTGCTGCAATTTGCCATCATCTAAATTAAAGGAATTTAAAAAGTAAAAAAAAAAGAAAAAAAATTATAATATTAAAAAATGTTCACTAAAAAAATATTGATTAAAAATTACAAATTAATTATTGAAAACTCCATACTAAATAAGGTAATATTTTCTATTAATTTTGAAAATTACAAATTTTTTATTATTTGTTTCTCTGTATTTTTTCTCACAAAAAAAAAATAAATATCTACATTAATTATCTTTCTTTTTTTTTTTTTTTTTGTGGGGAGAGGTTTTGACCTTCGATTTTTCTATAATGGGTGTTCTAGACGAAAAGGATAGAGTTGGTTCAGACAATGAGAAAAACTGCTTGCGTACAAGAGGGGCCTTCACTGTGAGAAAGAATAGTGGGTTTGCATAGGGTGCCTTCTTGGATAATAGCTTCAATGCTAACATGCACGAAGGGCTTAAATGTGAGACAGAAGAGAGGGGCTTTAGCGCGAAATAGAAGAAATGGTTTACAGAGTGTCTTCTTGAGTCACGACTTCAATACTTGTGAGAGACGAGTAGACTCAAGTGCGAGAGAGAAATGAGGGTTTGTAGAAAGTGTCTTCTTGGGTCACAACTTCAAGGTCCGTGTACATAAAAATGAGTGATAAGCGTCAAAGTGTATCTTATAGCGATCCCGGTATTTCCTGTTGTTGTTTAACTATAATCCGGACTCGGTTCCGTAGATTCGTTGTTGTCTTATCCTCATTTCTATCCCCTACTCTTTTAATTAGAGTTTTGGGTTGTGTTGGGCAAGTTGGGAATAAGTTGGTCGTGTTTTAAAACTTAGAAATTTTTCCCAGGTTTTGGTCTCTCCACTCGAGCGGCGATTTGACACTCGAGCGAGATTTTGTTGCTGCCTTTCCGCTCGAGCGGAAGTTTGGACGCTCGAGCGTGAATTTCCTTCTCTCAGCATTTTGGACATCTGCAGAAAATTCTGGGAAAGTGCATCTGGCGCTCGAGCGGATCTTGGGACACTCGAGCGTGAACCTGTGTCTGACGCTCAAGCGGGGTGTTGTACGCTCGAGCGGACCTGTTTTTATATCAGTCCGTGAAATCACCTTTTTGATCACTTTTTGATTTCCTTTCTCTCTCTTACTTTTTCAAAACCTCCATTGGAGAGCACCTCACTCTAAAACCCTAACTTCTCTCTTAGAATTGATCTAGTAGGAGTTGTTTTCTCACCTTGGGCCTTTACAAAAGTTGTGTTGATCGTAGAGGGCTATCTTTTAATCTGAAAATTTCGGGATTTGGAGCATTTCCGTTTCTTCATCTTATTCGTTGGGTCCCATCATTCGAGGTAGGGATAACCTACTCCATCTTATGAGCTCTGTCTTTGAATTTTAGCATTTTGATATGTTGGGGGTTGTTGGGTAATTTTGAGAAAGTTTGGGCCTTTGTGTAATTTTACAAAAAGTTGGGGTTTTAAATATATAAACCTATATACATGTTAGGCATAGAGAAATGAGATTAATGTTGGGACATTGATGGAAATGGAACCTTAGGGTTGTTTCGTGAACTATGGTAATTTGCCCTAATTGGATTAATTAATTAATGTATACGATTAATTAAAGAAAATGAGGAATTGAATTGAGAATGTTAAAATTGGGAATGTATGTGACTAAAGAGTGTAGACGAATCTTTTATTGCATCTAGTTGAAATGTTGATATATTATCCATTTGTGCATTTATTTCCTGCTTAGAAATAATTGCCTTGGGCTACCGGTGGAGGGTAGTGTTGATTGTTGTAGACAATGCATGATGATTAGGCAAATTAAAACTAATGTGTTTATATTGCATTATGTGTAGACGGTTGGTAGAATACATTAATTGTATGTATTGAGTGATTGCGTATATGACTAATGTGTTTATATACATTATGTGTAGAGAAGGAGATGGGGGATGTACTCCACGGTTTAGGGGAAGATGGGGGATGTACCTCTAAACCGGATAAGATTGGGAGGAGATGGGGGATGAACTCCGTAGACACAGCTCATATGCTTGTCTAGTGAAGTGTAGACACAGCTCATATGCTTTTCTAGTGAAGTGTAGATATAGCTCATATGCTTGTCTAGTGAAGTGTAGATACAGCTCATATGCTTGTCTAGTGAAGTGTAGATACAGCTCATATGCTTGTCTAGTGAAGTGTAGATACAGCTAATATGCTTATCTGTTGATGTGTAACATGATTATCTGTTGTAGTAGTGATGTAGCTCACATGCTTATCTATTGAAAAGTTTGTTTGATTTGATATAGCGCTAAAATATATATCATCATCGTTTGAGAAGTATGGAAGTAGTTCATGTATTATTGATACAACATCAAGATGTGTATCCATCATAAATTTCGAAAGTGTTCTAGTGATGAACTATAACCTCATCAAATGTTTTGGCCAGAGTACTGAGCCTTGTTTTCAAACTCATAGTTGAGTAAGAAATGAAAAGTGAATTGTAACATAGACTTGGTTGTCATGGAATTGAAATAAGATGTAAGTAGAGGTGGAAGTATCGACCATCTTTCAGTTGCTAATCTTTTAGGCATTGTTTATAGTTGGTTTAGTATATCTCTGCTGGGCTGTGGCTCACCCTATATGGGAACATCATTTCAGGTACAGGTACTTGCCACTTCCAAGGACATAGTTTGGGAGGCTAGAGGCGGGCAGACTCTTGTTCTCTTATCTCCTTTTTGATGTATTACATGTAAATTCAATGCCAAGGGCTTAATGTGTAACCGAGTCAATACTCTCTTTTATAACCAAGTGTTAACTTGGAAAGCTGTAAGCCCGTAGGGCATTTATTCTTGTTGTTGACAAGTACTACTTTTGTAATGAGGTACTCTAATTATGTGAGGAAATGTAGATCTTTTGTATCTAAATGCATGTTTATATTGATGGGTTTAATGTTATTATTTTGAGGGCGTTACATATCTCTTGGGGTCACAGTTTCAATGCTTCGAAACACAAAACCATAGCATTTTAATAAAGGGAAATGATTAGTGATAAAATATTTTTGTATTCTTAAATACCATAACAAAGAATTTATTATTGGTAATGAAATATTTTTGTCTTCCACAACTTAACCTTATGAGACAAAAAATATATTCGTCACGCAATCAATTAGAATTTATTAGTGACGAAATATTTTCGTCTCCCACGACTTATTCTTCCGAAGCAAAAATATATTCGTCGCCTATTTAATAGAAAGATGAAATGACATTGTCTGCATGATGGAGTGTTTATTGGTGACAAAATATTTTCGTCTTCCATAACTTATCATTCCCAAACAAAAATATATTTGTAGCCTAATAAATGGAAATATGAAATGACATCGTTTAATAGGTATGGAATTTATTGGCGACGAATTACATTCGTCACAAAAAAATATATATATTTTGTGACAAAAATGTTTGTCTCCAATGAGCTAAAATAATTTGCGCCAATGCAAATAAAATTGGCGCCTCATTTTTGCAGACGAAATTTTGTTTTCATCTCCTATACTTTTGAGAAAAATTAAAACAAACGACAAAATTAATATTTAGTCATCTTTGGGTTAAATTTTAAGACAAAAAAAAAATTTCGTCACCAAATTTTGTCACAATAGCCTAGATATGTTCGAAAAGAAGGGAAATCATAAAAAAGGCCTATAGTAAGCTTCTTGGGAAATAGGACCTGTTAGTCCAACAAAAAAACCTTCGGGACTAAATGGGTTAACATTCCTAAATTTGAGATTTATTGGAGCTTTCTCCATAATTACTTTTAGATAGTTAAAATTTAATAATATTTGAAATTTTATATTTATAATCATCATAGAAAGATTCACATTGTTAAGTAATGACGTTGATTTAATTTTTCCAAAAATATAAATTTTAACAATATATAAATAGTAAAAAATTTAATTACATTGTAGAAGATAAATTAAATTAAATACTCTAATGAAATTTCTTTTACAATTAAGCTGCAAATTGAATTGAGATTATATTATTAAATTTAGACATATATTAATTTTTTTTTTTGGATCCTTTTGAAAGCAAGACTAGAATTATAAAGGGTAAATTAAAAACACACCTCTTGAGATTTACTTAAATTACAAATTACTTAATGTGATTTTAAAAATTATATTACGCCTCTAAGGTTTCTAATTTCATAACAAATAGGTCTTTTTATTAATAAATCATTAAGTTAATTAACAATTTTTAATAATGTTAAAATTTATTTTAATTAATAATTCAAATTTTATTATTGTATAGGTGAACACTTATAAATTTCATTTTTTCAATTAATTTTGTTAAATAAAAAATTCTGACAGGGAGGTATTTGTAATTTTCCAAACTACAGGGAACAATTCGTATTTTAAGCAAACCTCAGATGGTGTATTTGTAATTTTATAGCGATCCCGGTTTTGCCCTTGTTGTACAGTGATTCGGACATGTATCCGTGGATGATAGTAATTGATTATTGTCTTGTTTACATCTATTACTACTTTGTATATTGAGTTATAGGATGTGTTGGGCAGGTTTGTTACAGGTTGGTTGTGTTTGGGAGCCTAGTGCTGCTGCCCAGATTTTTGGATCTTCGCTCGAGCGAGGAGTTGGTCGCTCGAGCGAGAGTTGAGTTCGTGTCTGGTGGATCGAGCCAGAGTGGCTTCGCTCGAGCGAGCGATTGCGTCTGGTTCTGGACCTGAGAGTTGCATTTCTTGGCTCGAGCGAGCTTTCTTCGCTCGAGCGGTCTGGTTTGTTCTTCGCTCGAGCGAGAAGTCTGTCGTTCGAGCGTGCTTCTGGTTGCAGACCTGAGGGTTTGAGTTGTTGGCTCGAGCGAGCATTCTTTCGCTCGAGCGCACTTCTGAGTTTTCGGCTCGAGCGAGAACTTCTTGGCTCGAGCGAGAGTTTTCTGTGTCTGGTCACTCGAGCGACCAAGTCTTCGCTCGAGCGAGCCTGTCAGGTTTAAATAGGCAGCAGCGTGTTTCAGATCAGTTTTTCATACACTTTCAGATTCCAAAACCCTAGTTACGAGTTCTCTCTCCCTCTACACACCTTCTCTCTTAGGATTGATCTACTTAGAGTGAGTTTCCATGAATCTAGCCTAGGGCCTTTGTTAAAAAGATAGAGGCCGTTAGAGCTTTTGAACCTTAATATGAAAAGTTTGGATTTGGAGCAGTTTGATCTTCGAGTCTTTCATCTCTTTTTTAGCTCAAACTTCGAGGTAGGGATACCTACCCTCTCTAGGATTTTGTCCCTTTAAATTTTGGTAATTTTGAAGATGTTGGGGTTGGTTTGGTAATTTTGGTGAAGTTTGGGGCTTTGTGTTATTTTACAAATGTGGGGTTTATTCATAATAACCTAGTATGATGTTTGCATAGGAAATGGAATAAATGTTGATCATTGATGAAAATGGGGACCTAAGGGTTGAATGTTAATTATGGAAAATGCCTACATTACATTGTTTGATTAATTGGGATACATTAATTGCGAGAAATGAGGAAATGAATGGAAATTGTTGAGATTGGGAGTGCAATGGGGTTAAAGGGTGTAGTTGAATTGTTTATCACTCACCGAATTGGAAATGTTGATTGAAATATCCATTTGTGCAATTTATTTCCTGTTTAGAATAATTAACTGCTTTGGGCTAATCGGTGGAGGATAGTCGTGATGTTTGTAGACAATGCATGATGATTAAGGCAAACGGAAAAACTAATCAATAGGAATGTGGTCATGGAATTTGACGGTGATAGAATACATTAACTGTATGTAATTGAGTGATTGTATATAGAACAATGTGTTTGTATACGTTATGTGTGAGGAGGTAGATGGGGGATGTACTATCGCGGTTTAAGGGGAAGAATGGAGGATGTACCTCTAAAAACCAGATAGTGTTGGGAAGATAGGGGATGAACTCCGTAGATACAGCTCATATGCTTGCTTAGAGAAGTGAAGATAAAGCTTATATGCCTTATTTTGTGAAGTGTGGATATAGCTTATATGCTTATCTTGTGAATTGGGATATGTTTGTTATACATATCTGTTGAGAAATGTGGATATAGCTTATATGCTTATCTGTGATGTGGGATAATAGTTTTTACTTATCTGTTGAAAAAGGGAAAAGCAAAAAGTAACTTGGACTCTTAAGCGTAATGACATATAAAATGTGATTTAATGTGGTGTAATTAGTGTTGGCCATCTATCATTGCTTAATCTTTTAGTCATTGTTCATGGTTGTTTAGTGTTTTCTAACAGGGCTGTGGCTCACCCTATATGGAATATCATTTTCAGGTAGCAGGTAGCATGCCACCGTCCAAGGACATAGCTTGGGAGGCATAGAGGCGGACCATACTTTTGTCGTTTAACTTTTGAATGTATTACAGTAATTTCAAGCCAAGGGCTTAATGTGTAATGAGTTAGTAACTCTTTGTTGTAACCGAAGTGTTAAGCTTGGAAAGCTGTAAAGCCCGTAGGGCTAATTTTGCTTTTGTTTGTTAACATGTAAATACTTTGTATGAAACTCTGAATGAAAGAAGAATGTGTTATTTCAAAGTCAAATGAATGTTATTTGAATGGGTTTAATGAAATTATTTTTGAGGGCGTTACAAATTTACTCCAATTATAAATTAGGAAATAAAAATTAATACGAATTCTAATTATATTTTATGAATAAAACCTTTTTTCAAACCAAACCTCAAAAAATAATTAAAAAAAAAAATGAGACCCAGGCATTGTGACAACTTTGGCAACTACATGAAAAATGCTAATAAAACTTAAATAATTTATCAAAATTTTTTCACATGAGTTTAAGACTCATACAAATCACATTATATATTAAATTTAATAATTCATCTAAAAATTAAATAAAAATTTAATAAATTATTTGAAATCTTTCACATAACTCACCATACATATAGTCCCTCCTCTCTCAAAATATCATTGTCTTGTCAGTACTCATTTCTCTTGTACTTGTTTAGTATTTCAACTCGATTTCTCCGCCGGACTATCGTATGCAAAATACTCAAAAACACTTTTCTGTCTCTCCCTCCCTCTAAAAATACATTTTAAAAAATTACGCATTAATCTCAAAAATTTATTTAATATTTATTAAATATATCTATGTATATGACTCGTACAAAATTCCATATGTCGTAGATTTTAACATTCATATCAAAGATTTAGTAAGATGGCTGATAGATTATTTAGATCCCATATAAAAGATTTAGGCTTGGTTTTGAACATGTTTATAAAAGTCCAAAAAGTCGTATCCTATTTAAGTCACATCATCTTATTTAAGTCACTCACTCTCTAACTATCATTTTCAAAACTCACTCCATATTTCATAAAAAGTCAAAATGCACTATTTAGATCATCCCAAACGACCCCTTAGTAAAACAATTTGATAAAATTATTAATTAATAGTGTTACAATGCACTAATTAATTATAATTATATATCAATTAATATTATGTATTATTACAGCTCTCTATTATACAAATTATAAATATTATAAATACATATAACATTCTTCTATTTATATCTCCAAACATTAACTCTTATAAATCACCTCTCCTCAAAATCAGATCAACTCCCCCCACCACACCACTTTTCTCTCATGGTTTCTAGGTTTTTATTCCTCCTCTTTCGTCTCCTTCTGTTGGTTATCCAAACGGTGTTTTGCGGGTAGTTGGAAAGGGAATGATCTTGTGTCCAGTGGATAGGTCTCACTTGTTCTAATGGAGACATTACTGTTGTCAATTTTTAGAAAATGGTCCTTAGTGGGAATCCTGGATATTGGGAAATTATAGTGTTAGTCCATTGCCATGGGGGGGGGGGTACGCCCTCAGTTTAGTGAACAAAGACTTAAGGGAAGTAGTGGCAATAAGTTGACTGGTGTGGTTTGTGGGTTTGGTAATTAGTTGTATTGTGCGGTATTGGCTGTTGAGGGTTAGTGTGTTCGGCCGGCATTTGTAGGGCTAAACAAAAGCATTCCCTTAGAGGTGCAGAGTCCAAATGCCATGGGTGGTTCGTCTCATATTCAGTTCAACCATGATGATGTAAGATTACCATTGCTGATTTTGGGTTTGACTGGTGGGACAAGGGATGAATACATACAGTCATGCAGTCGTGGACTAGTGATATTACGTGTTATTGAAGCCAGAAATATGAATAATCCTCCATTCAAGTTTTGAAGACTGTGACCAACAATTTTTAGCGAAGAGAAAACATATTGGGAAGAGGGAGGAATTTGGAAAAGTTACAAATGGAGAGTTTCAAGATGGGACTAAGATTGTGGTTGAAGAGGATGGAGTCTGAGTGGTGAGTGACAAGGGTTTTGGATGAAGTTCAATTCTGAGATTGCAAGTGCTTTTCAAAGTTCGACATAGGCAATTTGGTTTCTCTTCTTGGGTTACTGCTTGGATGGAAATGGAGAGGCGTACTTGTTTATGAATACATGCCTCAGGGACTCTTAGTAGGCCCGCTGTTTATGAATACATGCCCTCAAAAAGGAGGAGAGGAGAGAGAGGAATATGAGGGAAAAACCCTGGATAATCAAGATGGGGTGTTGTGTCATATTCTCGAGAAAATCGGGGAGAAAGAGGAAGAAAACCATGAGACAATGAAAGCCCATTTTCTTTATTCACATAATCTATGAGGCTCTACCCATTGTATAAACTCTTGAAAACGATAAAGCATGATGCCGGATTGGCATAGGGGCAATTTCCCAAGACCTGTGAAATGGTGTTACATCTCAAGAGGCAAGCGCTACCTTTTCAACTTCATCACTACAGACGCCATAAACAATCAGAACTAAGAATTATCAAGCCCAACCTTACCATAAAGCTAGCCAAGTCCTAAGCTTCAGGCCTTAAATTTGAGAAAGGCCAATTTTATAATATAATGTAATAAGCCCATGTGAATTTATTATTTACTCTTTGAATAAAAAGGCCTAAACAACAAAAGGACCCCAATGACCGATGCAACAAGTCACAAAACTATGACTTGTCCCTCCAGGATACAACAGCCCGACCCACTTTTAGTATGGTTCAGGCCAACTCTGCACAAGATGTGTGAACCCAAAGCTACAACCAATAAAACACCCTTCTTTTGCTAGTAATCTCTCTTTTATAGAAAAAATAGTTTTTATATGTTGATGAAAAGAGTAAACTATTTATAGGCCCATTAGGACCTTACAAGTTAACCAAAATAATGAACCTTAAACAAGAAAATGGTTAAACCAATATGACCATTAACCAAGTTCATGAAAATTCTATTGTAAACTCCATTTATGACCAAAGAGGTTACAAAGTAATGAAACCATAAAATAAATATAAGAATAATTAAAATGGTCCAACAATCCCCCATCATTTTAAATATCAAAAAAGATAAAAGAGATTACCAAACAAAGATAGATTAGTATGCATCATGAAGGTGTGCTCTGCATATGAACCTTCATTAGTGAAAACAGCAAACCTCTACTCCAAAGTCAGTACTAGTCTCAGACTTAGAAACATGACTGCTTAGGGGAAATAAAGAATTACTGTTCACTGATACATAATATCCAGGTTGTAACCGCCCCGTCAAATAATAACATTAAACCCATCAAATAGACATTCATTGACAAATGAAATAACACCATTCTCTATCATCCAGAGTTTCAAATTTACAAAAGTATTACATGTTAACAACAAAAGCAAAGAATGCCTAGGATTACAGCTTTCCAAGTTAACACTTGGTTTTTACAACAAAAGAGTGCTACAACATTAAAGCCCTCGTTTGAATATATGTAATACATCAAAAAGGAACTAAAACGCATAACAATCTGTCGCCTCTAGCCTCCAAGCTTTAGACCTGGAGGTGGCATGCTACCTGTACCTAAATGATATTCCCATATTAGGGTGAGCCACAGCCCAGTAGAAATACAACTAAACCA
>NW_021026711.1:1667408-1713362 GCF_004153795.1 Camellia sinensis | reverse complement strand
ATCCTCATCCCATTCTAGGCATTCCTAGGTAATCCCGCTCGAGCGCAGAATGCACTCGCCCAGCACTTTTGCAGAACCAGGCCTCCGCTCGAGCTCCCAACCCTACGCTCGAGCGGCCACTCACACAGCTCCGCTCGAGCGGCCAACTCCATGCTCGAGCGTACAACACTGCACAACAAATACTGGATGGGTGTATTCCCCGCTCGAGCGCCAACACCTCCGCTCGAGCGGACAGGCCAATAATCTGGGCAACTAGTTTTGGTTTTCTAAACTCAACCAATCTGAAACAAACCCGCCCAACACATCCTATAACTCAAATACGAAGTAAAAAGGATGTAAACAAGATAATAAACAACTACTAACATCCACGGACACATGTTCGGATCACTATACAACAAGGGTAAACCCGGGATCGCTATATTTTATTTCCTTGTTGCCCAGTTTTTAGTTGGTCCGCTCGAGCGGGTCTTCTTACGCTCGAGCGGGGTTTACATCCTTCCAGTATTTCGTGCCTCTGCAAAACTTCTGCAGGTGTGTTTTTCACGGTCGAGCGGGTTTCCTTACACTCGAGCGGTCGCGCTCGAGCGGGCTTGTTGCCGCTCGAGCGGGTAGTCTTTTTTTGTAAAAGTTCTAGATGGACGTAATCTACGCTCGAGCGGACTGGTTTTCGCGCTTGAGCGGGTATGATTTGCAGTTGTTTCTTGGCGCTTGAGCGGGTCTTCTTGCGCTCGAGCGAGTCCAGTATTTGTGCTTGACGCTCGAGCGTTGTTTTCTCCGCTCGAGCGGGAGAGTCGTATATGTAGCAACCCTCACCTTACTCTTGTCATACCTGCATACATTCATGCATGATCTCGTCTTGTTATGTTGTTTTGCAAGTTTTGCCTTGCCTTGTTTTGTTTAAGTATTGCTTGCATGATTTTGTTCCTTGCTTGGTGTGTAGCCGAGGTCATCTTGAGCTTAGTTCACCCCTGAACCTTTGTATTTAGAACTGTTTTGGAACCGCTTGGTCGACCCCCATCTTTACCCCGGGCTTGTTGCCGAGATGTTTTGCACTTAGTAATCCTTGTCCTTGGGCAGGCATGGCCTAGACCGAGGTGTGGCACACCCCGGCCAAGGTGTCGCACAGCTTAGTCAAGTGTCGTCCTCCCTAGCCGATGTCTTTGTTACCCTGTTGCCGAAGCTTTGACCTTAGTCGATGTCATTACTTGCCGATGTGTCTTGCCTTAGCTCACTGCATACGCTTTGTCATAGACTTGTCTTATCAATCAATCACCTTTTGAGTTGAACCAACCCAGTAGCGCCACGTGTCCGAGCTGATTGTTAAGACGGCCGGCAGACCTAGAAACAAATCATTTTTGTCTCAAATCTTTGCTTTTAGAGAGAGAAGCTCTAGAGACAAGAGGAGAAGTTCTTGGGTGAGAATAGATCTTCCAAGCTTGATCTTCGAGGTTTGGACGGTTGGATTCGAGTTTTGAGGTTAGAATATTAACCTACTCTTGTTGTTCTTATTGATCACCTAGCTGCATTGCATGATCGAATTTGTTTTGCATGTCATGCATCGATTTGAAGTTGGTTTCGGAAGAGAAAGATAGTATTCATGTGTTCTTGAAGAAAAGTCTCGTTTTGATCCGAAAGTTTGGAACAAGAACCATGTTTTGTGTTTGTTCTTGCATGACCTTCTTGTATGGGTACCCAGGTCCATGTTTTGAACTCATGGCATGAAATCTCAGATTTTTGTAACAAGTTATGATCTTGCATTCATCTTCCTCATGATCATGTTCATCATGTTCTTCATGTTCTTCAAAGGGAAACCCAGGTTTTCCCGACTTCATTTCCCTAGATGTGGTGTGCTTCAAAGGGGAACCCAGGTTTCCCCGACTTTGCTTTTTTTTGGTTAAGGCCAGCGGGACCACACCTCGGCAAGGATGTGTGGGACCTCGGCAAGGACCTGGTTGGTACCCAGTGTGTTTCCATGAGACGGGAGTAGTGTTTAAACTCCCAGCATGTTTTGCTTTGTTTTTGACTTGGATCTGGTGAGGATGCCGGGATCATCTGCATGCACATAAAGCTTGTTTTGAGAATGTGATTTGCCATGTGATTGTAGGTCCTTGATATTTTCTTTGAGCCTACACCCGTGGAAAACTATGTGAGTGGTATTATTGATAAAGCTATGTTATACTTGTTTTGATAAATCTTGCTTGCTTTGTTTTGACAAAAGTGTTTTGTTAAGCATGAATGAATAGCTCTTGTTTTGATGTGTCAAGTATAATCCTTGTTTTGATGCCATCTTTGAAAAGGATACGGTCCTTGTTAAATCGAGCTACGGGCCTAAGTAACACAAGTCCCTTGTGCTGGAGGACTCTAAACTTTCGCAGTACTAAGCATAAAAGGATACGGTCCTCTCTTGGAAAGTCCCTCGTGCTGGAGGACTCTAAACTTTCGCGGTACCAAGTGCACAAGTCCCTTGTACTGAAGGACTCTAAACTTTCGCAGTACTAAGTGTAAAAGGATACGGTCCTTTCTTGAAAAGATTACTATGTTAAATCGGGCTACGGGCCTAAGTAACACCAGTCCCTTGTGCTGGAGGACTATAAACTTTCGCAGTACCTTTGACTAAACGATTACGGATCGTACAGCCCTTGATACTTGATTGATGAATACGGTTCATCCCCTTGCTTCGCCGATGTTGTAATACCTGACTGATGAATACGGTTCATCCCTCGTTTCGCCGATGTCAGTAAGCATCCCCTGAGACTTGTAAGATTTGGCAGATGAATACGGTTCATCCCTTGTTCGATAAAGTTTGTTGTGTTTCGTTTTGAAAGGCTGCGGCTATATCCATGCAAAACCTTTATTTTTAGTACCATTCACTGAGTATCCAAGCTCACCCTCTCTATATATATGTAGGTGATGAGCAGGACGTCGGCGACGCCTAGACTGTTTTGAAAGCTTGTTTTGGATCCGTGCTTATGTCGGCTTTATTTGCATTTATGTCGACGAATCTTGAAAATCATGCTTCTTGGCTTGTAATTGCTGTATTTTGTATATGTCGGCTCAAGAAGCCTTTTGATCAAGATGTAACACATATCTTGCTTTGTTGTATTCAACTTGTAAAGTTAATTGGAAATGTTTGGTATTGCATTTGATCTACGCACAGCTCTTATGGACCACTTGTATTTGATTTATTGCTTCCGCATTTGTGAGCCGCGTTCATTATACTCTGATTATGTTGAGTTTTTGAAAGTTGGCCTTCGGTAATTACGGATTACTGGCCATCACGGCACCAAACTACTAGGGGCGGTTTGGGGTCGTGACAAAATCAAAAGAGAAGCATTAGTGAGTGCTCAAGTACAAGACCCCTTAGAAGAAGTCAATTTAAGAAAAGGTTCTGCACAGCAACCTATTTATATCAGTGCTTGGTTAAGTCCTTATAATAGAAGCCAGTTATTGGTTGTCTTAAAACATTATAAGGATTGTTTCGCTTTGTCTTATAATGAGCTACCTAGATTAGACAGATCATTAGTAGAACATAGGCTCCCTATGAAGTCTAATTTCAAGCCAGACAAGCAAAAGCCAAGAAGGATGAGTCCTGAGGTGGTTCAGAAGGTCAATAAGGAAATTCTTAGGCTCCTTAAGGCAGGCTTTATTAAAACAGCCAGATATGTTGAATGGCTGTCCAATATTGTACCTGTAGTTAAAAAGAATGGTAAAATGAGGGTATGTATTGATTTTAGAAACCTGAACATAGCAACTCCAAAAGATGAGTACCCCATGCCCATAGTAGATTTATTGGTGGACAGTTCAACATGGCATAAGATTTTGTCTATGATGGATGGGCATTTTGGTTACAATCAAATTTGTATTGCAGAGGAGAATGTCCATAAGATAGCATTCAGATGTCCAGGGAACATTGGCACCTTCGAATAGGTCAAAATGCCATTTGGTCTGAAGAATGTTGGGGCTACATATCAAAGGTCAATGAATACTATCTTTCATGATCTCATTGGAGGATATTTAGAGTGTTACATTGATGACATTGTAGTAAAATCCCAGTCCATGGAGGAACACTTGACACACTTGGTAGCAGCTTTCGAAATTAGAATAAAGCCAAAGCCATCATTGAGGCCAAGCCTCCATCAAGTAAGAAAAAAGTACAAAAGTTCCTTGGTCAGGTTAATTTTCTTCGCAGATTTGTTTCTAACACTACAGGGAAAACTAAAGTATTTTCTTCTTTATTTAAGCTGAAAGATGAAGAGGAGTTTGTGTGGACAGCAGAGCATCAAACTGCTTTCGAAGGAATTAAAGCCTACTTGGCCAAGCCTCTAGTGCTGATGCCACCAAAAAGTTACAAGCCTTTAAAGTTATACATTGCTGCAGCAGAGGATTCATTAGGAGCTTTTCTAGCCCAAGACAATGAAGAAGGCAAGAAGCAAGCAGTTTATTACCTTAGTGGGTTTTTACATTCTTGTGAATGTAAATACTCAGCTGTAGAAAAGTTGTGCATGCATTATACTTTGCAGCAATGAAATTAAGATATTATCTTTTGCCTAATATTGTCTCAGTAATCGCAACCACGGACCTGGTTAAATATATGTTATCTAGACCAATGTTGAGAAGAAGAATTGACAAATGGATATTAGCCTTGTTAGAATTTCACCTAGAATATGTCCCCCAAAAGGTAGTAAAAAGACAAGTTTTGGCTAACTTTTTGGCAGACCATCCATGCCAAATGGAAAGCCAGGAGGTAATGGATCTTGGTATGATCAATGTTGAGCCATGGTAGATGTGGTTTAACGGATTAAAGGCCAATGGTCTGATTGGAATTAGTGTTATAATTAAGTCACCATAGGAAGTAGAAACCACACATGGTTTCAGAGTGGATGAAACTACTTGTTCCAATAATCAAGCTAAATATAAAGCTTTAATAATGGGACTGGAAATGCTAATTGGATTACAAACTCATGCAGTTGATATATTTGGAAATTCTCAATTGGTGGTCAACCAAGTGAAAGGAATTTTCAAATGTCAAAGTGCAAGCATGTTGCCATACTATGTTGTTGCATTACATTTGCTTTCTTAGTTTCAGACAACAAATGTGACTTATATCCCAAGGTTCATGAATAACAAAGCCAATGATGTAACTTAGAAAGTTTCGAATTTCAGAAGAAGGGATGACACTCAAATGAATATAAGTCAAGCAACTTATCAAAAATTAATACCACCTTTAGCTAAAAGAAATGTGGTGTTAGAAGTCAATCATAATGACTTACAAGATCAAGATTGGAGGTATCCAATAATGCAATACCTAATTGGCCCATCTTCAAAAGCCATCAGAAAGATTAAATTACATTCTATGCAATACGTAGTGTTTGGTAATGCTCTTTACAAAAGGAGAGAATATGGATTGTTATTGGAATGTCTAGGGCCAAAGGAAGTATTGACAGCCATAGTTGAAATTCATGAAGGCATTTGTGGTACCCATCAGCCTGGTGTAAAGATGAGATGGTTGATTCGAAGGCATTCATACTATTGGCCAACCATCCTTAAAGATTGTACATAGTATGCTAAAGGTTGTCAGGCATGCCAAAAACATGGCATGATAAGACACGTACCAATAACTGTTTTACATGCAGTTGTGAAGCCTTGGCCATTTAGAGGTTGGACTATGGATATGATAGAGAAAATGCATCCACCCTCTTCAAAGCACCATTGTTTCATCCTAGTGGCTACAAATTACTTCACTAAGAGGGTTGAAGCTAAACTATATAAAGTTGTGGATCAAACTGAGGCTATTGGATTTATTAAATATCTGATCTACGGATTTGGCATCCCACAGACCATAACTATAGATAATGAGACTGTATTTGATGGAAAGATGGTAAAGTCTTTCACAGTAGAATTTTGAATTAGTCTTGTTAATTCCACTCCTTACTATGCACAAGCAAATGATCAAGCAGAATCATCCAACAAATCCTTAAAAAAAAGGAATACAAAGAGTTATGGAAGATAATCCTAGAAATTGACATAATTTGTTGTTGGATGTATTATGGGCTTATAGGACTTCTGCAAGATCAAGTACAGGAGTAACTCCTTATGCTTTAGTATATGGACATGATGCATTATTGCCTATAGAAATTAACATTAAGTCTTTGAGGGTGAAATGCCAGAACCAATTAACTTCCGAGCAACACCATCAAAGCATGTTTTTGGAATTAGAGAGTATAGATGAAGCTCGAACTCTTGCATTAAATAATATTCTATTTCAAAAGAAAAAGACAATCAAGAGCTACAATAAGAAGGTTAAGCACATTAATTTTGATGAAGGTGATTTAGTATGGAAGACAATACTTCCAATAGGAATTAAAAGCCATAAGTTTGGCGAATGGTCACCTAATTGAAAAGGTCCATATCAAATTCATAAAGTCTTGCCTGGATTTAAGAAATCTGAATGGATATGTGCATCCTAAGAAAATTCACGGCAGGTACTTGAAACCTTATTATCCAACTATGTGGGAAACACAATGACTGTAGAAAATGCTAAAAAAGAAGCACCAAAACACTTGAACAATAAATAAGGATTTCATTTCATATAGAATTGAATATATGCAGCCATAAGTTAGCCTAAAAATCAGTACAATGTTTTAGTTGTTCCCTTATAATTGATTCTCTACTCCTAAGGGATGGAAACAACTGAATGGTTATAGCCATGTCCTGCCTTCGATCAGTCAGCCCTTGATTGGTGATCTATAGCTTTGTAGTAGTTCGATCCAAGGCTAGATTAACTGCTGATAACTCTTCCTCTAATTGAGCCTTCTTCTCCAAGAGCTGGGTTCGAAACAGAGAAGCAGAGGAATGTTATCCTTTCAATTCAGACACCTCAGCATGTATATGAGAAATAAATTCCTTGTCTTTTGATAGCTTCTCCTCTGCAGCTTTGGCAATATGACAAATGTTGACATAAAAATCTATGGTAGCTGCTGCCTGAGACAGATGACTTGAAATAGCCATGTTGAATTGCTCAATGACCTTACAGCACTAGAGGAAACCATTCTTGATGATAAGTCTTTGTAAGGCTGCGAATGGGATCCTTAAGAATGATGTTAGCAATTCCAAACAGGTACCCAAGTCCAGTGAAGGTAAAGAAGCCCTACCGATGGTTGAAGAGCCCTAAAAAATTTTCAAGAAAGAGTCATCAAGAACTAATGGTTCAGCTTCATTACTAGCTGATGGAATGGTAGAAGGTATGTTAAAAAGGCTAGTCAACCTAGCTTCAAAAATGTCCATCTCTTCTACTGACATTGAAGGTGTAGAAAGGTCTTTAATGAAAGGAAGAGATCACTACATAGGGATAGGAGAGGAGGATAAAGTGTCCATAGCAGTGTCTATAGTCTTGGCCACCAGTAGGTCAAGAGAAGAAGGACTAGAGTTGGGTAGTGATGATGGACAAAGAATTGGTGAACTACCAGCATCTTCTCTGGGAATATCAGTTATCATTGAAGATGAAGTGATAACTGGGATCTCCTTAGGAGGGGAAAGAGTAGCCAGGATTGTAGGGAGAGTAAATTGGGCTGAGGTAAAGATTAGATGAGGAAGATATGGAGTTAAGCCAAATGATAAAGATATAGGAATCTCTTTAATTTTCTTCCTTCTTTTCAATGGTATCTCTTTCTCTTTTTTTTGTTTCTTCCTCTTCTAAGTGAGTTTCAGGCATATCCTTCTCAGGATCAAGCAAAAATCTTCTTTTCCTTTGTTGTTGTTGCTTACCTTTGAGGACATTGAAAGCTTGAACTCTCTAAAGAGATTCTACTTGTGAAGCTCCTGCATTAAAAAAATAAATAAATAAAAGCCATAAGTAGATGAACATGGCTTTATAAACATCATAAAGAGAAGAGAAAGGAAAAAATGGAAATACATGCCTCTTTTTGAAGCAGCCCTGGTGACTCTAGGAGAAGGAGGAGAGACAACAAGAGTAGTCTCTAAGATAGCAAAAGCTGTGGTAGCAGAAGCAGTAAAAGAAGTGATGAGCCCAGTCCCCTTAGGTTGGGCCTGAGAAGGTAAGCCTAGACCCACCAATAGATCTTGAGGGGGAATGGCTAAGTGTACCTCCATATTTGCTGACCACCAGTTCTGGTACCTCTTTCGTGCAATGCCTTGTGGGATGAAGGGAATGAACTGAAATTCAAGTCTTGAATTAATTTGGAGGTTGCCTCCTCTAACCTTGATCTTTGCACTTTCAGCTCTCTAATGACAAGATTGAGGTTAGTTTGTCTACAAAGAGGAATAGGGATCCCTTGGGTAAGCCCAAATTGCTTGGCAAATTGAGCAGGGCAATAAGATTTTGCTATGCATTTATAGGCTCTAAGGTTTAAAGTGCCAATGAAAAGTTCTCTTGGAGTTAAAATAGAAGCCCACATATCCCTGTGCTGGGGCAAAGAATAGTTTCTATCAGCTAGGAAAGTCCACAACCAGGCTGAGCCAATATTGGTTTCGAAGGGACAAAAGAAAGTGTGAGAATGAGGGGAAGTTGGGAGTTGATGGAAGAAAGTAGAATAATAGGCAAAAGTGAAGGAATAAAGTGAAACTCTGGCATATTTTATTCCATAAGAAGCCGGGTTTGACAGTAAAAATCTCAAACACTTAGAATGCAAAGCAGTGAAATAAGCAAAAAGCCAAAGCTGTAATATCTAGAGTGGCCCCCCTTGATTGGCATCTAAAGGTTTTTCGCAAAACTAGGAGCAGGCTCTATACACATGGCCCAGAGTATATGGAGCTAAAGCTATTTTCTTCCCCAAAGCCAGAGCCTTAGCAAGGGGGACAAACTCAGGCATAATCATTCGAAAAAAAGTACAAAATAAGAATTTACAAAGCCAATACAAAAGAAAGAAGAAGAACTCTCTGTCTGACATAGGGCCTTCCCTTGGGTTTTCAGAGTGTACAAAATCACTGAAGGAGGAGTTCAAAGGAGGGATGGAAAAGGGCACATTAAGATCGGGATAGTTAGGACCAAAAGGAGTGCCAATGGGGGATAACCCTAAGAGATGGCATATATCCAGAATGGTAGGGGCCATCATACCGCATCAAAATTGGAAAAAAATTAAAAGAAGAATTCCAAAAACATAAAGCAACAGGTATGAAGAAAGGGTCTTCAAGAATAGAAAACCTGGCCAGTCAAAGGGCATCAAGGAGGCAGAGTTCCTGAAGGTCAAGTGTCCTAGCGGGAAAAACTCGATCATACCATTCTTCCCATTCAGGTTGCATTGTGGGCCAAAGTCTTGAATTAATTTGGAGGTTGCCTCCTCTAACCTTGATCTTTGCATTTTCAGCTCTCTAGTGACAAGATTGAGGTTAGTTTGACTACAAAGAGGAATAGGGATCCCTTGGGTAAGCCCAAATTGCCTGGCAAATTGAGCAGGGCAATAAGATTTTGCTATGCATTTATAGGCTCTAAGGTTTAAAGTGCCAATGAAAAGTTCTCTTGGAGTTAAAATAGAAGCCCACATATCCCTGTGCTGGGGCTAAGAATAGTTTCTATCAGCTAGGAAAGTCCACAACCAGGCTGAGCCAATATTGGTTTCGAAGGGACAGAAGAAAGTGTGAGAATGAGGGGAAATTGGGAGTTGATGGAAGAAAGTAGAATAATAGGCAAAAGTGAAGGGATAAAGTGAAACTCTGGCATATTTTATTCCATAAGAAGTCGGGTTTGACAGTAAAAATCTCAAACACTTAGAATGCAAAGCAGTGAAATAAGCAAAAAGCCAAAGCTGTAATATCTAGAGTGGCCCCCCTTGATTGGCATCTAAAGGTTTTTCACAAAACTAGGAGCAGGCTCTATACACATGGCCCAGAGTATATGGAGCTAAAGCTATTTTCTTCCCCAAAGCCAGAGCCTTAGCAAGGGGAACAAACTCAGGCATAATCCTTCGAAAAAAAAGTACAAAATAAGAATTTACAAAGCCAATACAAAAGAAAGAAGAAGAACTCTCTGTCTGACACAGGGCCTTCCCTTGGGTTTTCAAAGTGTATAAAATCACTGAAGGAGGAGTTCAAAGGAGGGATGGAAAAGGGCACATTAAGATCGAGATAGTTAGGACCAAAAGGAGTGCCAATGGGGGATAACCCTAAAAGATGACATATATCCAGATGGTAGGGGCCATCATACCGCATCAAAATTGGAAAAAAATTAAAAGAAGAATTCCAAAAACATAAAGCAACAGGTATGAAGAAAGGGTCTTCAAGAATAGAAAACCTGGCCAGTCAAAGGGCATCAAGGAAGCAGAGTTCCTGAAGGTCAAGTGTCCTAGCGGAAAAAACTCGATCATACCATTCTTCCCATTCAGGTTGCATTGTGGGCCAGCAAAAGTGGAGTCAGTTCAACCTCCAGCTTCCCCAGTCAAGGCCCCCCTCGTAGAGTAAGCAATGACCTTCCAAACGAGTGTATAAGGCAGGGAACTGAGTAGGAGCCTCCCTGAAAATGGGTCCAAGTACTTACTCTCCTTGAGCATAACGGCGAGGAATAAGAATGCGCCCATCAACAGCACACCATTCACCAGCTTTGTATTTTTCACATTCTTCATTGATGAGTCTCCTTAGAGCTAAAGAGGGACTCACACACTCAACAGCATGCACTTTCAGAGAAGCCATTACTAAAGGGGTAAAAAAGGAAGGTGGATGAGAAGCGAAAAGTTGCGGACAAGTTCAAAAGGAAGAGAAAGGAAATTTTGGGCAAGTATATAGATGGAATACGAAGGAAATGAGTTTTTAAACCTTTCTGTCCAAAAGTTACCCAAACAAGTTGTGTGGGTCAGGTGGATCCAAAATGATTATTTTATGGTTTGGGTCCATGTGAAATTAAAACCCTTATTTTAAAATATGGAGGGTCCCAAATTTAAAATGAAGAGAGTTTCTGGAGGGAAACATATGTTGAGTATCTAGCTTGACAAAGTGTAGTTGGCTTCGAAGTCTCTATAGGTCTTTAAAATAAGAGGCTGGCTTCAAAGTCTGAATGTCAAATGGTTTTGGGAGCAAGCAATTGACTTCGAAACAAGAATCATGTCCCAAATGCAAGAGTAATTGGGATTAATTTGGTTCGAAAGACTTAAAGGCATGCTTTTAGGTTTTCAATGAAGGATGAAGTCCTTCGAAGGACCCTTTTGTAAGAACACGGTTCATGCTTGATATTTTGAACTTCGTGATAAACAAACTTTACAAAACCAGTATTTGGTCAAGTAGCGAAGAAACTCAAAACAAGCTCACTCTTTAGGAGTAAGCGGGGTAAAGAAAATTCCATACTTCGAACCACGTAGATTGTGTTTTGAGTCAAAGTTGGTTAATTTGAAGCTGTTAGTTAAACAAGAACAGACTATGTTAGCCATATAATTGGAACGTAAAGCAAAGGTTACCCTTCTTAAGAGAAAATTCCACACTTTGAAAGGTTTTGAGTTAGGCTTCAAAGCAAAATTGGTTGATTCGAAGCTTCTTTGAACATAATGAGGAGTTAAGTCACAACAACCATATAAATCAAGCATACAATTGGAACATAAAATCAGACCATGCCAAATAAAGAAAGAAAAACCTAGCTTTATTATATGAAAATAATTACATTGAAAGCCTTCTTGGCTACAAATTCAATCTCATTAAAATAAGGAATAGAAAGAATAACAAGGTCATGAAATTTGCCCCAACAGTGGTCAATGAATTTATGTTCCTTCTTTATTATGTCCTCTGTCCTATCCAAGCTGGGTTGTTGTAGCTGATGTGTTCTTATTTGATGGAAAAGTTGTTCAGCTTTCATTTCGAACTCCATTTCCTTCAATCCTTGTTCCATCTCATCCATATCTAGATCATCCCAGTATACAGAATCCTTATTCATGAAGTCATTATAATCGTCAATGAGATTCTCTAATTCGTATTGGGTTTGAATTTGATGAGCCGAGATTTTGTCCAAAGAATTAGTGGTAGCCAAAGAAATTTGGTACCAATGGAGAAGAAGCGGGAGTTGATCCAAAAAAGCCTGAAGCTCTGCTTGAGCAATGGGGCTGAGAGTACCAATGGAGAAGAAGCGGGAGTTGATCCAAAAAAGCCTGAAGCTCTGCTTGAGCAATGGGGCTGAGAACATGACCCCGAATCATAATTTTACAAGCCCATCGAAAGTTCTTGAGATGAGTCTCATCTACAAGAACATTGAAAGGCAAGAGAGAAAAGACTGCAAGTAGAAGTTGAGCTTGGTATCGCTCAAATATAGTTGGAAAATCTGGAAGTTCGTAGGAAGGAAGAAACTGATTCTCGAAAAGAGTAAGTTTCAGTTCCTCCATCCAGTGAGGATTCGGAGGAAGAGAAGGCGCAGGAGGGTCCATCCCAAAGGAAAAAGGGAACTGGGGGTTATTCACATATTCAAGCCAGTTAGAAGAGCAAAATTTTGCCTTCTTGGCCAAGAATGACGAATTGTATCCTTGTGCTTCCTCTGGACGAGGAGTTGCTCTCACTATCTTCATGGGTGTTAGAATTATTTATTTTGATGATTTATTTAATTATGTTTTAATTTATTTGAAAGAGAAAAATAGAATCCAAAATTTATTTTGATAATTCATTTAATTATATTTTAATTAAAATTTATTTTGATGATTTACTTGAAAGAGAAAAATAGAATCAAAATTTATTTTGTCCCATTATTTCTCACCTAAACCTTTATCCTAAATATTGTTAGAATGTATTTAATATTTGATTAAATCAAGAGTTCAAATAACCCAAAACAGATGTTCAAACAACCCAGCACAGCAGCAGTTCAAAAGGTTCAAAAGGCTCAACTAGAAGATATTCAAATTTGTAATGATGGAGTGGAAGATATTCAATCTGTGCCTTGTCTCGGTTTGCGAACCAGACTCGGTTTTCTCTGTTTCTTTTCCTAAGGGGAGAGAGAGGTCCCGTAGACCATCTCTCAATGTTCGTAGGCTACATTTGGTGGCCGTTGGCCATTTTTCCCATTTCGGAGTCCGGTTTCCGGTTTTCGGAGCCGTCAGGCCGTGTGCCTCGGTTCGGGACCGCTTAACCATCTCCTATTGCTCCGGTTTTTGGCATACTTCCTATTTTCTCCCTTTTGAGGGACACTGGGGGCTGAGAAACCCACTTCGAGGTCGAATACCATTTTCGGTGTTTAACAGCCCATTTTCGGGACCCCGAA
This sequence comes from Camellia sinensis, assembly GCF_004153795.1. Lineage (NCBI taxonomy): Eukaryota > Viridiplantae > Streptophyta > Magnoliopsida > Ericales > Theaceae > Camellia > Camellia sinensis. Next base: position 1,700,185 of record NW_021026711.1, on the reverse strand, counting down.
CTGCGTGTTTTGGCCCCGGAACTTTCGTTTTGCAACGATTTTCGTTCGTTTTTGGCAGGTACCTCTGTTTTATCACGGGGAAGGTCACTGGAGGATGGGAGGCTAGTAATTGTTGCAGCAGCCAGTTATATCTCCTCCGAGGCCCTCCGGCGCCCGTTTTTCTGACTTCCGGGCTAATGTTGAATGCCTTGGAGCTAATGTTGCCAACTTTCAACCACATATCTGTGATCTACACACATGGGAGGCCCCTAAAAGTTGGTGGCCGGCCATTAAGGTTACCTGACCCTTTTGACCCCTTTCTTCCGGGCTAATGTTGAACCCCTTGGGCCCACATTCTTGAACTTTCAACCACATATCTGTGATCTACACACATGAGAGGCCCCTAAAAGTTCATGGCCGGCCAGTAATTCAAATTGACCCTTTTGAACCCCTCTTTCCGAGCTAATGTTGAACCCCTTGGACCCATTTTCTTGGACTTTTAACCACATGGTTGTGTTGTACACACATAGGGGGACCTCACCAGTTGGTGGCCGACCAGAAAATGTCATTGAACCTTTTGACCCCTAGCCGGCCGGCTAGGGGGTGTGGCCGGCCGGCCACCTGCAACAAAAGTACCGGGCCGGCCTGCTTCCTTGCACTGTACACTTTACAGCTGTAGAGCTGTTTCCCCCAGACAAGATCTTTATCTGGGGGATATTTCGTGGGGGAATATTACTCTCCTTTTCCCCCACCTTTACACCCCTTCTTTGGCCTATACAGCAAGCAAGCCTTGTAGTATTTTGGGGTTAGAAAAATTGTTCTTCAAGTCTTCATACACAACTCCATCTTCTTCCTTCTCATTTCTTCAAAAAACCCTAAGTCCCTAACCATCATTCCTTCTACACCACCAAGCTCTACCACCACCATCTCATTTCCAGCAACAAGGAAGGTTTCTCAAAGGCCAAAGAAGCTGCAAATTCATCCAAGAAGCAACAAAAGTTTGAGTCTTCAAGGGTAAGTAATACTTTTACCCTTTTGACCCTTTTTCTTGATTTATTTGTAAGCCCCACTTCCTTTTTGTTTCAAGCTCCGGCCCTAACTGAAAAGGGCCCTCTTTTGAGCTCATCTTCACTTTTCATTAAGGGCTCAACCCTGTTTGAGCCCTCCATGATACACTTGCTTCATTGATCCTCTTGTATGTCATAATTTTGCTTGCTATTTTTGGCTCATGAGTAATCTGTTTTTGAGCATGATGTAATCTGTAAATGTGATTATTTCGAGCCCCTCTTCAACATTGGAGAAGGGCTCAACATTGTTTGGTGTCTTCATGTGTCACTTGTAGTTATACCCCTTATTTGGCCCCATTTTGGCATAAATTGGCAGCCCCCTTTGCTTCTGTTTTTGGACCTTGGTCCGAACTTAAAGTGGCCTTATTTTGGCCTATACTTCAAGTTTCATTCACACTTTTTTTCTGTTTGGTGAATATTTTACATACTTCATGTTATAGCACCTTTTTGAGCCTTATTTTGCATCACATTTCTATCATGTTTGTATACTGATTTGAGGTCTACCATATACTGTAAATATTCATATTTTTGGTCACTCTTCAGTGTTGTAGAAGGAAATTTTTCACTTTGGGTTTTGCTTATATCACTTGCTTCATTACCCCTCTCTTGGCCCCTATTCTTGCATGCTATCTTTGCCATACCTATGCTTGCTGTTTGGCCATGTTTATAACTGTAAAAGTGCATCTTTTGGGACTGTATAGCTTCTGTCTTTGCATTGCATGTCCATATTGTGCCTGTTTGGCATAGCTATAGGCCATTTCGGGTGCCTAATTTCATATTTCGGGACATTTCCATGCATTTCATGTCATTTCGCCTCATTTCGGGACTGTTTTCCCCCATATTTTACTGCTGAAATTCCATTAGAATGATTGCTATCATTTCCGTGTCATTTCATCGCATTTTGCCATTGCCTCGGTTTGCGTGCCCGTGTGCACGCATTTCGAGGCACTCCATTTTTATCCGTCGGCATCCTATGTGAGTGTGGCTGAGGCTCACTCATGTTGGTATAAGTCCTTGGTGCATTTTTCATGTCATTTCATCGCATTCTGTCATTGCCTCGGTTTACGTGCCCGTGTGCACGCATTTCGAGGCACTTCATTTTTATCCGCCGGCATCCGATGTGAGTGTGGCTGAGGCTCACTCATGTTGGTATAAGCCCATTTATCATTTCCATGTCATTTCATCGCATTTTGCCATTGCCTCAGTTTGCGTGCCCGTGTGCACGCATTTTGAGGCACTCTATTTTTATCCGTCGGCATCCTATGTGAGTGTGGCTGAGGCTCGCTCATGTTGGTATAAGTCCATTTGTCATTTCCATGTCATTTTCATTGCATTTTATCATCGCCTCAGTTTGCGTGCCCGTGTGCACGCATTTCGAGGCACCTCATTTTCATTGCATTTTATCATCGCCTCGGTTTGCGTGCCCGTGTGCACGCATTTCGAGGCACCTCATTTTCATTGCATTTTATCATCGCCTCGGTTTGCGTGCCCGTGTGCACACATTTTGAGGCACCTCATTTTCATTGCATTCTATCATCGCCTCGGTTTGCGTGCCCGTGTGCACGCATTTCGAGGCACCTCATCTTCATAGCATTCTGCCATCGTCTCGGTTTGCGTGCCCATGTGCACGCATTTCGAGACATCTCATTTTCATTACATTCTGTCATCGCCTCGGTTTGTGTGCCCGTATGCACGCACTTCGAGGCATCTCATTTCCATAGCATTTTGTATGTTAGGATTGCATCTTAGTTGCATTTCATGCATATCATGCATATTGCATCATGTCCGGAATAGGAGTTAGCCCGGGCACGGGAAATGAGGTACATTTCGTACTCCGAGTGACGGAATGCATCTCAATTTCCCAGTCACCAACACTCCGGATTATCCATGATGGAGTTAGGTTTTAGCTGTAATTTCATGTGCATTCATCCTATATTGAGTTGTGCATTTCGATTCCTCGGCCATCATGCCTCGGTACACGTGATTGGTGGCACGAGGGTCGAGACATGCATATATCTGTGCAAATACATTGCTATGCCCCTTTCCTGCTCTCTGTTGCAGCAAAACAAAGAATCAGCAACCTTTGGGGATTGCACGCATTTCAAGAACAGGTGTAAACAGAGTGCTAATCGGGGCATTCCGTGTGGATTTCCGCGCAAAGACAAACCCGACATGCCACTATCAGGAAGCAAGCAGGTCCCTAGCTTGCACGGCCAGTTTTATTTGCTTTCTTAGTTAATTCATTAATTAATTAGTATTTTGTAATATTTTGGACTGAATATTCTTTTATTCGGGACTGTAATATTTGGACTGTATATTTATTGGGACCCTCCAGTGAGGGCACAACTGCTAATAAGTGTGGCGTGAGTGTGTTGTATGTCTTCTACCCACGTTTCTGTCTCCCTTTAGTTTAGTCTGGCTTATGCATGGTTTAGATTAGGGCATCTTTAAATTAGCATTAACAGTATGACGGGCATGTTTGCATTCATTCATCTGTTTTGGCATGCCACCGGGCCGGCGCACCATGCTAAACTGGCAATCGTACTTTCAAATTCCAAATTGAATACATGTTAGTGTTAGCATTTTAGTATGCCATGTTAGAATAGCCGAGCCTGCTATAGTTGTATTTTTGCATGTGTTGCATTAGGCACTTCTATATAGTTAGGATCATGCATGTATTTCTAATTAGCTTCTTGTTTTGGCTTGGGTACTCGGTGAGTTTTTATGCTTTAGCATCCTTGCATGCGTGTGAGTGACTGCCATGAATAGCATGCTTACCATGAGGCTATATGCTTATGTGATATAACTGCCTGAATGCCTGTGGGTGAAGGTTGGGTTATTTGAATTGGAATAATTCATTAAATGTGTGTTTTAAGCCCACTAGATAGTGGCAAAATCATGTTTTCTAAGCCCACCTGAGGGTGGCAAATCCACGTCTTAGCCTACTTGCGAGTAGCATCATCAAACCATTTTCAAATAAACAAGCATGAAATGTTTTGTTCCAATTCAGGCGATCCAGTCTATACTTGTATGCTGTGCGCATCATATAGTAACCTAGGCTAATAACCGGAATAAGAATTCACAATGTTTTCAAAAATTGATATCGTGGTTAGTAGAGGCCGGTCTATGACCGGGCGAGCGGGGGTGCTCACGAAGTGACCTTCCCCAATCGTATCCAAGTTCCCGAGCCGAGGCAACTTTGGTGATGACGGACACGTGGCCTTTTGGCACCGAGTCAGGGTTTCCTAAATTTTCCAAAATAAAATATTTAGGTGGCGACTCTGTATCTGGCAAAGCAGTCCATGTTTGGCACTTCTTTCAAAAATCTGTTTTCTCAAAACGATTTGCCGGATTTGGACTCTTTGGTTCAGACTTAGAACCGTGACAAATTTACGAGTCCGAGCTGTAGTGACCCCAAATGAACAGAACGGGATTTAACCCTCCCGGGGCGTTCCGGGGACGTCTACAATACTGAGACGTATAGTTTTAAGCCTATCTTTCCTGTGTGAGGTTTACAGAAAAACCAAAGCTTCATTTTGTATATCTATCTGGGAGAGATATTTATTGTAAGCTTTCTTTGAAAGCAAAAATACTATTTCATCTTGTAAAAGTGTTGCAAACACTGTGTTCTTCAAATCTAGAGAGTGATTATGAATCACTTAAGATTTGCAAGGGTTTGGGCTTGTGAAGTCTGTGTAAAATCTATGGAGGATTGGTCCATGTTTATGAGGTTGCTAGCACCCCTGTGAAGTTAGAAGATAGTGAAAAATCTCAAGTGAAGCTTGAGGAGTGGATGTAGACTTGGTTAAAGCCGAACCACTATAAATTTGTTTGTCTCCTCCTCCCTAATCTCTTTACTTTCCTACTACTGCTATAGCTATCTAATATTCATATGTTAATGATTTGATTTACCATGTATGTTAGTTATACTTCATTGTTATTTTGCTTGATCATTTACTGCTAAGTTCATCATTGTGCTTGTTAATAATTTGTTGTACTAGTAGTTAATTTTATTGGCATATTATTAATTTTAATTTGTAGAAACCTAATTCACCCCCTCTTTTAGGTTGCTTTTTTGGGTAACAATGGGCATGGAAGATGTGTACCAAGCCACAAGTAATTGGTCCTCCAGACTGCGTCGGTGATCAATGGGTACATAGGGGTAAACCACTAAGCTCCAAGCAGAAAGAGGAATTGACAGAGGATCAGCGAATTCGGTGAATCGATGGTGAATTCGCTCTCTTAGTTTGGATTCATCAGGTTCTGGCCAGCTTCCCCAGCCAGTAGTCCTAGAGGAAGAAGGAGTAGTTGTGTCCTATACAGAGGGTGGTGGGGCAAAGGAAGAAGCAGTTGTGTCCCATGCAGAGGATGGTGAGGCAGAAGAAAAGTTTCCAAGATCCATTTTTTGCAAATGCTAGATCCAAGGGTTCGTAGTTGGCAAACTTTGGGTCTAAAGGTTGGTACATTGCGAAAGCATCCATAACTTACTTAAATAGAGGCAGATAGATGTAATCAATAAATGCATTAAGATTCTTTCGAGGCCTATAATCATCTTCCATAGACTCCTCGTATGCTCGATCAATGTAAGAAAAGGTTTGCTTGGCCATGAGGACTGTATCAGCCTTTTAGAAAGCTCAGATAGTTGGAAATGTTCAAGGCATAGACGAGAATTTAATGCAGTACAAACACTGCAATGATGGACGTCGGTTGCATTTCTAAGAAGATGCAAAGCGCATGCACGTCCTAGGACGTGGGTAAAGTGCATTGATCCACTAATATCATCAAGTATTGGGTATATTTGTGCAGGGGGTAATGTTGGTTGTATAATTTGTAAAAGCCAATCACAATTCAACACATGGCGTGAATAGGGCAATTTAAGAAGTTAATACAAGTTGCCAACCAAAGTCAAACACGTGTCAGCCTGTATTGATCTGCGTAGCACTAGAACAATCGAGGGATACAAGGTGATATGGCCTAACGGTTACTCACAAAGTTCAAATTCAAAATCAGGAGGGAAGCCTAACTGCAAGAGTGGCGTATTGGGACTGACTGTGAGAGAGCATGTTCAGTTATCATTGAAAAGAATAAATAGCAGAGAAGGCCCCAGAATGAGGGATCCAGACTCAGATAAAAAAATCAGTTTATTTACTTCATATTTCCTTCCAGTTTTTTACAGTTCTTTACATTTCTGCACTTCAATTCCTGTACTGCACTTCATTCTTAAGAGTAGTTTCAAATAGTTTGTTAATGTTAACCTCTACGAGGTTGGGTCAAATCATTGTAAGCTTTTCATTTTACTTAATGAAATTCAGATTCTCAAATTATTCTTCACTTGTTGTTATTTACTACATTCTCCTAAAACAAGCCACCAGTAAAAGTCCTCTTCATTGAGGCTGAGAGAATTAAAATACAATCGTCTGATAATTGGTTAGTAATTAATATTCTGTCAGGACTGATTAATCCTTGCTGACATGCTTAAAATTACATTATTAACTTTCGAAAGCCAAAAAAGCCACCAAATGCATACCTCTTATTTTTTTTATAATAAAATAAGAAATATGTACATTTTTATACATATTGATTAAAATTTATAAATTAACGGTTAAAACTATTACATGAATAGTTTAATATATTTATGTATAAAACAACTATCTAAGATCGAGTCGGCTTAAACTATAGGTCGTATTCTGACCCAAGCCTTACACCTGATCTAAAAAATCGAACGGTTAATTAGTAAAAACATATATTAATAGTAAATTTAAACTTTATATTTATATATCATAATTTCTCAAGTTGTGATCACATAAGCCAAAGAAAAAGGACAAACATTGGATAAAACACTAAAAGTAACCCAAAAATCAAATTTGAGTCAATTTTTATGCCAATTATCCTTGGCTCAAGTTCAATCCTTACAATGAGTTTGTTTAGGATGAAAGTGTTAAAAAGTGATGGGAAGATAAAAAAAAATATAATCTTTTATGAGTTTGTTTATCATGAAAGTGGTAGGCATAGTTAAAATCACATGTAATTTTAAACACGATACATGTATATTTAGAGATTGCATAAAAATATGCACAACACATTAAATTTCCTCTAACTTGTATATGTGAAATTTCCTTTTTGATTAATAAACTGGATGTAAATATTTAGTCACCTAAATTTTTTTTAAAATTTTTACATGATACATGTAATTTTTAGTTTTCAAAATTAAAATAATAAAAATTTTGACTTATAAATATTTTTAAAATTTGAAATTATGTAAGACAAAAGTTACAGTTAAAAAGTTTTCTTAATATTTTTAAATTTCAAATTAAATATGAGTTAGATATAGCTAATTTTTTTTAAATATGATTAGATGTGCCAATATTTTTATGTTAAGTATATTTCTTAAATTTTAAAATTAAAAAAAATTAAAATGTTTAGATTAATATTTTAAAGTTAATATGATATTATAATATATAGATATAGATAAATACAGATATAAATTATGTACTAAATTTTTAAGACGATTTATTAATTGAGCTCAATTTTGACATAATCATTGAAACTTTGCTTGGTCTGATTATTAATATTATTACATAATATATAAATTATTCTATGTAGTGTGTATATTAAATCCCACAATAGGGGTATCAAATAAATTATTAAAATTAACAAAAGTAAATATATACATAAATAATATATTATATATACTATAGAATTATTTAATTTGATTTTGTTTACTTGTCATCATTGTGAGTTCAAAATTACCTGATCAATGCCATATTCTTGAAACGAAACGCAAAGCTTGACATCCCTTTGTCAATTACAAATTATACCGAGGAACATATATTAAATATATTACGTAGTGTATACAGATATCAACTAAACTAATTAAAATTAACATACATCATTGTATACATAAATAATATAGGAAAAAACTTGAAATTCTTAAAATATGATTCCTAAATTTATTCACAATAATTTGAATTACTCCATATTAATTATTAATTAGTTTAAAAAGCAATCAACCCAAGAACTAAAAAATCAATTTTGAAAAGATGTCTAGTATTTCTCAATAAAATATTATATGCACTATAAAATTATTTAGTTTGATTTATTATGGATTCAAAATTAACTAATCAACTCCAAATTTCAAACCAGAAAATGAATATTTTTATTATATTTTTTAACAAAGTCGAAAAGCTTCACATCCTCAGTCATCTTGGAGATCCATAAATAATAATAATAAAAATCTCTTCCTCACATTTACTAACTAATATTAAAATCAATGCACATATAGATGGAGAACTTACGGAATAAACCTTAATAATACACATATAAATTGAGATGTACATAGATAAAATATAAGTCACATATATTAATATGTATTATTTGTTTTCACCTTGCCTGAAATTTGTTTGGAAGTTCACTGCAAAACATCAGAAAATGAGATAATGAAATTGTTTTCCAAGTAAAAAGTTGTACATGAAACATGGTATTCCATGCAAAATATTTTACATTGAAACAAACAGAGCCTTCACATTGACCCCTTGTTTGACATGCTGATCTTGGGTTTATTTGAAACCCAGTACGCACATGGTGTATGATGTATGTTTACCAAGTTGAATGAATCCATTTATTTTGCTTTACTTGAAATGTATCTGTTGTAGTCTGTACATTTTCAATAAATCTTCATATTGTTGGAGTAAGATCATTGTGTGGTTTGTTTCATTATTGTATCACATACAATTGATGACTATGTCTCGTTGAATTGAAAGTGCCCATATAATGATTTATAATTACTATAAAACTCCCCAGGGGTGGGTGTTCGGGTTTACACATCATTTTCTCTGTTTTTGGTTTTCAACATTCATCTTACTGATTACTAAAATGTTAATGTTTGACTAATGTACAGAGACAGGACGAGTGACAACTAAGAGTGATGTGTACAGCTTCGGAGTGATTCTAATGGAGCTGATTACAGGAAGAAAGGCACTAGATCAGACCCAGAAGGAGGAGAGTGTTCATCTCGTCACATGGTTCCGCAGAATGCATAACAAGAAGGACACATTCCGGAAGGCTATTGACCCAACAATTGATCTTGATGAAGAAACGGTTGCCAGTGTCAGCACTGTTGCTGAGCTGGCTGGACACTGCTGCGCAAGGGCTTCATCTCAGAGACCTGACATGGGTCACGCCATCAACGTACTCTCATCTCTCACCGAGCTTTGGAAACCATCAGACCCTGATGCTGATGACATTTATGGAATCGACTTTGATATGACGCTGCCACAAGCAGTCAAGAAGTGGCAGGCTCTGGCTACGTCTTCATCAGCTTTACTTGGCAGCGGTGACAATAGCCAATCGGTCATTTAAGGGTTCATTTGCATCTGCAGATGGGAGGTTAGAGACTAACTGAAAAAAACAAGACTGCAGTGTGAGTAGAGTTATTATTGATGGATGGTTCTTGTTGAGATATGTTTGTTCATTCTCCAGTGGGTTGTTGATTTAATCTTTGAACAACTTTTTTTACTTTTCTTTTGTTATATGTTCTTAAAAGTCTTGGAAATGCATATAAATAAATTATTATGAGGGCTTTGATGGAAAATCACCCTCACCCAATATTCACAAAGATAGTTAACTATAATCTACCATGTCCTCTTCTCTAGGTGGACTATGAAGTGATACATCCACGTTGGCTATGAAGTGAATTCTTATTATAATTATTTGTCATATGATTATATAATGTGTTATCATCATTGTTGTGCCATGTGTTGTTTCCCATTGTCTTATAATGCTGGACGCACAATTTTTTTTTTTTCTTACATTTAGTTTATTATATTTTACATGGTACATTAGTTAGATGTTAGTTGATTTTATGTGATTTTTATTATATTCATAATGGTTGTGTTGTGGATCTATAGCATAATGTCTACCCAAGTTTTTTGTTTTTATTTATTTATTTAATTTTAAATTTTATTTAAATTAAAAAAATAAACAAACAAACGAATAAAAAACTGCCCACTGTACGCTGTTTTGTATCTTATGTAATGAATATTGATATATCTTGTATTGTATCCATGTTACATGAGATATCACCTTTTCTCATATAAGTAGGCACTAGTTTTTAGTACTGAAAAAGCCATCAAACTAGATTCATAAAAACTTAGTGATTGACGAACCAAATTTGTTATAAAAAAAAAGAAAGAAAAAAAAAACGTTAAACCAAACTAAATTAATATAAATCAAATAATTGACAAAACAAAATTTCCAAAACATAATAAAATTGCACAATTGAAGATCTAAATAATGGAACACCTTTGAAATGCGTCATATTCACAACAAAGTAGTGAGTATTGATCTTTCCACTGTTTCTGATCAAACATGAGTCTTTAAAGAGTGAATCTGACAACATTGAGAAGTCTATAAAATTATGATTTGCTACTGACCATCATAGTTCTTGAAAACCAAATCCGCGCAACATGCTGGTCTCTCCTTTTATTTATTTTTAATTAAGTAAAAGAAGTATATAATGGTAGTTATCTTCTTGTTCGCTAGCCAATTTCATTTCATCCTGGGTCTCTCGAGCAAGGATCCTCGGTCGTCCTTTCCTGTGACCCTCCCTGCCGCCCTCACCAAAACGAGGTCGTTTTGGCCAAAACGACGTGTTTTGGTTAGTGTTTTTTTTAAAAAAAAAAACCCAAAATTTGAGTTTCATCTTCCTCTTCCTCTTCCTCTTCCTCTTCCTCTGATATGTTCTGTTTAACCCTAACATATCAACAGGTACAGAGAGAGAGAGAGAGAGAGAGAGAGAGAGAGAGAGATGGAGTATAGACATCCATCCTGCAAAATGAAGAGATCAAACACAAATGAATTAGTCATAGATAGATTTATGCTATGTTTGGGTTCATTAATTTTTTCATTTCCTTCTCTGTTTCATGCACAAACCCCTCTACAAAAAAATTATTTAAACATTATTAGGAGATTTGGAACAACTTTTAAGTAAAAAATTAATATATTGAGTTCTTGTATGGTTCCCTTTTTGCTGGTGTACTGCTACTGAATTTAAAGAGTGGGATTGAGAGCAAATGTAAGCTCAATGATAGTATCATCTGTAAATCCAGTTAAAACAAATATATTATATAATGAAGATTGAAGATTTGGAGAGAATGAAGATTGAAGGGACCACATCTTACCTCGGCTCGCCTCACCGCCGAATCAATGCCATCTTGCCTGCCGTTGCCGTCCTCCGACTCTACTCCTTCCGTTTCGTTTTTCTCCTCTCCTCTGTTCATGGTCTTCTTTGATGGTTGGGGTTCACATCGACAGAAGAAAAAAAAAATTGAATTTAACGCCAAAACGACTTCGTTTTGGAACGCCGCAGGAAGTGCCGTAGGAAACTGCGACCGGGGATCCGGACTCGGGTCTCTTCGAGTATCAAAGAAGAAATCTTTCTAAGGACTCTACTTCAATATTTTTCAATTTATTTTATTTTATTTACTTTTTAAGGGGATAGGATCTAGGGGTGGGTGTGAAGATAATTCCAATCTATCTATCTATTATATAAGGGAAAATGTCTTTTTAATGAGAATGCATATGACACTTTCAAAGTCCCATCCCAAAATTGTTGATTTTTTAATTTACAAAATAGATTAGAAAAAAAGTCTATCGGCCAATCTATTTAATTAATTATTTAAAAAGTAGTTACTCCTTAATTTATAGATTTCAAAACGAATGACTTTTAAAAGGAAATGTTTACGGTATATCTTCTCTCCAATCTATACTCTCTAACCCAAAAAACCCTAGCCGTCTACCCGTGCTCCCTTTTGACGTTCACTCAATAGGTCAAGTATTCAAATTCATAATACATATTAATATATGTGACTTATATTTTATCAATGTACATCTCAATTTATATGTGTATTATTAAGGTATATTCCGTAAGTTCTCCATCTATATGTGCATTGATTTTAATATTAGTTAGTAAATGTGAGGAAGAGATTTTTATTATTATTATTTATGGATCTCCAAGATGACTGAGGATGTGAAGCTTTTCGACTTTGTTAAAAAATATAATAAAAATATTCATTTTCTGGTTTGAAATTTGGAGTTGATTAGTTAATTTTGAATCCATAATAAATCAAACTAAATAATTTTATAGTGCATATAATATTTTATTGAGAAATACTAGACATCTTTTCAAAATTGATTTTTTAGTTCTTGGGTTGATTGCTTTTTAAACTAATTAATAATTAATATGGAGTAATTCAAATTATTGTGAATAAATTTAGGAATCATATTTTAAGAATTTCAAGTTTTTTCCTATATTATTTATGTATACAATGATGTATGTTAATTTATAAATTTATTAAACTATTCATGTAAATATATTAAACTATTCATGTAATAGTTTTAACCGTTAATTTATAAATTTATAAATTTTAATCAATATGTATAAAAATGTACATATTTCTTATTTTATTATAAAAGAAAATAAGAGGTATGCATTTGGTGGCTTTTTTGGCTTTCGAAAGTTAATAATGTAATTTTAAGCATGTAAGCAAGGATCAATCAGTCCTGACAGAATATTAATTACTAACCAATTATCAGACGATTGTGTTTTAATTCTCTCAGCCTCAATGAAGAGGATTTTTACTGGTGGCTTGTTTTAGGAGAATGTAGTAAATAACAACAAGTGAAGAATAATTTCAGAATCTGAATTTCATTAAGCAAAATGAAAAGCTTACAATGATTTGACCCAGCCTCGTAGAGGTTTACATTAACAAACTATTTGAAACTACTCCTAGGAATGAAGTGCAGTACAGGAATTGAAGTGCAGAAATGTAAAGAACTGTAAAAAACTGGAAGGAAATATGAAGTAAATAAACTGGTTTTTTTATCTGAGTCTGGATCCCTCATTCTGGGGCCTTCTCTGCTATTTATACTTTTCAATGATAACTGAACATGCTCTCTCACAGTCAGTCCCACTACGCCACTATTGCAGTTAGGCTTCCCTCCTGATTTTGAATTTGAACTTTGTGAGTAACCGTTAGGCCATATCACCTTGTATCCCTCGATTGTTCTAGTGCTACGCAGATCAATACAGGTTGACACGTGCCTGACTTTGGTTGGCAACTTGTATTAACTTCTTAAATTGCCCTATCCACACCACGTGCTGAATTGTGATTGGCTTTTACAAATTATACAGCCAACATTACCCCCTGCACTAATATACCCAATACTTGATGATATTAGTGGATCAATGCACTTCACCCACGTCCTAGGACGTGCATGCGCTTTGCATATTCTTAGAAATGCAACCGACGTCCATCATTGCAGTGTTTGTACTGCATTAAATTCTCATCTATGCCTTGAACATTTCCCACTATCTGAGCTTTCTAAAAGGCTGATACAGTCCTCATGGCCAAGCAAACCTTTTCTTACATTAATCCTGCATACGAGGAGTCTATGGAAGATGATTATAGGCCTCGAAAGAATCTTAATGCATTTATTGATTACATCTATCGGCCTCTATTTATGCAAGTTATGGATGCTTTCGCAATGTACCAACCTTTAGACCCAAAGTTTGCCAACTACGAACCCTTGGATCTAGCATTTGCAAAAATGGATCTTGGAAACTCTTCTTCTGCCTCACCATCCTCTGCATGGGACACAATTGCTTCTTCCTTTGCCCCACCACCCTCTGTATAGGACACAGCTACTCCTTCTTCCTCTAGGTCTACTGGCTGGGGAAGCTGGCCAGAACATGATGAATCCAAACTAAGAGAGCGAATTCACCATCGATTCATCTAATTCACTGATCCTCTGTCAATTCCTCTTTCTGCTTGGAGCTTAGTGGTTTAACCCTATGTACCCATTGATCACCGACGCAGTCTGGAGGACTAATTACTTGTGGCTTGGTACACATCTTCCATGCCCACTGTTATCCAAAAAAACAACCTAAAAGAGGGGGTGAATTAGGTTTCTACAAATTAAAATTAATAATATCCCAATAAAATTAACTACTAGTACAACAAATTATTAACAAGCACAATGATGAACTTAGCAGTAAATAATCAAGCAAAATAACAATGAAGTATAACTAACATACAAGGTAAATCAAATCATTAACATATGAATATTAGATAGCTATAGCAGTAGTAGGAAAGTAAAGAGATTAGGGAAGAGGAGACAAACAAATTTATAGTGGTTCGGCTTCAACCAAGTCTACATCCACTCTTCAAGCTTCACTTGAGATTTTTCACTATCTTCTAGCTTCACAGGGGTGCTAGCAACCTCATAAACATGGACCAATCCTCCATAGAATTTACACAGACTTCACAAGCCCAAACCCTTGCAAATCTTAAGTGATTCATAATCACTCTCTAGATTTCAAAAACACAGTGTTTGCAACACTTTTACAAGATGAAATAGTATTTTTGCTTTCAAAGAAAGCTTACAATAAATATCTCTCCCAGATAGATATACAAAATGAAGCTTTGGTTTTTCTGTAAACCTCACACAGGAAAGATAGGCTTAAAACTACACGTCTCAGTATATAATTTCTGAAAGAGGATGTAAACAAAAATTAAATAACACTTCTCAGAGAATTTTTCAGAGAATAGACGTGAGTAATTATAGATTAAAGAATATTTTCTGATTTTTTGTAACTTGTTTACATTAGAGGCTTTGGTATATATAATGGAATTTATAGCCGTTTATAGCAATTGTACTCCATCATTACTAATTTGAATATCTTCCACTCCATCATTACAAATTTGAATATCTTCTAGTTGAACCTTTTGAACCTTTTGAACTGCTATTGTGCTGGGTTGTTTGAACATCTGTTTTGGGTTATTTGAACTCTTGATTTAATCAAATATTAAATACATTCTAACAATATTTAGGATAAAGGTTTAGGTGAGAAATAATGGGACAAAATAAATTTTGATTATATTTTTCTCTTTCAAATAAATTAAAACATAATTAAATAAATCATCAAAATAAATTTTGGATTCTATTTTTCTTTTTCAAATAAATTAAAATATAATTAAATGAATCATCAAAATAAATTTTGGATTCTATTTTTCTCTTTCAAATAAATTAAAACATAATTAAGTAAATCATCAAAATAAATAATTCTAACACCCACGAAGATAATGCGAGCAACTCCTCGTCCAGAGGAAACACAAGGATACAATCCGTCATTCTTGGCCAAGAAGGCAAAATTTTGCTCTTCTGACTGGCTTGAATATGTGAATAATCCCCAGTTCCCTTTTTCCTTTGGGATGGACCCTCTTGCGCCTTCTCTTCCTCCGAATCCTCACTGGATGGAGGAACTGAAACTTACTCTCTTCGAGAATCAGTTTCTTTCTTCCTACGAACTTCCAGATTTTCCAACTATATTTGAGCGATACCAAGCTCAACTTCTGCTTGTAGTCTTTTCTCACTTGCCTTTCAATGTTCTTGGAGATGAGACTCATCTCAAGAACTTTCGATGGGCTTGTAACATTATGATTCGGGGTCATGTTCTCAGCCCCATTGCTCAAGCAGAGCTTCAGGCTTTTTTGGATCAACTCCCGCTTCTTCTCCATTGGTACCAAATTTCTTTGGCTACCACTAATTCTTTGGACAACATCTCGGCCAAACGAATTCTAACCCAATACGAGGTAGAGAATCTTATTGATGAACATAATGACTTTAAGAATAAAGATTCTGCATATTGGGATTATCTAGAGATGGACGAAATGGAACAAGGATTGAAGGAGATAGAGTTCGAAACAAGAGCTGAACAGCTTTTTCATCAAATAAGAACATATCAGCTACAACAACCCAGCTTAGATAGGACAGAGGACAGAATAAAGAAGGAACATAAATTCATTGACCACTGTTGGGACAAATATTATGACATTGCTATTCTTTCTATTCCTTATTTTTATGAGATTGAATTTGTAGTCAAGAAGGTTTTTTAATGTAATTATTTACATATCAATAAAACTAGGTTTTCTTTCTTTATTCGGCATGGTCTAGGTTTGTGTTCCAATTGTATGTTTGGTTGTATGATTGATGTGACCGTGCTTCTAACTCAGAAGCTACTATGTTCACAAAAAACTTCGTACCAATCAAACTTACTCTCAAAGTGTGGAAACGGAATTTTGTCCTTAAGGAAGACAACTTCTGCCCTAAGCTTCATATTCCAATTATATAATTAACATAATCTGCATAACCAATCAGCTTCGAATTGAGACATTTTTGCTTCGAAGAACAATCTATGAGCTTCGAAGTATGGAAACTTCCCTTAGGAATTATACTGCTTACTTCTTAAAGAGTGAGCCCCTTTGGGTTTCTTCACTACTTGACCAAATACTGGTTTTGCAACTTTGAAGTCTAAAACAAACAAATTCTAGCTGCAGAGCACTTCAAAGTTTACTTTGAAGGATTTTATCTTTACAAGAAACCTAATAGCAAGTCATCAATCCCTTTGAAGCAGACAAAACCTAAGCGTTCTTATATTTTATGTTTCCCTCCAGAAACTCTCTTCATTTTAAATTTGGGACCCTCCATATTTTAAAATAAGGGTTTTAATTTCACATGGACCCAAACCATAAAATAATCATTTCAGATCCACCTGACCCACTCAACTTGTTTGGGTAACTTTTGGACAGAAAGGTTTAAAAACTCATTTCCTTCGTATTCCATCTATATTCTTGCCCAAAATTTCCTTTCTTTTCCTTTTGAACTTGTCCGCAACTTTTCACTTCTCATCCACCTTCCTTTTTTACCCCTTTAGTAATGGCTTCTTTGAAAGTGCATGCCGTTGAGTGTGTGAGTCCTTCTGTAGCTCTAAGGAGACTCATCAATGAAGAATGTGAAAAATACAAAGCTGGTGAATAGTGTGCTGTTGATGGGCGCATTCTTATTCCTCGCCGTTATGCTCAAGAAGAGTAAGTACTTGGACCCATTTTCAGGGAGGCTCCTACTTAGCTCCCTGCCTTATACGCTCGTTTGGAAGGTCATTGCTTACTCTACGAGGGGGGCCTTGACTGGGGAAGCTGGAGGTTGAACCGACCCCACTTTTGCTGGCCCACAATGCAACCTGAATGGGAAGAATGGTATGATCGAGTTTTTCCCGCTAGGACACTTGACCTTCAGGAACTCTACTTCCTTGATGCCCTTTGACTGGCCAGGTTTTCTATTCTTAAAGACCCTTTCTTCATACCTGTTGCTTTATGTTTTTGGAATTCTTCTTTTAATTTTTTTCCAATTTTGATGCGGTATGATGGCCCCTACCATTCTGGATATATGCCATCTCTTAGGGTTATCCCCCATTGGCACTCCTTTTGGTCCTAACTATCCCGATCTTAATGTGCCCTTTTCCATCCCTCCTTTGAACTCCTCCTTCAGTGATTTTGTACACTCTGAAAACCCAAGGGAAGGCCCTGTGTCAGACAGAGAGTTCTTCTTCTTTCTTTTGTATTCGCTTTGTAAATTCTTATTTTGTACTTCTTTTCGGAGGATTATGCCTGAGTTTGTCCCCTTGCTAAGGCTCTGGCTTTGGGGAAGAAAATAGCTTTAGCTCCATATACTCTGGGCCATGTGTATAGAGCCTGCTCCTAGTTTTGTGAAAAACCTTTAGATGCCAATCAAGGGGGGCCACTCTAGATATTACAGCTTTGGCTTTTTGCTTATTTCACTGCTTTGCATTCTAAGTGTTTGAGATTTTTACTGTCGAACCCGACTTCTTATGGAATAAAATATGCCAGAGTTTCACTTTATCCCTTCACTTTTGCCTATTATTCTACTTTCTTCCATCAACTCCCAACTTCCCCTCATTCTCACACTTTCTTCTGTCCCTTCGAAACCAATATTGGCTCAGCCTGGTTGTGGACTTTCCTAGCTGATAGAAACTAT
Source organism: Camellia sinensis (assembly GCF_004153795.1). NCBI lineage: Eukaryota > Viridiplantae > Streptophyta > Magnoliopsida > Ericales > Theaceae > Camellia > Camellia sinensis. Next base: position 1,682,246 of record NW_021026711.1, on the reverse strand, counting down.
TCTTAGCCCCGGCACAGGGATATGTGGGCTTCTATTTTAACTCCAAGAGAACTTTTCATTGGCACTTTAAACCTTAGAGCCTATAAATGCGTAGCAAAATCTTATTGCCCTGCTTAATTTTCTAGGCAATTTGGGCTTACCCAAGGGATCCCTATTCCTCTTTGTAGTCAAACTAACCTCAATCTTGTCACTAGAGAGCTGAAAGTGCAAAGATCAAGGTTAGAGGAGGCAACCTCCAAATTAATTCAAGACTTGAATTTCAGTTCATTCCCTTCATCCCACAAGGCATTGCACTAAAGAGGTACCAGAACTGGTGGTCAGCAAATATGGAGGTATACTTAGCCATTCCCCCTCAAGATCTATTGGTGGGTCTAGGCTTACCTTCTCAGGCCCAATCTAAGGGGACTGGGCTCATCACTTCTTCTACTGCTTCTGCTACCACAGCTTCTGCTATCTTAGAGACTACTCTTGTTGTCTCTCCTCCTTCTCCTAGAGTCACTAGGGCTGCTTCGAAAAGAGGCATGCATTTCCATTTTTTCCTTTCTCTTCTCTTTATGATGTTTATAAAGCCATGTTCATCTACTTATGGCTTTTATTTATTTATTTTTTTAATGCAGGAGCTTCACAAGTAGAATCTCTTCAGAGAGTTCAGGCTTTCAATGTCCTCAAAGGTAAGCAACAACAACAAAGGAAAAGAAGATTTTTGCTTGATCCTGAGAAGGAGATGCCTGAAACTCACTTAAAAGAGGAAGAAACAGAAAAAGAGAAAAAGATACCATTGAAAAGAAGGAAGAAAATGAAAGAGATTCCTATATCTTTATCCTTTGGCTTAACTCCATATCTTCCTCATCTAATCTTTACCTCAGCCCAATTTACTCTCCCTATAATCCTGGCTGCTCTTTCCCCTCCTCAGGAGATCCCAGTTATCACTTCATCTTCAATGATAACTGATATTCCCAGAGAAGATGCTGGTAGTTCACCAATTCTTTGTCCACCATCACTACCCAACTCTAGTCCTTCTTTTCTTGACCTACTGGCGGCCAAGAATATAGACACTGCTATGGACACTTTATCCTCCTCTCCTATCCCTATGCAGCCATCTCTTCCTTTCATTAAAGACCTTTCTGCACCTTCAATGTCAGTAGAAGAGATGGACATTTTTGAAGCTAGGTTGACCAGCCTTTTTAACATACCTTCTACCATTCCATCAGCTAGTAATGAAGCTGAGCCATTAGTTCTGGTTGACTCTTTCTTGAAATTTTTTTAGAGCTCTTCAACCATCGGTAGGGCTTCTTTACCTTCACTAGACATGGGTACCTGTTTGGAATTGCTAACATCATTCTTAAGGATCCCATTCGCAGCCTTACAAAGACTTATCATCAAGAATGGTTTCCTCTAGTGCTGTAAGGTCATTGAGCAATTCAACATGGCTATTTCAAGTCATCTGTCTCAGGCAGCAGCTACCATAGATTTTTATGTCAACATTTGTCATATTGCCAAAGCTGTAGAGGAGAAGCTATCAAAAGACAAGGAATTTATTTCTCATATACATGCTGAGGTGTCTGAATTGAAAGGATAACATTCCTCTACTTCTCTGTTTCGAACCCAACTCTTGGAGAAGAAGGCTCAATTAGAGGAAGAGTTATCAGCAGTTAATCTAGCCTTGGATCGAACTACTACAAAGCTATAGATCACCAATCAAGGGCTGACTGATAGAAGGTAGGACATGGCTATAGCCATTCAGTTGTTTCCATCCCTTAGGAGTAGAGAATCAATTATAAGGGAACAACTAAAACATTGTACTGATTTTTAGGCTAACTTATGGCTGCATATATTCAATTCTATATGAAATGAAATCCTTATTTATTGTTCAAGTGTTTTGGTGCTTCTTGTTTAGCATTTTCTACAGTCATTGTGTTTCCCACATAGTTGGATAATAAGGTTTCAAGTACCTGCCGTTAATTTTCTTAGGATGCACATATCCATTCAGATTTCTTAAATGGTCTGCTCCCCCAGGCAAGACTCTATGAATTTGATATGGACCTTTTCAATTAGGTGACCATTCGCCAAACTTGTGGCTTTTAATTCCTATTGGAAGTATTGTCTTCTATACTAAATCACCTTCATCAAAATTAATGTGCTTAACCTTCTTATTGTAGCTCTTGATTGTCTTTTTCTTTTGAAATAGAATATTATTTAATGCAAGAGTTCGAGCTTCATCTATACTCTCTAATTCCAAAAACATGCTTTGATTGTATTGCTCGGAAGTTAATTGGTTCTGGCATTTCACCCTCAAAGACTTAATGTTAATTTCTATAGGCAATAATGCATCATGTCCATATACTAAAGCATAAGGAGTTACTCCTGTACTTGATCTTGGAGAAGTCTTATAAGCCCATAATACATCCAACAACAAATTATGTCAATTTCTAGGATTATCCTCCACAACTCTTTGTATTCCTTTTTTTAAGGATTTGTTGGATGATTCTGCTTGATCATTTGCTTGTGCATAGTAAGGAGTGGAATTAACAAGGTTAATTCAAAATTCTGCTGTGAAAGACTTTACCATCTTTCCATCAAATACACTCTCATTATCTATAGTTATGGTCTGTGGGATGCCAAATTCGTAGATCAGATATTTAATAAATCCAATAACCTCAGTTTGATCCACAACTTTATATAGTTTAGCTTCAACCCACTTAGTGAAGTAATCTGTAGCCACTAGAATGAAACAATGGTGCTTTGAAGAGGGTGGATGCATTTTCTCTATCATATCCATAGTTCAATCTCTAAATGGCCAAGGCTTCACAACTGCATGTAAAACAGTTATTGGTACGTGTCTTATCATGCCATGTTTTTGGCATGCCTGGCAACCTTTAGCATACTCTGTACAATCTTTAAGGATAGTTGGCCAATAGTATAAATGCCTTCGAATCAACCATCTCATCTTTACACCAGGCTGATGGATACCACAAATGCCTTCATGAATTTCAACTATGGCTGTCAATACTTCCTTTGGCCGTAGACATTCCAATAATAATCCATATTCTCTCCTTTTGTAAAGAGCATTACCAAACACTATGTATTGCATAGAATGTAATTTAATCTTTCTGCTAGCTTTCGAAGATAGGCCAATTAGGTATTGCATTATTGGATACCTCCAATCTTGATCTTGTAAGTCATTATGATTGACTTCTAACACCACATTTCTTTTAACTAAATGTGGTATTAATTTTTGATATGTTGCTTGACTTATATTCATTTGAGTGTCATCCCTTCTTCTGAAATTCGAAACTTTCTGAGTTACATCATTGGCTTTGTTATTCATGAACCTTGGGATATAAGTCACATTTGTTGTCTGAAACTAAGAAAGCAAATGTAATGCAACAACATAGTATGGCAACATGCTTACACTTTGACATTTGAAAATTCCTTTCACTTGGTTGACCACCAATTGAGAATTTCCAAATATATCAACTGCATGAGTTTGTAATCCAATTAGCATTTACAGTCCCATTATTAAAGCTTCATGTTCAGCTTGATTATTGGAACAAGTAGTTTCATTCACTCTGAAACCATGTGTGGTTTCTACTTCCTGTGGTGACTTAATTATAACACTAATTCCAATCAGACCATTGGCCTTTAATCCGTTAAACCACATCTACCATGGCTCAACATTGATCATACCAAGATCCATTACCTCCTGGCTTTCCATTTGGCATGGATGGTCTGCCAAAAAGTTAGCCAAAACTTGTCTTTTTACTGCCTTTTGGGGGACATATTCTAGGTGAAATTCTAACAAGGCTAATATCCATTTGCCAATTCTTCTTCTCAACATTGGTCTAGATAACATATATTTAACCAGGTCTGTGGTTTCAATTATTGAGACAATATTAGGCAAAAGATAATATCTTAATTTCATTGCTGCAAAGTACAATGCATGCACAACTTTTCTACAGCTCAGTATTTATATTCACAAGAATGTAAAAACCCACTAAGGTAATAAATTGCTTGTTTCTTGCCTTCTTCATTGTCTTGGGCTAGAAAAGCTCCCAATGAATCCTCTGCTGCAGCAATGTATAACTTTAAAGGCTTGTAACTCTTTGGTGGCATCAGCACTAGAGGCTTGGCCAAGTAGGCTTTAATTCCTTCGAAAGCAGTTTGATGCTCTGCTGTCCACACAAACTCCTCTTCATCTTTCAGCTTTAATAAAGAAGAAAATACTTTAGTTTTCCCTGTAGTGTTAGAAACAAATCTTCGAAGAAAATTAACCTGACCAAGGAACTTTTGTACTTTTTTCTTACTTGATGGAGGCTTGGCCTCAATGATGGCTTTAGCTTTATTCTGATCAATTAGTATTCCCTTCTTGTGTACTACATGACCCAAGAAGTTTCCAACTGATACACCAAAAACACATTTGAGAGGATTAAGCTTCAACTTGAACTTTCCCATTATTTCGAAAGCTGCTTCCAAGTGTGTCAAGTGTTCCTCCATGGACTGGGATTTTACTACAATGTCATCAATGTAACAGTCTAAATATCCTCCAATGAGATCTTGAAAGATAGTATTCATTGCCCTTTGATATGTAGCCCCAACATTCTTCAGACCAAATGGCATTTTGACCCATTCGAAGGTGCCAATGTTCCCTGGACATCTGAATGTTATCTTATGGACATTCTCCTCTGCAATGCAAATTTGATTGTAACCAAAATGTCCATCCATCATAGACAAAATCTTATGCCATGTTGAACTGTCCACCAATAAATCTACTATGCGCATGTGGTACTCATCTTTTGGAGTTGCTATGTTCAGGTTTCTAAAATCAATACATACCCTCATTTTACCATTCTTTTTAACTACAGGTACAATATTGGACAGCCATTCAACATATCTGGCTGTTTTAACAAAGCGAAACAATCCTTATAATGTTTTAAGACAACCAATAACTGGCTTCTATCATAAGGACTTAACCAAGCACTGATATAAATAGGTTGCTGTACAGAACTTTTTCTTAAATTGACTTCTTCTAAGGGGTCTTGTACTTGAGCACTCACTAATGCTTCTCTTTTGATTTCTTCTTTCAACATCTTTGCCTTCTTTCTCATAGGCAATGTCTATCTATAAGGCTTCTTTTTCCTGTATTTTCTAGACTTTTGTTTCAATGTCCAATGCACAGTATTTATCAAAGGTCAAAGACTTGACCTGTTGTTGCCCCTGCTTACAGCCAACTACCATGGCTTCCTTCTCTTGTTCTTGAACCTTATGGATTATCGATTTTATGTCCAACATTGAAAACTTAACTAAAGACAAGGGTTTGGCTTCTTGGGTTTCATTTTCTTGCCTACAACCAGGCTTCATTATCATCCTTGATGGCAAATTTTTCATCAGCACTCTCATGAACTAAGTGCTTCAAGTGTGCTACTTCCTTATCAGCTGTTACTTCGGCTGAACCATCAGGTTTTCTCAATATACTGAGTGGTGTCACTCCTTTCGTATACAACTTGGCCTCTGTAAAGTCAGGACAAGCAATAACGGGTTGAGGGTCTGTATTGATCTCCTCTGCCTCTCCATTGCATAAAGCCATCATTATCTTCTGATGTAGAGAGGAAGGCACACATTTGTTGGTGTGAATCCAATCCCTGCCAAGTAAAGCATTATACTTAGTATTACTATCAATAACAAAGAATGTCGTCATGCAATCTCTGGTTCCCACACTCAGGTTGATGGGCAAAATACCCTGAGCTATCTGCTTATCCCCAGCGAAACCAGCAATGGTTGTTATCCACCAATACCCTGTTTATTTGTATCTCATTGAGAAAAGCCTTGATATACCAGGGCTTGACATGCTGCGTCATGGATGTTGTAGGATACTCAAAAGGATATGAGAGATTAATACTCACTTCCTTACTCTCATCTTCAGTTTCCATTGGTGTGGCCACTTCAGACTCATCTTGAACCATGCTATCTTGTGAATCTTCACTAGAAACTAGAATAGGGTCAATCTCCTGACCTTCTTGGTTTCCATCTTCAGCCTGGAACTCTTGTGGCAGTATATGCACTATATTTACCGACACTGGAGGAAATAAGCCAAATTGAACTGGTGGCTGCACTTGTTTCTTTTCCAGGCTAACTTGTTCAGTTATTTTAGAAGCATCTTCCATGCTGCACTCTGGTACTTCAGTACTAGTGACTTCTATTCCTACTGATTTTTTGACCAAAAATGTCTGTTCAGCCATGAAGGCTTCAAACATCTCATCTTTAACCATTTCTTTCATTTGGCCTAGTTCCACTTCTCCTTCTTTCTTACTGTCGCTTTCTATCAAGGCCTTTTCAAGACTTGCTAAGCTAGATCTTTCCTTAGCTTTCAGTTCAGTGTGAACTCTAGCCAACTGCTCCTTGCTGAAACTTCTTTTATTCTGAGGAGCCAATTTTGGACTAGGATCCAATTTTGGACTTTCTCTTTCCTCTGTCTGGCCTTTTGGTTAGGCCAATGAAGAACTCTCTCCACTTTCCTTCAGATCCTTTTGGTACTGAGTGTACCTTCGTTGGATCTTCCTCCTTTGAGACCTAGAAATTACTGGAACCATATTTGGTTCCTTTGTTTTTGGATGCTTTAGTAATACCCAATTATTTGGAGCCACGAGGGGAGGTTTAACCATTCTACCCTAGTCTCCAAAAACACTTCTCTGGGCAGGCATTTTCTTAGGCTTGTTCTGCTTGACAAACCAATCTGGAACTCCAAGTACCCATGAACTTACTAGTTCAGTTGCTGAACTAGCTCTTTTTGCCTTCAAAGCCAGCTTCAAAGCTGCCTGTGGAGGCCACTGCTTGGCCCTGATCCCCTGTCTTGAGCCTAATTCAGGCCTTTTGTCAAGGTAGTTACCTTCCATCTTGTTTGAGGCTGATCTTGAAGGCCAATCTTTGGCTCTAATTCCACAACTTGAGCCAACTTCAGGCCTCCTCTCAGGATAATTACCTTCCATCCTGTAATAGTTGGGTGGTCTGAACTCATGCAGAGGTCTCTTAGCCTTGGGATACACTCTAGCGGCTGGTGGTCCAACCAAGAATGGCTGCTATCTGGGACCAGTTGGGTATGGCCTCTTGTTATAGGTACTGGTTGGTTTAAGGAGTCTTTGCACATCCTTGTAATACTTTTTTTCATCAATTAGGAGACTTTTTAACCATTTGTAACTTAACCTGCATCTAGGACACATCCTTTACATGACAGCTGCCTCTAGAGAGTCATCATCCAGTGCCTCCTCACTAGAGTCCTCCTTTTGGTCCGCAAAGCTCTGTCCATCTGCTAGTGAACTTTTGATATCTTTCTTGAAAGTAGTCTGGTTAGCAACATGCATCTGCACATTAACCTCCTCCAATTCCTTCAAGGATAGGTTTTGGAAGTCTAACATACCAACATTGACTGTAACTTCTCTAATCTCTGGGAATGGGTTTGTGTCAATCCCCATAGCTTTCTTCGCTTTGGTTGGGAACTTTAAACTCCCCTTTCGAATCTGTTCTTGGATCCTGTCCCGAAAAATAATACAGTTTTTAGTTGAATGAGATCAAGAATTATGCCATTTACAATACATTTTCCCTTTAAGTTCTTCTGGGAAAGGAATTTTAACTCTCTTTGGTAACTTTAGGATATTTGCTGCAAGCAAATGATCAAAAATGTCATCTGCCTTTGTTAAATCAAAAGAGTATTTCCTATGAAGGTCTTTCATTTTAAACTGCTGGTCTATTGTAGTATCCTTATGAATTAATGCCTTACAGGTCATAGGCTATTTTCCTACGATCTTTGTTGCATCAATCTCGTAATTAGGGTCTCTATAATAAGTCTTGTATGATACATTACTTCGATCTTGTTCTTCCTCAAGTAATGATTCATATCTAGACACCTTATAGGTTAATTCCACTAAGTCTCGAAACTCAGTTAAGTCAAACTTCTTTCGAAGCCTAAACTCTAAACCATTTTGAGCCAATCTCACAAATTCAGGCTCTGGTAGAATGACCCTACACTTGTTTTGTGCTCTTTTGAATCTGGCAATAAATTGAATAACTCTCTCATCAGGCCATTGACTCAACCTTGCCAAGTCTGCCATGGAAACTTCTGGCTCTATTTGGAAGAATTGGGCATGAAATGCCTTCTCCATTTGTTGCCAAGTTTGGATAGAGCCAGGTGTAAGGTTGTTATACCATACAAAAGCTGTCCCAATTAAAGAATTTGGAAAAAGTCTTAACTTCATGTAATCATTATTGGTGAATTCACCACATTGGGCTGCGAACCTAGCAATGTGTTCTACTGTAGACTGGTTTCCATTCCCATAAAAGAGAGCAAAGTCTGGTATTCTAAACCCCCTTGGGTATTCATGCACCCTATCCATCCATTCTAGGTATGGCTTCCTATACGCAGGAGTTTGAACCCCCCGAGCCATAGGTCCACATATTTCTCTGACAATATCAGCAATTTGATCCCTAGGAACCATATTTTGTGCTTGTTGGACTACTACTGGAGGAACAAACACAGGATTTGGTAGAAACACTTGTGCTTGAGGTCCTCTTGGTCCATAGGGGGGTTTTGGGGACTGGCTGTCCCTGTGGTACTGGCTGCTGTTGCGGGTATGGTTGACCTCTCTGAACCTGTCCTGCGAAAGGACCTACGAAAGGTGCTGCAATAGGAGGAACATGTGTTGTTTCTCTCCCAGCCACATGAAACCCTTTCAACCCCTCAAGTGTGAATTTGAACAGTGGATTAGTGAACCCCCTTGTGCCAGGTATGGCTTCGAACACTGGATTTGGAAACACTCTCATGCCATTTTCCTGTGTTGGCCTAAATCCACCAATTTGTATGGCTTCGTTGTTAGGTAATGAGGCATTTTAATTTACCACAAGCATCAAAAGAGGTTCACACCATGACTGGGGTATTGGTGATGGTCTTTTATAATTTTGATTACTAGTCTGACCATTAGTATGTTCATTACTTTGCATAGGCTGTTTATCTCTAGCCAATCTTTGCTGATGAACATTTGAATTTTCCTCGATGTGCCTTGTACTAGTTGGTTGATGGGAATTCATTCGATCCATAAAGGATATTGCCCATCTTTCCATTGTGTTCATTAACTGTTATCCTATGGCATCTACCAAGCCTCATCATGGATTCATTGGCTGAGTAGATGGAACAGTGGATGATCTAATTCCATGGCCTCGTCTAATATTTTGAACATGTGGTGCATGTTCTGAATTGCTAGTCTGTTCGACCATAGGTTCTGATGAGATAGGTATTTCCATAGGATGTGTTATCACATTTTCCTCCAGATCAAGTACTTCTACCTCTCCCTCCACACCTTTTTCCAAGCGTCCATTTTCTCATTGTCTCTTATGTCTAGCAATTTCAATTAGTCCCACTAGGCGTGCCAAAAATATATGTTGACTTTTTTAGCTTTCGAAGGTTAATAATATAATTTTAAGCGTGCCAGTAAGGATCAATTAGTCCTTACAGAATATTAATTGTCAACCAATTATCAGACGATTGTGTTTTAGTTCTCTCAGCCTCAATGAAGAGGACTTTTACTAGTGGTTTGTTTTAAGAGAATTTAGTGAATGACAAGTGAAGAATAATTTCAGAATCTGAATTTCATTAAGTAAAACGAAAAACTTACAATGATTTGACCCAATCTCATAGAGGTTTATAGCAACAAGCTATTTGAAACTACTCCTAGGAATGAAGTGCAGTATAGAAATTGAAGTGCAGAAATGCACAGAACTATAAAAAACTATAAGGAAATATGAAGTAAAAAAACTGTTTTTTGATCTGAGTCTGGATCTCTCATTCTAGGGCATTCTCTGCTATCTATACTTTTCAATGATAACCGTCAAAATGCCCTTCCATGATTGCTAAACATGCTCTCTCACAGTCAATCCCATTACGTCACTTCTGTAGTTAGGTTTTCTTCCTGATTTTGAATTTGAACTTTGTAAGTAACCGTTAGGCCACATCACATTGTATCCCTCGATTGTTCCAGTGCTACGCAGATCAATACAGGCTGACACGGGTCTGACTTTGGTTGGCAACTTGTATTAACTCCCTAAATTGTCCTCTTCACGCCACGTGTTGAATTGTGATTGGCTTTGACAAATTATGCATCCAACAGTATTTACTAATTTAATAAATGGGTCAATTGGTCCATGGGTTGAGTATAGACTGATAACAATTTTTTTATTGATTAAGATTAGGGTGTAAAGGTCTATCTCATCTTTAATGTCAAACCCAATTTTAGTTTTAGAAGCCAACTCTTATTTGTTTTTATTTGAGAGTTATAACCTAAGATAAAGTATTTTTTTATGCTTCAAAAGAGAGAAGATAAAAATTGAAGAGATGATGGTTGGTTAAGGATAGAGACTTCACGAGGGTTATTTTGGGAAGCAATGTCATGCTCCTCTTAGAAAGAGATAGTTGACAAATCTATAAATCAACATATAAGATAATCGTATATAGAATCATTTGATAAGGTAGACCACTTATAAACTTTTTAACAATGACTCATCTTAATTAGGCTTCGTTTGGGAAGAAAGGTTGGGTTGGTTTGGGATTATTTTAGTCACAAAAAGATAAAATAGGTTTTTTAGCCCAATAAAACAAAATATCACATTCAACCCATAAACATTATATTCTTTCTCTCACAAAAAGTCAAAAAAATTAAAAAGTCATTCCCATACGAGACTTTTTAGCTCCAGGCTAAAACAGCAAAAAAATTAAAAAGGCAATCCACTTTTCAAACGAAACCTAGTAAAATTCCGTGCATAACACGGATAATATACTAGTTTTAGTTAGGATAATGTGAAGGAAAGTTGCAAAAGTCACCCTATCTATTAATTGATTAATTTCAAAATGGTTTATTGTGAGCATTTTATTTAGTTATTTATCTATATTTACTAGCAATACTGGTTTGCCTTGGCAAGTTGGCACACATATGGGGTCACTTGTGTTCTCCACAGCCATACATCAGTCTCTCTCATGGGATTTATTCTCTCTCCCTCTTGTCTCTGTCTTTGGGCCATCATGAAGGGTCCTATTAAAGCCTAGTTGGCTTGAAAGTGAAGTTGATTGGTATTTATGCTGTATTTGAAGTGTGAATTTAGAAAGGTAAAGAAGAAAACATAATTAAAATATGAATAAAATATAATTATATATTATATATATATATATATATATATTTAAAAAAAATTATTTAAATTCATACTATAAACATAATTTTAGCGACAATCATATCCCAAACGCTGGACCGAGATCTCAGGCCAACATGTTGGGTGAATAAGACTTACAATTGCGGACTAACTGAAATATTGACTATTGGATCAACCAGCCTAATGCAATCAATCCTTTAAGCCCTTTTTTTGCATTCAAATTTTAATTACATTAGAAAATGGCATTCTATTCATGTTGCTGGACAGTGGGTATGAACAAGACCAGGTTACCCTCCCCTGTATAGTCTATTGTTATGGGAAATGCATATTAATGAACTAAGTAATGTAAATTTAACTACTACATTGTGGAAACCATTTCATGTGTGAGTAACGCATTATTATGCAGAAGGTAAAACTCATTAAACCAGTGGCATTAATAATTTAAATTTTTTATTAATTTGCTGTGGCCCTCATTAAACATATTTCAATGTAAATTAGAAAAAAAGTTAAAATAGTTTGGGTAAATTACACTGACACCTCTTGAGATTTACATCCTACTCCTTGATGTTCTGAAAATTACATTCCTACCCTTGTGGCTAATAGTCTCATTTCATAAACCCTTACTTATATAAAAAGTAACAACTCCTAATAAAAAAATATAAAAAATTACATTGAAAAAAATAAGTAAAGGAAAGGGGGAAAAAAAAAAAACAGAGGAAGTAAAGCAAAGCAAAAAAAGAGAGAGTGTATGAGTTTAATGTTTTCATTCCGTCTAAATAATTACAATGACAGGAGATTAGTATAATTTTCCAAACGTTAGGGAGTAATATGAATTAAATCCAAATCTCAAGAGTTGTAAGTGTAATTTACCCAAATAGTTTCTAATGTATAACTAATTTTTTGCTCACCAAACAATTTTATTAAACATGCCCTTATCATATATAAAAAAAAAAGGGACGATTTACACTAATGGTCCTTGTAATTTAGGGCTTATATTATTTTGGTCATTAACCTTTCAATTGTGAAACATTTGATCTTAAATTTTGAATCATGTTCCAAATAAAGACAATTAAAGATATAGTTGTTATCTTTCAAGGGAAAAATTGTCAATTTAATAAAATATAAATTAGTTTGTCAAAAATAAACGTGAAAAAATTATTTTTGAATTTTTAAAAATTATTTCTATCCACCAAAGATAAAATTATATAAAAATGATAAATCTTTTATATTTTTTTTTATATTTTTTTACCAAATTAATTTTTAGTATGTGTTTGGATGATGATCATGTAATGATTGATTGTTTTTGTTGATTTTTTTTATGGTTATCATGTAATAGATGATTGTATTTGTTATTAACAGATATTTTTGGATGATATTATTATAATGGATGGTTATTAGGCTTTTATGTGTAATCGATATGTTTAATATATGGGGTATTTTTAATTTTGGAGTTTTGATTTAATGATTGGTTTGATGATGATATCAAAATTGTCACCATATTTGATCTTTGAAAATATAGAAACTAATTTAACTAAAATAAATATAAAAAAAAAGTTTATTTCTATCCTCCCAGAAGATAAAATTATATAAAAATGATTCGTTTTTAATTTTTTTTTCAAAATTCAAACATGGCGACAATTTTGGTGTGATTATTAAACCAATTCATCAAATAAAAAAATCTAAATTAAAAATATTTCATATATTAAACATATCGATTACAAATTAAAAACCTAATAACCATTCATTACATGATAACCATCCAAAGATATCTATTAACAACAAATACAACAATCCATTATATGATAATCATAAAAAAAAAATATTAACAAAAACAACCAACCATTAAATGATCATCATTCAAACATATACGAAAAATTAATTTGGTAAAAAAAATAAAAAATAAATAAAAATATAAAAGATTTATTATTTTTATATAATTTTATGTTTGGTGCGTAGAAATGATTTTTAAAAATTTAAAAATATTTTTTTATATTTGTTTTTATCAAACTAGTTTATGCTTTATTAATTTGACAACTTGACCTTGAAAATGGAGCAATAATATTTTTAATTGTCCTTATTTGAAATAAAATTCAAAATTCAAGGTCAAATATATCACAATTGAAAGGTCAGAGACCAAAAGTGAGTCGTAAACTATAGAGACTGTTAGTATAATTCGCTCTAAAAAAAAAAAGAGATCAAACCTTGGACCAAATAACATATGACCCCATGAGTCCTTAAAGTGAAAAGAGCTTGTTTGGCATGACTATAAAGTACACTTACGCCTTGTTTGGGAACAAATTATTTTAGTAATTTTTTAGCCTTTTGTCTAAATATGAGGAAAAAAAAAACTAATATGTTTAGAATGATTTTTTAGTTTTTTACAAAAAATATGTAAAAAGTAGAGAGAAAAAAGAATCTTTGAATTTTCGGTATAACTTATAGGCTTTTTGGTTTTTTCAATAATTTTTTGACTTTTAAGCTAAAACAAACACTTGCCAAACGAGACTTTATTTATCATTTTATCTTTTTTAGGTCATATCACCTCTCTATTTTTCTGTATTTTTTGATAAAAAATTAATATATATACTTATTTAGATTATTCCAAAAACTCCGAAATAGACACTCATGCCAAATGTCCATTTTTGAAACTATTAGGTCAATAAGCTTAAATCTTTTTTTGCCAAATGGACACCTATTTGTTCAAAACTTACCCATGTGTCTGCTTGATCAAATGTCAAATATGTGTTCCCTATGTATTTATTTATCTGTTTAATATCACCTATCTATTCAGCTATGTGTTCAATAACATTTACCTTTCAGCAGCTTTTCTATCAATTTTCTAACCATTTTTCAACATGTGTTCTTACTACAAAAAGAGATTAAATTTTAAACGGTAAGGGCTCATTGGGCTTTTTGGCTCAATGAGGTATAAAAGACAGAATAGGCTCATGAGCCACAACAAACAAAACATCTCATCCAACCCCATAATCATTACACTCTTCTCTCACAAAAAAATCAAAAAAGTCAAAAAGTCAAAAGCCCAAAGTCAAAAAGCCAAAAGCCCTTCCCAAACTAAGCTTTTAAGCTTAGGCTCATATAGTCAAAAAAGTTAAAAAATCAAAAAGCCAACCCACTTTTCAAACAGAGGCTATATCTTATTACGTTAACTAACAAATATGAAGTTAGAACAGCAGTTGAACTTGCTCCATACCACCAAATAATTTTCCCCCATCACCAGTACTAGTCTAGGATGCAACAGTACAGATTTTATATTGAGTGGGGCCATAAGAACCTCTTTGGCTGCCTTTTGCACAGATTAAAAAAATCATATTTTCTCTTTTTGTTTTAGTGATTTTTTTATTTAAAAAAACTTGCTTCAAGAGCTTTTACTTTTTGGTTTAAAAAAAAATTCAAAAAAAAGTTTACTAAAACCTCACACACCAAAAAAAAAAAAAAAAAACCCTTTTTTTAGATTTTTTGGGATAAACAAAACAAGACTGACTCGATACAACAAGACAGACCCAACTGACTCAGTATGAAAAGACTGACTCTATACAATGGGATAGACTCAACAGGACTGACTCGATGCAACAAGACAGACTCAATACCCAAGTCAGAAAGTAGAATAAACAGCATTCGCAAATGCTCAAAACA
>NW_021026711.1:1608303-1640774 GCF_004153795.1 Camellia sinensis | reverse complement strand
ATTAAATGAGATATAAATTTAATTTTTGGGACTTATTTGATTAGCCCATAATTAATCATTTTGGTTCATATTTAATTATGTGAATGGTGGGGACCACCTTAAGTCTTTTAAAATTTATTTATATTTTAATCTCAGTTGGAGATTTATTTTAAATTATTAAAATCTATTCATTTTGGACCCGATTGATTGAATCATGACTCGTTTGTAACCATGTATTATTGTTGTTATTGTTATTATTATTTATTTTACAATCTCGAGAGAGTTACAAATATTTATGGTATGCACCATTAAACGAAATATATATTCATGTCTTGTTTCTCCCTTATAGCTCTTTGAGTTTGGCTATTGGGTTGTATTGCGGTCTGTTTGATTTCCAAAAAAATAAAACCGATTAATTTGGTTTGGTGCAAAAACTACGAAAATACCAGTCAAACCGCACCGATTTCACCCTTAAAGAGTAGGGCTGTAGATGAGCTATGAAGTTGTTTATTTCTCTCAAAAGTGTGGGGCTGGCCATTAGTCGAGCGAAGGCTAGTCTTGACCTGTAGACTTGCCCCTAGATCTTTGCCTTCCTCAAATCCATTTGTGCTAATATAGGTTGCAACTAGCTTGTATTACATTTGCCCTTTGCCCCAAATGTAGGAAGAGTCGGGGTTAGGGGGTTACATTTGCGAGTTTTGGTGCGGTGGAAGAGAGTTTATAAGAATTGGGTCATGGGTGGAGGAGGCAAACGACTAAAATGGGGTTGGGTGTGGGGTAAGAGGTCCCCATCCATACCATACCCATTGCCATCCCTAAGTTTAGTCAATTAATTTTACTTCTTAGATGCATATGGATCTTAAAAAAAAAAAAATTGAATAAAGTATGATAACAAATGAAAATTCGTTTAAAAATAATTTTAAAAAAATCAAGCCAAATAGAATAATTTCTTTGAATAATTGTATTTTTTAAATTTAAATTTACCATAATAATGCATTGGTCTAAAAAAAGAATTAAAAATCAAATCAAAAAAAATAATTAGTTAGAAAATTTATATATTTTAAATTTAAATATATCACAATAATAGCTCATGCCTTTGTACGAATATTTATGAGTTATTTTTTGATAAATCATCTTTCTAAGTGTTTTATTCTATCTAACCTATATATTCTTTTTGAGTATTCTATTAAGTCATGTTTAATGTTATATGACCAAATCATTTTTTTTAATTTTTGCACGTGTTTCTATTTTGAAACTAATACATAACAATAGTCTCTCATTTTATGGAGAAAATATCTCTCTCATTCTAAAGAGAAAATCTTTCCCTTATTCTATAGAGAAAATCTCTCCCGTATTCCACGGAGAAAATTTCAAATTATGAACTTTGAACATTTTTATAATTTAAAATTTTTAAAAATAACGCAACAAAAAATCTGAATGAAAATCAAAATATAATGGAAATGTTCATAGTAAATAACAAACATCCAACTAACTTTTGAAAAAACAAAATACATATTAAAATACGATGTGAATGTTCACAATAAACAACAAACATACCACTAACCTTAGAAAAAATAAAATTTATATCAAAATGCAATGTGAATATTTACAATTTATAATTAACATACAACTAGTCTTAAAAAAAAATAGCTTATATCAATGTAAACATTTACACTATAATGTGAAAACATAAAATAAAATTGAAAAAAGTGAAAATCAATTATTTTAAATGTTCAATGGTAACAAAAATGATTGTTCAACTAACAAGCATAATAACAAAAACAACAAACATATAATTAACTATCGAAAAATAAAACTTATACCGAATTACAATGTGAATGTTCACAATTTACAATTAATACACAACTAATTTCTTTCAAAAAAATATACTCATACCAATGTGAACATTCATACTGCAACATGAAAATATAAAACAAAATTGAAAAAAGTAAAAATCAACTATTTCGATTGTTTAATGGTAACAAAAGTAATTGTTCAACCAACAAGCAGAGTAAAAAAAAAATAGATATTTACCAATAAATCTCATCTCACAAATAAGTTCTCCAATGAATCCTAAGTTTTTTCTATTGATCTGTTAAGTCCTATTAATGGAGAGTTTCTTTTCACGTGATCCTATTTTTGATTTTGGAAGTGTTTTGGTGGACAGCTATACCCTTTTTATTAATGTCACAGGTATGATGTGATACTTCAATATAATAGGTATTAATATGACACTCTAACGATATGACATTCCAAAAAAATTAAACTCTCCTTAATGTACTTTTCCTAAATGTGACAACGTGACAGATATAATGTGACACTCCAAAATTTTTACTCCAAAAATAATAAAAACTCCTTAATGTACTTTTCCCAAATCTGATAATGTGACATGTATGATGTGATACTTAAAAAAAAAAAAAAAAAAAAACTCCTTACTGTACTTTTCTCAAACGTGATAATGTGGCGGATAAATTGTGACAATTAAAAAAAATTAAAAACTCTTAAATAAGACAATGTAGCGGGTATGATGTGACATTCTAAAACTTTTACTCCAAAAAAAAAAAAACTCCTTAATGTACTTTTCTCAAAATGTGACAACATGGCAAGCATGATGTGACACTTCAAAAAAATAAAAACTCGTTAGTATAGTTTTCCTAAATGTGACAACGTGACAAGTATGATGTGTAACGCCCTCAAAAAAAAACCATTATATATATATATCATTGACATGCAATATTAAAAGAAAACAATTCATTATCCCATTCATCAGAGTATTATTAAATAAAAACATTACATGTCTCAAAAAAAAAAAAAAAAACTCCTTCATGTACTTTTCTCAAAATGTGACAACATGGCAAGCATGATGTGACATTTCAAAAAAATAAAAACTCGTTAGTATAGTTTTCCTAAATGTGACAACGTGACAAGTATGATGTGACACTTCAAAAAAATAAAAACTCATTAATATACTTTTTCTAAATGTGACAACATGACAAGTATAATGTGACACTTCAAAAAAATAAAAACTACATAGTGTACTTTTCTCAAATGTGATAACATGTCGGATATAATATGACACTTCAAAAAAATAAAAACTCTTTAGTGTACTTTTCTCAAACGTGACAACATGGCGAGTATAATGTGACACTCTACAAAATATTAAAAACTCATTAGTATACTTGTCTCAAACGTGACATGTGGCACTCCAACGTCGTGGGTATGATATGACACTCTAAAAAAATTAAAAACTCTTTAGTGTATATTTTTTTTTTCCAAATGTGACACTAACGTGGCAGGTATAATATGATACTAAAAAATTCTTCAGTGTATTTTTTTTTTAAATGTGACACTCCAATGTGGTAGGCAAATGAGTCATTACACATCCAAAATTACTAAATGGATCACAAGAAAAAATATAGTACTATACGGATTACAAGTCCAAAATATGGGACTTGTTGATCAATCTCCCTAAAAAAATAACAAAATATAACTAACTTTCAAAAAAAAAAAAACTCATATCAAAATATAATGCGAATGTTCACAATTTACAATTAACATGCAACTAACCATAGAAAAATTAAATTTATACCAATGTGAACATTTACACTGCAACAAGAAACAAAATTGAAAGGAAAAAAAATGACTATTTCAATTATTTAATGGTAACAAAAAATAATTGTTCAAATAACAAGTATAGGAACAAAAAATCAATAATATGTGAATATTCACATCTTGCAAAATATATAATTATGTCCATATCTATATTTCAACACTTATTTCTTAGACTTTCAAATAATGTGAGATGTGAACATTCACACTGATTGGTAATAATAATAATAAAAAAATCCAATCACTCTAAAAAATAAAAATAAAAAAAATAACACCTACATCCTCATCTTCATCAGCATCTTTATCATTATCACTATAATTAACAATTTATGTAATTTCAACATTCCGCCAATCCAAATCAAACCAAAGCCACCTTTGAAGAATATGTTTGTAACAAAATTGACTAAACATAAATATAGTTTCGACTTATAATAATGGAGAAACATAAAGTTTCGAATATAGAGCAACAATGGACTAACACAGAACTTCGAACACAAAGTGATAATGAAGGAATACAAAATTTCACTGCAACAATAAAGGTACATAATATTATTTCACCACCATGTATAAACTAGAGTTTCTAAATCCTACCAAATAGAGAATTTTGGAACCCTAGCATAATGAACCAATACCACAAATGTGAAGGAAACTGATCCCAAAAAAAAAACGTAAATAATTGTAAGTACCAAAATAGAAGTAGCAACAATAGATATAAGGGTATAATAGTCCACAAACAGTATAATACATATCAACAATAGACATAAGGGTATAATAGTTCACAAACAATATAAATTAGGAAAAAAAGTACCTAATAGAATAAAAGTATAAATACATGGGACTAACTAGATTATAATTTTTCTTGGTGGACTTATTGGGTAAGAACATCTCTAAATGGGATTTATCAATAAAAAAAACTCTTATTTTTTTACATTAAAAAATATATTTCTTCTGTCCTAAAATATTAGTCCCTTTTGGGAAATCCATTTTTTTTATAGTATAATTATTATATTTCAAAAATATTAACTTTACAAAACTACCCTTTGGTAGTAAAATTATTACAGTTCAAAATTATTAATTAATGAATTCAAAAGAAGTCCAAAATATGAAATTCATGTTATTTTAGTTATTGATTTTTTTATAAGTGACTAATATTTTGGAGGAATAAAAAATAAAATAAGGAACTAATATTTTGAAACAGAGTAATTATTTTACATTTAATTATACGACACATGCATTGGCGGAAGCATATAGGGACTGGTTTATATTGAAATGGTAAGGGAATTTTTTTAAAGTTCTTGATATTAAGATTTTATAAGATAAAAAATATATAATATTTTTATATTAGTTAGAGTCCCTCAATGTTTTCATAGAGAAATTTTGTCTCGACACAGAGAAATTTTAATTTTTACAGAGAAATTTCTCTAATTTCACAAAGAAATTTTGAAATTTCTTGAAAATGATCACAAAGAAATTTTATCGAGGAATCTTAGCTAATAAAAAATTTAAAAGAAAAAAAAGCATATTGCACTTCTCCTACTATCAAGAGTTGGAGAATGATATTTTATTAATTTTTCTAAAATCGTACCTTTATATTTTATGTATATTTATCAAAATGTAATAAACTGATTTCATAATTTTCTAAAAATCACTTATTAATTTTCTATTTCATCATAATTTTACAAATATTTAATGAGACGATCTCCAGTTATTTTATAATCTATATAGTTAATAGTATCAATTTTGTCGAGTCGATTGTATATATAAAAGATATATACTAAGGCCAAGTTTGGGAACACCCCAAAAAGTCAAAAAGCCAAAAAGTTACTCAAAAAGTTAAAAAGTTATCACTATTCACCAAAAGTCAACAATTACGGCTGCACAACTCCCAATTCTAATTTTCTCCTACAAATCAATTTTTACAATTTTTTATTACACATTTTTCCATAAAAAGTCAAAAAGTTAATCCAAACATTCATATTTTCAACCTCAACTTTTTAGTCTAAAAAGACAAAAAGTGCACTTATTTAGTCTTTCCAAACTTGACCTAAATATTAAAAAATAAAAAAAAATTAGTACATTTTCGTATTTCTTTTGTATTTTTCATTTTTTTTTTAAGATTTGTTCACAAAAATTTAAGTTTTTAGGTGTATTGAAATTTTTTAAAAAGTTTACTAAAGGCAATAAACCGCTCAAAACAGAAAAAATTCAAAAATTATATTTAAAAACTGAAAATCAAACAGATTGAATGGTCATGTATTATTGATTTTTTTTATAACTAAGTATATTTATTTTGGTAAATTACACTGACCACCACAAATGTTTGAAAAAAATACAATAAACACCACAAGTTTGACATAATTACACTAGACTCTTTTAGCTTTCAGCTCTTTTTATCAGCAAATCGTTAATAGTATAAATAAAAAAAAATGATATTGTTATCACTTTTATATTAAAATAGATATTTTACGTTTTATCTTTGATTTCTTCATATCATCTACATTAATTTTGATCTATTTAATATTTTTAAAATAAAGTTCAGTGTAATTTATCATATTTATTTTTAGACAGTGTCTCTTTCTTTTTTGGCATTATCCCAACACACACACACATGAAAAATGGCTAAGACCCCTAGTGGGGTCACTGGGGGTCGCCCCTGATTGGTTCAAATTTTTTTATTTTTTTTTACTTTTTTATTTATAGACTTCAGTCAATGTATCATGTGACACTGGGAGTGCTGGGTGCTAATGACTGGGGTCTCTAGCATTGTTCCACACTCATACATACTTCACTTTCATAAGTCCCACGTCTAGTCATGATACTTGTTTTGCTGCATAATGATGAATGATTAAGACGTATCAAAGTTTACTTCACCTTTCGCACGTATCAAAATTGTGACAAGCATCAGTAGTACGGTACTACACGAAAAGCCACCAAACGTGTGAAAGAAATGAAAAATGAAATTAATAAACAAAATTATTAATTAATTTATTAATAAAATGATCATTTGTTATTAAATTAGATATTTCAAGTGGTGGGATGTAATTTGTAAATTCACAGGGAACAATTTATAATTTAAGTAAATATTAAGAGGTGTATTTATAATTTACCTTTTAAATAAATATAAACTAGCCAAAGCTTATTTGAGTTCGAGTTCGAGTTCGACTCGTTTACTAAACGAGTCTAAAATTTAGTCTTGATCTCTTTTATTTACTTAACAAATCGAGTCAAACCGAACAGAGCTCTTAACAAGCCGAGTCAACTCATGAACACAATTCATTTGTAATCTTACACAGTTATGATATTTGTGGTCTTTGATTTTCAACTATTGTGGTGTAACTATGTTGAAGTATTATCTTGTTATACTAAATGCCTTTCATTAGAATTCTATTATGTTGTGTTTGGTTGAGGGATTTGAGGAGGGATTTGGAAAGGGAAATGGAAAAGGTAGGTGAAATATGAATAAAACATGCTTAAATTTCACCTAGTTTCACACATCTTTTCTTTTTCTCTTTCCAAATCCTTCCTCAAATCCTCCAACCAAACACACCATTAGGGATTTATATGAAATCAAGTTATGTGTAAAACATGTGACAAACTTATTATTTTTTAGGATAATAATATCTGTTATTGATTTTTTTAAAGATAATAATACCATTATCCGGTAATGTTATTTTTACTTTGTCTCTCTTATCTTCATGGTAAAGATAAAATGAGATCACCAAATAAGAACATTATTACCTAAAAAATTTAATAAATATGTCATGTGCTTTACATATAATCTGATTTTGTATTAAATATCCCTAATACAATAGATTAATTGTAATAAGATAATATTTTAAGGTGATTAATTATTATATTTTGAAGTTAAAAAAGGCAAAATACAAATGAGTTATAGTTTAAAAAAATTATAATTTTCCGTATATATATACATATACATACTATAATATAAGAGAATTGAGCCATTTTGAACAGTATTTTTACCGTTCATATATGGCTTCTATTTCGCCACCTTATGCTTATAATGCCCTTCAACTAGTTATTGTGCGTCAGATCTTTTGGGCAATTAAGCGGGGTTTGGGATGTAAAGCTGGGCTTAAAATATTCAATGGAAGGGGAAAAAAAAATTAATTGTTAATAAGATAAAATATTATATTTAAATTATAATTATTTTTTTATTTCTCTTATAATCATTAAATTAATTTTTAAAAAAATTAAGCTATCATAATATAAAATTTTTAACCAGGCTAAAATGTCAATAAATTAACTAAAATAGTTAAGTTACAAAAGGAGACCTAACATAGAAGAGGAGACCTGAAATTTTAAATGAAATTACATTTTTGGCCTTTTACTTTGTAGAAAATCCTATGTATGCACCCTTCCAAGGGTGCGTATTATATGCATTTTATTATGTGTTTTTGTAGTGTGTTATGTATTTTTGTAATAAATGTTACATACTCTTTTTGGTAGAACTTACGACAATTTATGATTGAGAAATGAAGTTATGCATTTTGTGGTAATGTTACACTTTTTTTTTTATCCAGATATTTTCTAACCACAAAATGTGTAACAATAGCATAAAATACATAACATTAATAATTGAGTAAATTTCAACTACAAATTATCATAACTTCTACCAAAACAATATGTAACATTTATCATAAAAATATGTAATACACTACAAAAATATATAATAAGGAGCATATGATACACACTATTAAGATGTGTGTACCTTAGTGTTTTTCTAATTTTGTATATGTTGAAATCAACTTTTTCTTTATTTGTCACTTTTATGTTTACTTCCGTAATTTTCTCAATTGTTAACTCTTTTGTTGCCGAGATATAGAGTGCAACTTGGGCGGACTTAATCTAAGCAATTTGAACCTAGTTTAAATATTTTTAGGGCTTGGAAAAAATAATTTTGATTTCGGTATGGATTTGGACAACAATTTAGAAACCCGAATTAAATTTGGAAGGATTTGAGTAAATACATCAAACAACTCAAAGTTTGAATTATATATAAAAATATTAAATATACATATAAATTACTAGTCGTTAGATGATATTAAAGTAATTTAGATATTTAGATCATATTAAATATATTATATACACAAGTAACTCAACGCAACACCAAGGTGCTCTAACTTAGTTGGCTAGTTCTTGGGCTTCCAAATATCTTCCCTAAGAAGGAAGTTTTGGGTTTCACTCTTAGAAGTGAAAGGAGGGCAATATTTTGTTTCAAGGTGTATAAGTATGAGCTCTAACTCTCCCAAGTAGTATTAATCTAAACAATTATCCACTAATTTTTGCCGCTCAAAAAAAAAAAGAAAAAACACAAATTCTTATTTTTTTTCTCACTCATAAATTGTAAAGACCATCATAGCGGCATCTCTCCCGCATTATATAAATTATTTGTTTTGATACTATTAAAGTTTTTATTAAAAAATATATATAACTTAATTGCACCAACAAAAAAAAACAAAAATTTATATATAGTTCAAGTTTAATTTAGGTCGGCCATGGATAGATAACATCAGGTTACAATTTGGGCATGGGCAGCTCTCAGCACAACTTGAGTTGGGCTTGAACAACCCGGTCGAACCCACTCTAGTTGCACCCATATCTAAGGGTCAGCATCGGCCCGTTCGCCCGCCCAGTCTACCTGACCTAGCCATATTTTTTTAGGACTTGGGAAGTTTATTTTAGAACTTAGGGTCGGGCTGGGTCAATATTTTCAGCCCGATATATTAATGGGTTGGGTTTAGAATTTATAATTGCAACCAAGACTGGCCAGACCCGCTATTAAATTAATTAATTAATTGTATTAAAATATATATTTTCTGTTGGGATCCAAACTTTATCTTCGTTGATTTTATTTAAAATTCACATTTGTGATTATGTTGATTGAATTTATTTAAGAAATTTTTTAATCTATGTATAAAATCTTCCAATTTATAATGATGTCAGAATATTTATTTAATAATTATAATGTGTGATTGAATTTAATGATGAAATGTTTTAATTTTTTTAAACATGTAGCCCAATTGGTGGACATGGAATTTATAATTATTTTTTAAACAATGATAACCCCTTCTAATGGCCGACGTACCGATTGATGTAACCACAATTCTTTCTATGAGTGCAATCTCTCTGTTTTTGTTTAAATTTTGACTCAAAGCTTTGCTTCTGTTGTTGCAAGTCTTCTTTACTTTTATATCTTCTTTACTATTCAAATATTTTTGCAAGTGTAATATCCTTGATCATGATTGATAATGGGCTTGAACTGGATTTCAGCCAGTATCATCTCGGGTACTGGTACGACCTCAGATAGGCTTCACTTCTACTTTGTTCACAAATTCTTGAAAATTATATCAATTATTGTTTTCAAGTCATAACTCAGATCATAACAGTGCCCCTGCTCTTAACTAACTCATCTAAACTCCCTACCCCCCAATGTGAGAGTAAATTTCACTAACTCCTACATTATAGAGCCAACATTGTATACTTGTCTAGATCCTTTTGACCTAGGCATCTTTGACCAGTGTCATCTAAACACTTGAGGCTTTACCTGAATACACTGATTTTCATAGTACTCGTTACATGGCATTACGTGTACCTAACTAACTAGGTTAGCGGTTCAACATTACTACCTATTGGCAGAAAATCAGTTAGTTTCATCTTGTTTCTCATTGAAATATCTCTTTGACTTAATTCCAATCTACCTTCTTGGTAAGTCTAAGTCAAACGTCTAGTTTTTCGTTGAAACATCATATCGGCCTAAACATATCATAACTTTCTACCAAAGTTATGTATCAAAATCATACAAGTTCTAACAACAGTTGTAACAAACAGATCAAACTAAACTTTTATTAATGAATCATCGGGTAAAAAACTTCCAATCAACCTTTTAGGTTACATCAAGCTAAGCTATTAATGATAAACGCAATTCAAATTGCTCGTAATCCAAGATCTTGGATACTGCTTGTTGGTCGATTGTTTTTCTATCAAAAATAAAGAACTAAACAAAACACTAATTCAGTAGAATAATGGATTGTCTAAGTATCGTACCATGAAAACTTGGGGTTGAGTTGTATCAATTTGAATGGTACTTTTTAATTTAAGGATGATTTGATTTTTACTAAAGAGAATTTAAATTAAAACTAAAATAATTGTACAAATAAATAGAGTAATCTGATTATGGAGAGAGACTTAGAATTTCGAATCCACTACTAATCTCATATCATGTAATTAAAATATCCAATTCTAGTAAATCAATGGCCTGGATAATAATGATGTATCGTGGCTACAAGCTCCAATATCATCGCTAAGAAAATGAGTATATGCAAAACGTAGGCACGAATTATCTTTGGTCGACACGAATCATCTACACTAAACTAAGGTTGTAACACGATTTGTCTCCTCTAAGCATGACTCGTCTCACAATTTGCATATATAAGAAAGTAAAACAATTGTATGATCATGCATTGTCAATCATAGAAATCGAATACATATATCAAATGAAAAGATTATTTGAATAAACGATCTAAAAACAATCATACAACAATTATTCAATTCGAAAGAAAAACTTGAATTAAAATACAAAATTACATGATACTTGATTAAAGTTTCATCCCAATCTTAAGAAGAAAGCTTAGCCACTCATGAAAAGGTTGAACACTTCGAATATTGAAAAGGAAGCCATGGATTGATGTTTTGCTCTTCTTCTCTAGCTTCTTAAGGTTTCAAATACCAAAATAGGTCTCCCAAAATGTCTTTTTATAGCCTCCAGTCAATTTTGAGTAAAAAACACGCACACAAATATCGAGGCAAATCCGTTCGTGCGGATTTTGGAATTCTGCTCTTACGAATTCACTCAATCACAGATTTTTCACTCTTTTTGCCTCTTTTTGCGATCATTTTGTCTCTGGAGTGATATTAACCTAAACAGGATGAAAAACACTTTAGTGTATCGAATATCATAAGCCAAAAGACTAAAAACGTAAGATAATGAGTCTCAAAGTGTAACATTTCAGCTCAAATCATATCCTCCAATTTACACTTTACTAGTCCTCGAGTAAAACAAAACAAAGCAACATCTAAGCCACTTTCATAAGGATGATGATTGCATTTAGCATATGCAACAAGCCTTTTAAACCACAATGTTACCCAAGTGGACGAGTAAAGTCTCGTGAAGGTTTCTAGAGATGATACGCACAAACATCAACTTGATCAAATGAATTGAAACTTAGGACAGATTTATGTACAAACACTCAGTACCACCCCTTTTTCATCAAAACCATCCTCTCTCACTTATGAAAAATTTCGAATAAGCAAGTTATAAAAATCTTCAAACTATCCATGAGCCCATAAATATGAAAACAAACAGTATCAAATCATAATCAGATAGAAGGTATCACATGATGCTTTCGTGTAAAGTGAGATTCGGTGTGGCAGGAAAGACAACATCTCTTACTCATGTATTAACTTTCAAAAATTAACTACCTTGAATCTTTGAAATCAAACATGGGTTTGGAATTTTTATTTTTATTTTTATGAATGGATCTTTTAAGCTTTCTAATTAACCCATGTAACATGCATTAGGCCAGTGACTCCCAATCCAGACGAACTTAAGGCACTAGGTGTAGAGATACCCCACGGGGTTAATAACTCGAGTTAAAAAGGCTACAGACCACACATTTTATTTATTTATTTATTTTTGTGACTATGCAATGTTTAAGTGCCTTAAGTGTTCTAATTAACTCATATAGTGAGTGTTAGGCCAATGACTCCCAATCCATACGGACTTTTGGTACTAGGTGTAGAGACACCCCAACGGGCATAATAAAAAAAGACTACAAACACAAACTTTTTTTTTTTTTTTCAAGAACCCATGCTCATATCTCAAACCCCAATTCATCTTAAGTAGTTAGAAGGAACACATGATCAGAACTATCAACTTTAACTACCACAACCAAACGTGAACATGTAAGTGCACAAAGTAACAAGTGATACCAACAATCCTCTTGCAATAATATCGAAATGAATTCATATTTCATAAGTCATGAATAATCTAAAAATATCTAACTCACGCACTCTCAACTCAAGACATAAGCAAACTAGGATGGTCAGCATGATAAAGAGTGTAGCACAACCATATTCACATATAAACTCTATACCAAGTAGAAAATCCATTAATCAAGCTAGAATGCAGAAATATGGCAATAAGTCAAAATCCCCCCCCCCAAACTAAACATGGCAGTGCCCTCACTGGAAAATGTAAAGAAATAAAGTATCCAGGTAAAAATAAGAGGGGAAGAATAACACCGAAAAAGCCATATGCGATAGAAGAAGAGGCAAGAGAAACACCCCAAAGTATGAGTACACGAACGGGCAATAGAGAACCTGCAAAGAGGGTTAGAAAATAAACACATATATGCAATTTTTTTTTATTATTATTTTTCAGATCCAAGGCTTCATATTGATCTTCCTTTAAATAATCTATCTCAAACCCAATTTGTTAGGTCATACTCAGCAGTTCCTTTCAAAGGTGTACTTGTCTATTTTGCCTTGGCACACCACACCGAAAACACACAAAATAATAAATAAAGAAATAAAAATAAAATGCTCAGGCTTCCTCCCGAGAAAAGCTAAATATATTGTCTTTAGCCAGATGTCAACACAAACTTATTTTTTCCTTTTCTTTCAATTTTATGAGATATGGGTCCCTGTAACGAAAATAAATCAGCCCGTCCAATAATGCGGGACTAGGTTGTAAACGACTTGTTAGAAGATGATTAACGGAGTGGAGAAATATGTGTGTGAAAAGTATAGAGTGTACAAAAATCTCATGAGTGGAAACAATAAGATCAAGACCAAAAATAAAATCCCACCCATACTGATTTATTTTATCACTACATTTTTCTTTAGTTAAATCCCTTTCAATTCCTTCCACATGAGAGGTCGTAACTATAGAGAGAGGTTTTGTTAAATCTATGGGTGCAACGGTAGGCTCAAGTGACAAAAATACTAACTACATATCAGTTATTGGATCACTAGATGGATATGTTATGGCTTCACTAGGTTCAATTTGCAATTCTTTTTCAAAAATCTCACAACATGCACTCTTATGAAAGTCATGAACAAGTTGGTCCAAAGAAATCCACACCTCAATTGGGAACATCTTAAAATATTCAGTTGCCCACATTGTATCTACAAATTGACTTGTTTCAACCCATTATAAAAGAAAGTAATGAGTTTAGTCATTTTGTAGCCATGTTGTGGACAAACATCTACATAGCTCCGGTATTGTTCTCAACAATGATAAAATAACTCATCCTCTTCTTGATTAAAATTTAATATTTTTCTTTTGAGAATAGTAAGCTCGGATGGAGGTTGTGATTCTTTCCATTTAAAATTAGCCGACATATTTACCCAATAATCCTCATTAATTGAAAACTCATGACCATAAAAATCACTTCCAAAGAAAGTCATCTTTAGGAAAAAGATATATATATATATATATATAAGTGCTTGCGGGTTGTTCCCTTGTTGTGTAAACACGTGAAATCTCTACACAAGTAGACACTAGCAAGAGAGAGAGAAGTAAACCAAGAATACAAATATAAAAAAAAAATCGTAAATTATAAATTAAAATAAAAACAACTATTGAATTAAACAACCATGCCAAAGTCCCTGGCAACGGCGCCAAAAATTGATAAGTTGTTTTTTAATAAAAAATGAAGAACTAAACAAAACACTAATTCAATAGAACAGTGGATTGTCTAGGTATTGTACCACGAGGACTTTAGGGTGAGTTGTATCAATTCAAATGGTAATTTTTAATTTATTTTGAAGAAAAGAGGATGATTTGATTTTTACTAAAGAGAATTTAAATAAAAATATCAAGTTCTAGTAAATCAATGATGTATCGTGGCTACAAGCCTCAATATCATCGCTAAAAAGATGAGTACATGCAAAATGTAGGCACGAATCATTTCGATTGAAACGAATCGTCTACACTAAACTAAGGTTGCAACACGATTCATCTCCCCTAAGCATGACTCGTCTCACGAATGAAAAGATTATTTGAATAAAAGATCTAAAAATGATCATACAACAATTATTCAATTCCGTAGAAAAACTATAATTAAAATACAAAATTACATGATACTTGATTAGCGTTTCATCTCAATCCTAAAAAGAAAGCTTAGTCACTCATGGAGAGGTTGAACACTTTGAATGTTGAAGAGGAAGCCATGGATTGATAATTTGCTCTTCTTCTCTAGCTTCTAGCCATCTTCTTCAGGGTTTCAAATACCAAAATAGGTCCCCCAAAATTTCTATAGCCTCTAGTCAATTCAGAGTCAAAAACATGAGTACAAATATCGAGGCAAATCTGCTCGTGTGGATTGGAAATTTTGCTCCTGCAGATTTAGTCAGAGGGAAATTTTGGCAAGGAAATCCACTCGTACGAATTCATTCAATCACATATTTTTTGCTCTTTTTGTCTCCGAGGGTGATATTAAGTTGAAAATGATGAAAAACACTTTAGTGTATCAAATATCATAAGCTAAAAGACTAAAAACATAAGATAAGGAGCCTCAAAGTGTAACATTTCGGCTCAGATTACCTATCATCGCTGTCTTTTAGCCCTTATGCTCATGCACTGGCTATCGAGACGATCTTGCATGATCCTTCCCATTTTGGGCAAAGTTTGCCTATCCCGGGGTCTTTCTTGTTACCGACTGCTTTCCTTAAAATGAGGTCTCCAACCTTGAATTCTCTGGGATTGACATTTTTATAGTAAGCTCTAGTAAGTCCTTACCGGTATTCTCCCAGCTGAAGTGTTGCTCTATCTCTTCTTTTTTCAATCAAGTCAAGATCTCGGGGCTAAGAATGCTTTATTCTGCCCACCCTCCACTACTTGTGTTCTTATACCTAAAATGTAAATCTCTAAAGGAATCACTGTTTCCGTACAATAGGCCATGGCAAATGGGGTTTCTCTAGTTGATCTTCTCGACATAATCCGATATGTCTGTAGTACATTAGGCAACTCTTTTACCCACTTGGCTTTCGTTGCTTCCAATCTGTATTTGATTTCATTTAAGATGGTCTTGTTCGATACCTTGGTTTGGCCATTGCTTTAAGGAAAGCTAGGCGTTGAATAGTTGTTTTTGGTCTTGTACTTAGCACAAAAGCTCTTGATCAACTTGCTATCAAACTGAGTGTCACTGTTTGCTACAATGGCCTTTGGTATGCCAAATATGGTAATAATGTTCCTCCAGTTAAAGTTGTTGACATCCACATCTCAAATTTTAGCTAATGGTTTAGCATCTATCTTGGTGAAATAATCGGTAACTACTAGGAGAAACTTTCTCTGGCCAGTTGCTTGTGGCAATTGTTCAACTAAATTCATGTCCCACTAGGGGTAAGGCCATGGACTGCATACTGAATTCAGGTTTTCGATGTCTAATGCATTAAATGTGCAAACCTTTTACACTTTTCACACTTAAATCAACAAACAAAAAATACAAGCCACACATAACCTCAAACTTAAAACTCGTATTTGAATCATGCACCAAATAAGGGAAAGCTTAGATGAATGAGATTTGATTGATAGAGCAGTTCTGCCTTTAACTAGCTCACTAAGTTCCCTTTCAATGAGATTGACGTGACTAAAAACAATTTAGATGATAGGTAAATATTAAAATAAACATAAATAAATATACATTCTAGTATAAAAAGGGATGAGAGTATTATTTTTTTTCATTCATATTGCTAACGAATTACTAATGAAAAATGATATAATTGTTACGTAAATTAAAACAAGAGAGACTAGAGTAATTGTATCAAAATTATTGAGCAAACTATATTATTTTCAAACCTCAAGAAAGTTGATTGCAATTTAATTTATTTTTTATATGTGACGTTTTTAGAGAATTTGTTTGTCAATAGGTAGGAGATACAATTTTTTTCTATGATTTCTTTGTATAAAAAAATATTACAAATTTTATATAAAGTAAATTGGTGATAAATTCACGCTATGAAGGGTATAAGATATTAGGTCCAATGGATAATTTTTGTTTTTAAAACAATCCACATTTGTGAAATAGTTTAGTGAGAATTCCATTTGTTTGTTTTGAAAGATATTTTGTTTTCAATTTTAACCCTTAATTTATCTGTTGACTTTTGTTGACTATCTATTCAAAAGAAATTTCCTGTATGTTCAATTTTTTTTCCTATTTGTTCAATTTTTTAAAATTTTCAATTCAAATTTCACTTATCTGTTTAAATACTTTTTCCAAATAAAATTCTATCTATCCAAATTAATTATTTGTTCAAATTTTTCGACTATTTATCTAATTTTTCCCCCTTATCTGTTCAATTATTTGACCAAATTTGATTATCTATTCAATTTTTTTTCTATCTGTTCAAATCTTTCTAGATCATCATATCACTATAGATCTATCTGTGATATAGATGAGGTTTAATCTATTCATCTTCAACAACAATAATAGATCTAAATTTACATTAAAAAAAAGGATCAAAACGAGAGAACGAGAGAGAGAGAGAGAGAACTACAGAGAGATAGAAGATTACACATAGTTATTGCAATTTGTTTCATTATATATATCACACTATAGATCTATCTGTGATATAGATAAGGCTTAATCAATCTGTGCTCAACAACAACAATATATCTAAAATTACATTAAAAAAATAATAAATAAATAACAATAACAATGACAATAATAATATGATTCATCTTCAACTGTTACACTTATGCAAATGGTCATCGATGGATCAGACTCCAACAATGACTCAACATTGTCCAAATCCAATGATTCTGACTCCAAAGGCTCTTTTTGATTTCACGACAGATCTAGCCAAAACTGATCGAAATTAGGCATTAACAGCCATTCGATCATAGAACCCATTTTGGTCTAGTGCGCTACCGACGATATTCTACTCAACTACAATTGCGACTGGAATGCCCATGTCGGTTACGACTTTGCGGTGAAGCCATCCTTCGTCACCAATAGTGACGTCATTACGCGTCACCGCATTATAGTGCTGCTACATCAATTTGGCGATAAAATGTGAGAGAGAGAGAGAGAGAGAAAGAGAGAAAAGAGAGGACAGAGAAGGGCAAAAGAGACGAGAGGATGAGAGTGATGACTAGTAAAGGTTTTGTGAGCAAGATAAAGAAAAGAAAGAGAGAGAGTGAGAGAAAGAGAGAGAGGGAGAGACAAGCGCGAAAGAGAGAAAGAGAGAGAAATGGTTAAGGTTTGGTTGGGTTTTTAGAGAGTTGACCTTGAGACAAAGAAACTCCAGAATTGGATTTATGAACCGAGTGCCCTTTTATATATTTATTATTACTTTTAATCTTCTATATTGATCTATAATTTTTATTTGGGATAAGCTTCTCTCCAATTGGGTGTCCCAACTGGACCATGTTGGGCCCACTGTGGAGCCCACATCAAAAATTCGAACTATTCAAAGTGTAGGACTTGTCGAGTACTTTATCTCTGCAAAAAATCACATTTATTAGATATCAATAGCCATTTGATCTATATACATTTGTGTCAATAATTTATTTTTAAAATCATAGTAATCGTTAACACAAATTTGATATGATCAAAAGACTATCGATATCCAATTAACATATTTTTTGCAAATATAAAGTACTCGATGATTCCTACATATTGAGTAGTTCGGACCATCAATGTAGGCTCCATAGTGAGACCACAAAGCCTAATAACATGCTCCAATTCAATTTTGGATTAGAGACAAGCCTGTGCATTTTTATTTATATATCATTAAGCAATTGTTGGTTGTGATGAGCTATACAAGTCTGATATCAGTTCATGAGTGAATTATAATAATTTCGTGGTCTAGGTCACTTAGATTAGATGTCATACTTAGGTCCGTTTAGGACTTGAATTTGTTATTTAAAAAGTTAAAATGTTACTGTAAATTATTATATCATTCTTTTTATTTTGTGTCTTCTTTTATGAAAAATATGAAAAATTAATTAAAACAATTAATTTCCAAATGAGACCTCACTTTTTTAGCCTCTGTTCTTCTTGTGTTTTAGTTGTGAGCCTTATTGTAAAAATAAAATAAAAGGCCATAACTTCTCTACAATCCGAAATCGGATTAGATAGTATTGTTAGGCCATGATGGGTCTGATTCTAGGCCGCTTTTATGATCAAAACCGTTGAATGTGTAGAGCTCGTCGAGTACATCATTTTTACAAAAAAGCATGTTAATTGGATATTGATAGCCATTTGATTAGTTTGCATTTGTTTTGTGTGGGTAATTTTCTGACTACACTGCCCGCTTAGTAACCAGCTGGAGAGCACTGGCAGAATAGATGGCACCTGACTAACCTGCAACAGAAATATAAGAATCCCGCGGTGGTTTCGACCACCCGGGGGTACTCCGACGATCAAGTCAGTATATCTCTCAAAGATAAATCAAATACTAAACTCACAAGCTTGAGTATCAAAAGCATACCTTAGACCCATGGGGTGCCTCTCTTTTATAGCCAATACAATCCTAGTCCCAATAGGAGCCTGGCCCTAATGGACTTAGGATTACTGCTAATCTGGGACTCCTAGTGGGATTAGGATAAACTCTCTAAGAGTCTTATCTTTACCCAAACTGAAGTCTTCTCCCAATCTAGGACTCTTGTCCATATCCAAGTTGAGTTCCCTCTTCATTCTAGGACTCTTGTCCCTTATCCGCTTATCTCGGATTCCGATATCTTCGGAGGCAACCTCGGCCTAGCTGAGATGACCTCGGCATAACGACCAAGATACATGGCACCTCGACTGACACATCGGCGTCACCTTGCCATGTGTTGGTACTCAGAAAATATATCCCCACAACTGCCCCCTAGGTTCTATTACCTCGACATTCTGAGGTGATGGAACCTACATTGTTCGTTCACCTGTGCCCCTCTGTCTGAGATCAAACTCGCCGACCTCAAAGTTCCCTGGATTTTCCTGTCCACTGGTGTCAAGAATCAAGTTTCATGCCTTCCAAGCTGCTTGAAATCACACCTCCTAGCCGAGGTTCTGGTTCCATTAATTCGTAAACTCCAAGAGCTTTGCAACTGCTCCACTCACACTCTCTGGTGAGTTCCCGATTTCCAGTCATCTATTTGACTCCGGCGATTTTCATATCGGCGTTCATTTCACTTGGTATGTTCATAAACTCTTTACTTGCTATTAAGCTCAATCTTTCATAACTCTTCTGAATCTATTTACTTGCCATCTGTTGCCTTCTGTTTTCGTCTGTCTTCAAGTTTTGAATTGTTTGAATGCCTGGCACTGTTCTTGTCATATCCGCTTTCTGTTGCTAGCATCGTGTCTGAGTCATTACTTTCTTGTTCTTCACATACTTACTTAGTGCCTGTGCACTTGGCTTTATTCTTTGAACTTTGTCATCTTCTTGACTCTGATTTTTCTCTTCTTGTTTTTCTTGTTATATTTCCAAATTCTTGCCTTCGTTTCTGTTTTTCGCATAGTCTTAGAACCACGTCCCTTCTTGAAATTGTTGTCGAGATAGTGGTAGAGAAGCTTTTCCAGCTGATTGCCAATGTTGAACCACCGTCAATCGTTTGAAGTAGATTACTCCGACGTTCTTGCCTTAGTCCCTAGTTCTTAGGGTCTTCATCTTTGTACTTTTGTTTTCTTTGCATCTGTCACCTTTTTTGCTTCTGAAAAACGTCTGTTTGTTGGCTGATGTTAACATTCCTTGCTCCTTGATTATCATTCCTTTTTCCACTGTATTTGATAGCCATGTCGGGTAATTGACTCCTCGGATTTCCCTGAGCTCCAGAAGTCTGTCTACTTCTTCCTCTACTGCTTCGGCGTGCATCAACGTTGGCCCTCTTGCTCGTTGGATTACAGGTTTGGCCGACCTGTCGACGTTCAATTTGTGGCATGTGACCTCGGGGTCAATGCCAGGCATTTCATAAGATGTCCAAGCAAATACCTCAATGTTTGCTCTCAAACAAGCTTCCAATTCTCTTTCTTCTTCTTCGGCTAAGCTTGAGAAGAAAGAAGCATTCTTCATCCCCTTCCTGGACGAGGATTTTATTCAGTGCCTCTTCACTCTTCTCGGTTGGCTCCTTGCCGACATCATCTAGGACCTCTATGTCCTCGTTTTTCAATCTCTGCCTTCTCTGGTTCTCGAATGTTGCAGGTGGATTTCATTGCTACCATGGAGCAATTCTCCGCCTGCAGTAGATCCCCTCTGACTTCTTCAATCCCATGTTCTGTTGGGAACCGCAATAGTTGATGCAATGTTGAGGGAACTGCCCCCATTGCATGCAACCATGATCTTCCCAAGATTTGTAAGGAGATGGAGTGTCGATGATGGTGAATTCTGTTGTGATCTTTCTGGTGCCAGCCTGCACCTCCAAGCTTACTGCTCTTAGTGGCCATGTCGGCGTTCCATTGAACCCAACCATTGGGCCATTGGGTTACTCCATATCGTCTAGATGAAGGCCGAGATCCTTGTAACATCGGACATACATGATGTCACAAGAGCTTCCTTGTTCAATCAGGATATGTTTCACTTTGGCACTCCCCAACCTGGAGGGATACTACCAAAGCATCATTATGCGGGTGCTGGACCATCTCGAGGTCAGCTTCGGTAAAAGACACTACTGGTCCCAAGCACTCATCTGCCCGATGTCTCTTGTCCCCGACTTGGTACACATGTTGCAGGTGTTTCACCTTCTAAGTCTCCCCCCTAATTTCGTTCTCATTGACCCTCGAGGGAATTACATTAATTACCCGAGGTCTTCCTGTCTGAGGTTGTTGTGCTGGGGGAGGCGGAGTTGCTGGCGCCCGAGGCAGTTTTTCCTGTTCTTCCCTTGTTCTGGTCTCATCGACGAGGTCCCTTCAGATTGCCTTGCCTCATCAGATCTTCTAAGTGTGCTTTTAGTGTTCTGCAGACCTGAGTCATACGTCCGCCTTCAATATATACCTTTAACTGTGCAATCTCCTCGGGGTTACATACCTCGGGTATAATAGCTACAAAACTTTTTACTTCGGCAAGATACTGACCTGCGAATTTTTCATAAATTCTAACAAGTGTGAAACATATACTACTCAATGTTAACTTTGCAAACTTTTTCTCAAGTTTCAACAAGTGTTTAAACGGTGATCTCGGTCTAGTCTACTTGTAAATTGCTACAAATTTCAACAAGGATTAACATATACTGTAACAGGGATCAACATAACAAGTGTTAAACAATAATCTATTTGTAAATTGCTACGAATTTCAACAAGTGTTTAAACAACATACTTAGCTTTTTCCTCAACCTGTAAATTGCTGCAAATTTCAACAGATGATCATATGTCGGCTTAACGTTATCTTGTAAATTGCTACAAATTTTAACAAGTGTTAAGCATCTTCTCGGTTTAACCTAACTTGTAAACTTTTCTCAAGTTTCAACATCATCTCGGCTTTAACTTGGGTTAAGCATTACCTCAGTTTAACTTCGGTTAAACATCATCTTCGGCTTAACTTCGGTTAAGCATCATCTCGGCTTAACTTCGGTTAAACATCATTTTCGGCTTAACTTTGGTTAAGCATCATCTCGGCTTAACATCGGTTAAGCATCATCTCGGTTTAATTTCAACTTGTAAATTGCTACAAATTTCAACAAGCGAAGATAAACAATAATCTTGGCTTAACTTCAACTTGTAAATTGCTACAAATTTTAACAAGTGAAGATAAGGAACCATCTCAGCTTAACTTCAACTTGTAAATTGCTACAAATTTCAACAAGTGAAGATAAACAATTATCTCGGTTTAACTTCAACTTGTAAATTACTACAAATTTCAACAAGCGTTAAGCATCATATCAGTTTAACTGACTTGTAAATTGCTACAAATTTCAACAAGTGGTAAACGGATTCTTCTTCTTTCTGCCCCCTGCATGGCTTTCACATGCTCTTTTGTGGACCTTATAAAAGGTCTTCAACCTGGCTAACTGCAGTCTGACCTTGTATATTTTCTTTTTATCTTCTGGGATCTGAGCTCTGCTCATTGTGCTCTTCTCTTCTCGGACTTAGGTGCCGAGATCTTACCTTTTGGAATCTTAGATCTGCTCACTCAGGTTGAGCTCTTCTTTTCTCGGACCTACTCATCTAGGCCGAGATCATGTCTTCTAGGATCCGGGATCTGGAATCCGGGATCTGCTCACTTAGGTTGAGCTCTCGTCTTCTCGGGCCTACTTGTCTAGGCTGAGATCATGTCTTCTAGGATCCGGGATCTGGAATCCGGGATCTGCTCAGTTAGGTTGAGCTCTCGTCTTCTCGGGCCTACTTGTCTAGGCTGAGATCATGTCTTTTCGGATTCAGGATCTGGAATCCGGGATCTACTTACTCAGGATGAGTTCTTCGATACTTGAATGTTATCTCCTTGGGAGCGCTCATGCCCCCTGACTTTGCATCCCCTCTGGAAGGGTCTTCGTTCCTCCGCAGGTATCTATCCTTCCATACCTGGAGGTCATCTTTGTTGTAGTATCCGCTTTGATCTGTTGTCTTTGGTGCGTCACCTTCCTGGCCGGCATCTTTCACTCCGTGACTCTGGTCACGAGTTTCTGTGTTGCTATTGTCCCCTTCAACATCGAATTTGATAGATCTCTCATTCCCAGCAGGAGCGTTGTCTCCAGTCTGATCCTTCTGTCCGTCATTGGCCATCTATTCTTTGTTTGATTCCCACAGATGGAGCCAAATTGTGTGGGTAACTTTCCGACTACACTACCCGCTTAGTAACCAGCTGGAGAGCACTGGCAAAATAGATGGCACCTGACTGACCTGCAACAAAAATATAAGAATCCCGCGGTGGTTTCGACCACTCGGGGGCACTCCGACGATCAAGTCAGTATATCTCTCAAAGATAAATCAAATACTAAACTCACAAGCTTGAGTATCAAAAGCATACCTGTAGACGTCCCCCGAACGCCCCGGGAGGGAACGTCCCGTTCCGTTCGTTTGGGGTCACTACAGCTCAGAACTCTCAAATTGTCACGGTTCTTAATCTGAACCAAAGAGTCCAGATCCAGCAAATCGTTTTGAGAAAACAGATTTTTAGAAAAGAAGTGCCAAACATGGACTGCTTTGCCAGATACAGAGTCGCCACCTAAATATTTTATTTTGGGGGAATTTAGGAAACCTTGACTCAGTGCCAAAGGCCACGTGTCCGTCATCACCAAAATTGCCTCGGCTCGAGAACTTGGGTACGATCGGGGAAGGTCAGCTATGAGCACCCCCTCTCGCCTGATCCGAAGACCGGCCTCTACTAACCATGATATCCGTTTTTGAAAATGTTATGTGTTCTTAAACCGGTTATTAGCCTAGAATTACTATGTTATGCGCACAGCAAACAAGTATGACTGGGTCGCCTGAATTGGAAGAAAATATTTCATGTTTGTTTTGAAAGATGGTTTGCTACTCGCAAGTAGGCTTAAAATGCAGATTTTGCCACCCTCGGGTGGGCTTAGAAAAGATGGTTTTGCCACTATCTAGTGGGCTTAAAACCAAACAGTTGATGAATTTATTCCAATCCAAGTAACCCAACCTTCACCACAGCATTCAGGCAGTTATTATCACATAAGCAATTAGCCTCATGGTAAGCATGCTATTCATGGCAGTCACTCACACGCATGCAAGGATGCTAAAGCATAAAAATCACCAAGTACTCCAAGCCAAAACAAAAGCTAATTAGAAATCCATGCATGATCCTAATTATACAGAAATGCCTAATGCAACACATGCAAAAATGCAACTATAGCAGGCTCGGCATTCTAAACATGGCATAGGAATGCTACAGCTAACATGTATTCAACTTTGAAATTGAAATAACAATGCCAGTTAGTATGAATGCGCCGAGCCGCATGCATGCAAAACAGATGAAGATGCAAACATGCTTGTCATACTATTGCTAATTGAAAACATGCCCTAATCTAACCATCATAAGCAGGTAAATAAAAGGAAGAAAGACGTGGGGTTGGAAGACATACATCACACTCACCCACACTTATTACAATTATGCCCTCACACAGAGGGTCCGAATAAATAATACAGTCCCAAATAAAAGAATAACAGTCCAAATATTACAGTCCAAATAATGTACAAATTCCTAATTAATTTACAAATTAACTAAGAAAGATGTAAATTGGCATGCAAGACAGGGACTGCCTTGACCCATTCCGGATGATGAATGATGCATGCCCAGGTTGCCTTTGTGCGGAAATCCATGACGATGCCCAATTACCTCTGTTTTACACCTGTCTTGAAATGCGTGCCAAGCCTCGGAAGACCGCTGATTCTTGATTTGCTGCAACAGAGAGCAGGAAAGGGCATAGCAATGTATTTTCACCAAGATATATGCATGCCTCGATCCTCGTGCCACCAATCACGCATATCGATGCATGATGGCCGAGGGTCGAAATGTTGCAATTCAATGTAGAATGAATGCACATATAAACACAACAAGAACCTAACTCCATCATGGATGATCCGGAGTGTCGGTGACTAGGGAATTGAGACACGTTCCATCACTCGGAGTATGAAACGTACCTCGTTTCCCGTGCCTGGGCTAACTCCTATCCCGAACACGATGCAATATGCATGACATGCATGGAGTGCGACTAAGATACAATCCTAACATACACAATGTAATGGAATGGCATACACAATGCAGTAAGGTAATACACAATGCTATGGATGAAATGGCATATGCAATGCAATAATGGGCTTACACCAACATGAGAGAGCCTCAGCCACACTCACACAGGAGGCCATCAGATGAAAACAAGATAACTCGAAATGCGTGCACACGTGCACGCAAACCGATGACCGACCCTCAGGCACCGAAATGCCACTCTAATGAGACATGGAAAAGACGTGGAATATGATATGAAAACATGCAAAAATCAGTAGCAAAACGAGGGGGAAAACAGCCCCGAAACAAAGCGAAATGATACCCGATGCGTGGAACAAGTCCCGAAACATGAATTTTGGGGCATGAAATGGCCTATAGCTATGCAATGCATGCATAATTTGAACATGAGATAAAAATACAGAAGCAAGGCAGCCCCTAGACAAGCATTTTTACAGTTCAAAGCATGGCCAAACAGCAAACACAAATAGGGCAAAAATAGCATGCAAAAATGGCCCTAAATGTGAGATAATGAAACAACTCACAGCTGCTGACCCCAAACAGATTAAGGCCCTTCAACAAAGTTGAATAGGGGCCCAAAATATGATCTTTTGAAGTTTATGGCTAACCACAAAAACCAGCACAGGTATGGATAAACTCTCATGCAAGAAATGGGCCAAAAGATGGCCAAAGAAGCAAGTAGTGGTTGCTGGCCTTAAACACAAAGGGGCCCTTCAACAATGTTGAATAAGGGCCAAAAATAGAGCATTTTATAGTTGATGGCCGGACCCAAAACAGTATGAAAATATGTCCAAAATGCTATGCAAAAATGAGGCCAAAAAAGGAGATATAACATGAAGTGTATAAAAGATGCCTCAAACCATGAAAGGCCCTTAATGAAACAAGAAGAATGGGCTAAAATAAGACTATTTTCAGTTCTGAAAAGAACCCAAAAACAGAAGCACAATGGGCTGCCAAATCATGCAAAAATGGGGACCAAAGAGGGGTATAATGACAAGTGGCACATGAAGGTCCCAAACAGTGATGAGCCCTTCTTCAATGTTGAAGAGGGGCTCAAAATAAGCCTATATACAGTTTACATCATGCTCCAAAACAGATCAC
This sequence comes from Camellia sinensis, assembly GCF_004153795.1. NCBI lineage: Eukaryota > Viridiplantae > Streptophyta > Magnoliopsida > Ericales > Theaceae > Camellia > Camellia sinensis. The sequence goes on along the minus strand of NW_021026711.1, from coordinate 1,614,377 downwards.
ACATAGGCTAAAAATACTATGCAAGATAACGGTATATAAGAAGGATAATGAAGCAAGTGCAAGATAGGGACCTCAAATGCCAAAATTCCCTTAATGAAACATGAAATGGAGCTCAAATAAAGGGTACTTTCAATTTTGGTCGGAGCTCAAAACAACAAGCAAAATAGCTAAAAAAATGTTGCAAAATTAAGCTCAAAAAGAGGGAATTGGTACTTACCCTTGGAGACAAGTCTTTAGCAACTCTTGGCTTGAGTTTGCAGCACCCTCAAACTGCTGGAGTGGAGGATGGAAGGGTAGGGCTTGGTGGTGTAGTGTAAAATGGTGTAGGGCTTGAAGAATGGAAGCTTGGAGATGGAGAGGGAATGCAAAGGGCTTGAAGGGAAATTTTCTAACCCTTTTTTCAGAGCTGGCCAGCCAAGTATATACACCAAATAGGGGGAGAAAATGAGGGAAAAAGTGGGGGAAAAACAAGCCAAGTTACCCCCCCAAAAGTTGTCCCCCCGGATACAGGTTTTTTGGGGAAAAAAAGTGTACAGCTATAATGTACACATTGCAAGGATTCTGGCCGGCTAGTTTTTGGAGCTTCAGGTGGCCGGCCGGCCACCTCCCATGGCCGGCCAGCCAAGGGTCAAAAGGGCCAAGGTGAATTAATGGCCGGCCACCACAAATTGTTGTCCTCCTAGGTGCCCTCAACACAACCCTGTGGTTCAAAATTGTCAATTGTAAAACAGGAGAGAGAATAGGCCATTTTTAGGAAGGGTTCAAAAGGGTCAGGTGGAATTACTGGCCGGCCACCAACTTTTAGGGTCCTCCCATGTGTGTACATCACAAATATGTGGTTAGAAGTTCAAGAAAATGGTCCAAGGGTGTTCAACATTGGCTCGGAAGTGAGAAAAAACGGGCGTCGGAGGGCGCCGAAGGAATATAACTGGTTGCTGAAACAATTGCTGGCCTCCCACCCTTCTACGGCCTTCCTGGTGATGAAACAGAGGTACCTGCCAAAAATAAACGAAAACTGATGCAAAACGAATGTTCGGGGGCCAGAACGCGCAGTTCGGGGCCCCGAAAACTGCCTGTTAAGCACTGAAAGTGGCATTCGGCCACGAAGTGGGTCTCTCAGACCTCAGTGTCCCTCAAAAGGGAGCAAATAAGAAGTACACAAAAAACCGGATCAATAGGAGGTGGTTAAGTGGTCCCGAACCGAGGCAAACGGCCTGACGGCTCCGAAAATCGGGAACCGGGCTCCGAAATGGAAAAAATGGCCTGCAGCCACAAAATGTAGCCCACGGCCACTGAGAGATGGTCTACAGGACCTCTCCCTCCCCTCAGGAAAAGAAACAGAGAAAACCGAGCCTGGTTCCCAAACCGAGGCAAGGCACAGAAGAGGGTTCGAAAATCCGGAGGCAGGGCTCACGGCCAAGACTCTGAAACTTCTGAACGAGCACATTATGCAATATCACCAAGCGCTCAACTGGTGACGTCTGAGTCTCAAGGTCGGTCAAAAATGGGGTGTCTACAGTTGCCCCTCTTTGACAGAACTCGGAAGTCACAAGTGACGGGAGTGAATGTCAAAGCCCAGAGACGACCCATTTTTGACAAGGCCGAAGACTTAGACAAACGTACAAGATAAACAGAGATGTTCCCGCAGGCATGCCCGCAGGCAAGGGGGCAAAATGCAAAGAGATATGCACAGAGCCGGAGGTAACTCAATGATCATGCAAATGCAGCAAGCTGTAATGAAGCAAGTATTCGCAAATAGATGCAACAGTTTTAAGCAAGAATGCAAAGCAACAACTACATTTCATGCAGTCAAGAATGCGGAGAATTGTTCAATTCTCGTCGCGTCTCACACGGAGAGGATACGATACCTGCGCGATTCGTCTGGTCGCACCAGTCTCAAATGAACCGTACATACAATATCGTGCCTGCAAAAAGAGAGAAATTCAACAAGCACTATATGCTAACAACATATATTCAATGTGATTCCGAAAGTTTGACACACACAGTGCCGGCAAGTGAATGCATCGCGATGCGAGAAAGGAACGTGCGTGACAGCGTATGTTCAAGCACAGAGGTATGGCAATATCAAGAAATGTGCATAATAATGCAAGTATGCTCATGAGAATGCAAGTTATGTGCATGATAGTGCGAAACGAGCATAAATCAAGGTGCCCGTTTGTTACGAAACAACGAGCAAGGAAACGCGTATTTCGGCGAAGGCGACTCGATCACGGCCTCCGATTCACTTCCTGGAAAGGCTACAACACATTCAAAAAGGATACATCTTGATTTCGATGAATGATGATGAGACACATGTCAGAATCTTGAAGCTGAAGTTCCGGCAGAGCAATTTCGCGACCGAAAGTGCACTTTTCTTGAACTTTTTCAGGTCCCGGGAACTCCAATCCTCCTCAAAATTTGCAGAGAGCTAGGTGAGCATGTGGGAAACATGGCCGGCTAGTTATTTTCCCAAGGGGAGGTGGCCGGCTAGTTTTTCAAAAAGGGAATAGCCGGCCGGCTAGAAAAGGTGGCCGGCCGGCCACCTGCCCAAATCCGCGGGCAATTTGGTCTTTTCACCTTATTCTATATATATTCTCTCACCCAAACACTTTGAGCTCATAACACCAGCCACGAAATCTTCTCCTCTTGCTTCCCAAGCCATTTTCTCCTTCAGATCCGGGTTCTATACGCGTTTTCCAACGCCCCACGCAAGTTGTTTTCGTGAAAACATTCAGTTTCAAGCACTTTGAACTGATTAAATTTTGATTTCAGGGCTTCTTTCCTCATTTTCGCCACTTGAGGTGAGTTTGTCTCAACATTTGGAAGATTTTCTCGGGAGTTGACGTTTGTTGACTTTTGCATTTCCTGAGAGTTGACTTTTGTTGACTTTTTCCAATTTTTGCTCATTTTTGCTCCTTTTGCAGATTTGTTGAAATGGCGGGTAATTTTCCTCATGGTGGAGGCTCTCCAGGTGCCGGGGATGATTTTGATGTCATGACTTTGCCTCCGAGGGTTCGACCCTTTATTCCCGAGAGGTATGCCCCACCGGCACATGTTCTTCCCCGAGCCACTTTTCGTCACTTTACTGATTTTGATGATCGAGCACCCGAGATCTACTTCTGCGAGAGCCAGAGCATCACCTCTCCTATGAGGCACGAGAGGTATTTACATTATTTTCTGCATTTTTCGTGCATTTTGTGCCTTTGCCATGCTTGAACACACAGTTTAGCCTATGACATAGTACTTTGTTTGCATCTTGAACATGTAGCTTAAACACTTGAATTTTTGAACGCTCGGCTCATTAATTGATGGCGAGCACACGGTACACATTAGTTAAGAAGTGAACACACGGCTCAAACACTGATTTGTCGAACACACAGCCCGAATTTGAAGGTGAACACACAGCACACACTGACTAAGAGTAGAACACGCAGCCCAAACTCTGATTTTCTGAACACGCAGCCCAAATTGAAGGTAAACACACAGCCCACACCGATTGAGGTTGAGTCGCCAAGACCGAAGTGGGCTTCTCGCCCGCTTCACAAGCTCACTCAATTCAACATCCCATATTTTCATAATGACCTAGCCACCTCTTGGGTCATAGAGCAGCTTCAACTCTGGCAACAGTTGGGCATTTACATTGTAACTATGCCAACTTATCATTTTTGGTCCGGCTCTTCTACCAGAACATGTACGAGGAGCCCATGGTGTCATCTTCCCACCTTTTGTCCACTATAGATGGCCACATCATTAGTATCATACAATACATTATTGCCAGGGTGTTAGGTCTCTAATTCATTTCATTGGCACACAGCTCATTCATTTCATTGGCACACAGCTCATTCATTTTTATACTGACACATGTATTCATTCTGAATGCAGGTTGGTTCTCGCAATGTGCGGGGATATGGCTCCACCGCTGCGAGAGATTGGTATACCGAGCTCTCGGAGGCTGTCCGGGATTTAGTAGACCTGGCAGGGTTCGGGGCCTTCTGCATGGGATTATCGCATTGTCCTGCCAGGAGGACATTGATGGCCGCTTTGGTGGAGAGATGTGGGACACCACCAACTCCTTTCATTTTTCCGCCACTGGGGATTTGACTATGACCCCGCTGGACTTTGCTGTATTGACCGGCCTGGACATAGGAGGTTGGTCCATTCCTTATGACGAGGACATAGGAGAATGGGAGGCCGCTTGGATTCATTTGCTGGGGGCCCGCCCGCCTGTTGACAGGGCTTCCGTGAGAGTCCGATACACTTGGTTCTCTTCCCATTTTCGGCGGGTAGAGATGGAGCCCGGGACTCCTGAGGAGACGGAGCAGTATGCCCGTGGTTTTCTTATGTTTCTCTTCGGGACTACTCCATTCGCCGATAGAGGGAACACGGTTGGGCTGTATTTGTTGAGCACTCTGGTTGACCTATCACAGGTCAGTCGGTACGACTGGGGTAGCGCCGGCCTGGCTACCCTTTACTGTTACATGAGCGCGACCTCCCGCGGGCAGGGAGACTTACTTGGCGGTTACTGGAGAGCCTGGGAGGTACTTTCTGTCCTCTTGATTTACATTTCTGCTCCTCATTACTTGTACATTGCACACACAACACACTTTACAGTCTGTATTTTGCCCTCAGCACTTTGTATTTACATTCTACACTGTTTTTCTTAGTTATGGGTCTACGTATACTTCCCGACGTTAGCCCCAGAGTTGGAGGTGGCAGGGCCCCTCATGACCCCGTACTCGCTGGTGTTCGAGGGCCAGCACCGGCCGAGACCTCGAGAGACTCTCCTTTATCTACGACAGTATTTTGACACTGTGCGGCCATCGGAGGTACTTCAGAACTCTCAGTCCCTTCCATTTTGATCTTTGATTTGCCACGCATATTCTCGATTTCTGATTGGTTTATGCACTTGTTATCCGCAGATCACATGGCAGCCCTGGGCACCCTTGGGTGATGGTCTCCGATTTCAGTATGCCGGAGGATCGGGTACCTCTCAGTACAGGCTCCTGCTCGAAAGACCGGTTGGTAGAGCATGGTTTCTGGGGGAACGCTTTTTACGTCAGTTGTGGGGGTACCTTTCTCAGGACCCTCCCGCAGCACCCCTGGTCAGTATGCGGACTGCTGATAGGTTCTCTTCCCAGGATGTAGTCAGTGCTATGCTGGGTACTGATGCTTTGCTGCACCTCGAGGAGGGGGACTACGCCACTTACCGTCATACATACCTGATGCCTCCATTGACGGGAGTTCGCACCCCGATGGCGAGGTCTGCTGGTATGCCATCCTCTAGCCAGGCTCGGGCTCGGGCTGCAGACGACCCTTCCACCAGCAGGGCTGGTACATCTAGAGGTGGGGGTAGACCGGTTCCCCCGATTCCTCCGACTCTTTCTCATCCTGGGTGGCCGGATATGCCGACTGAGCTGATGGGGTGGCAGTTAGGAGCTACCTCTCCGACTCCGATCCCGATTGAGCCTCCGATGCCGGGTCATCGATATGCCATTGATCCCGACTCACCGCTGGTATGTTCTACTGCTTTTCATCTATCATTCAAATACTTTAGACACTCCTTTATTCATTGATGATTTGAGCTTGTATTTGCAGCCACCCAGAGAGTACATGGAGGAGGTGGTCGGATTGAGGGCATGGTCTTGCGGAGGGAGGCACAGTTGTCTATCATGGGCTTTCAGGTACCCTTCAGTTTTCTGGCATTTATCATATTTCTGATGACATGCTGATTTTTACTGCATTGGTAGGCTATTTGTGTAGAGCACATCTGACACACACCTCACTTGTACACTGTGTTTACATGCACCCACTTCATGTAGCCCCTTTTTGCTTGCATCTGCATCTGATGTACATATTTAGACTGATGTATTTAATTTGAACTCTTTGTTCTCAGATGCCTCCGGTATATGCTCAGCCGCAGGCCGGGCCACCTGGGCCTTCTTGGGGAGCTGGACCATCTGGGCTTTTTCAGGGAGCTGGGCCATCTAGGCCTCCTCAGGGAGTTGGGCCATCCAGGCCTTTCCGAGGAGCTCGAGGAGGGTCCTCTCGCAAACGCAGGGCACATGTTGTAGAGG
>NW_021026711.1:1586371-1599807 GCF_004153795.1 Camellia sinensis | reverse complement strand
GCAAGCATGTATGGCTAAAAAATGTTGCAAAATTAAGCTCAAAAAGAGGGAATTGGTACTTACCCTTGGAGACAAGTCTTTAGCAACTCTTGGCTTGAGTTTGCAGCACCCCTAAGCTCTGGAGAACACCCTCAAACTGCTGGAGTGGAGGATGGAAGGGTAGGGCTTGGTGGTGTAGTGTAAAATGGTGTAGGGCTTGAAGAATGGAAGCTTGGAGATGGAGAGGGAGAGAGATATAATGCAAAGGGCTTGAAGGGAAATTTTCTAACCCTTTTTTCAGAGTTGGCCAGCCAAGTATATACACCAAATAGGGGGAGAAAAGGAGGGAAAAAGTGTGGGGAAAACAAGCCAAGTTTCCCCCCCAAAAGTTGTCCCCCCGGATACAGGTTTTTGGGGGGGGAAAAGTGTACAGTTGTAATGTACACATTGCAAGGATTCTGGCCGACTAGTTTTTGGAGCTTCAGGTGGCCGGCCGGCCACCCCCAATGACTGGCTGGCCAAGGGTCAAAAGGGCCAAGGGGAATTAATGGCCGGCCACCACAAATTGCTGTCCTCCCAGGTGCCCTCAACACAACCCTGTGGTTCAAAATTGTCAATTGTAAAACAGGAGAGAGAATAGGCCATTTTTAGGAAGGGTTCAAAAGGGTCAGGTGGAATTACTGGCCGGCTACCAACTTTTAGGGCCCTCCCATGTGTGTACATCACAAATATGTGGTTAGAAGTTCAAGAAAATGGTCCACGGGTGTTCAACATTGGCTCGGAAGTGAGAAAAAACGGGCGTCGAAGGGCGCCGAAGGAATATAACTGGTTGCTGAAACAATTGCTGGCCTCCCACCCTTCTACGGCCTTCCTGGTGATGAAACAGAGGTACCTGCCAAAAATGAACGAAAACTGATGCAAAACGAATGTTCAGGGGCCAGAACGCGCAGTTCGGGGCCCCGAAAACTGCCTGTTAAGCACCGAAAGTGGCATTCGGCCACGAAGTGGGTCTCTCAGACCTCAGTGTCCCTCAAAAGGGAGCAAATAAGAAGTACACCAAAAACCGGAGCAATAGGAGGTGGTTAAGCGGTCCCGAACTGAGGCACACGGCCTGACGGCTCCGAAAACCGGGAACCGGGCTCCGAAATGGAAAAAATGGCCTGCAGCCACAAAATGTAGCCCACGGCCACTGAGAGATGGTCTACGGGACCTCTCCCTTCCCTCAGGAAAAGAAACAGAGAAAACCGAGCTTGGTTCGCAAACCGAGGCAAGGCACAAAAGAGGGTTCGGAAATCCGGAGGCAGGGCTCACGGCCAAGACTCTGAAACTTCTGAACGAGCACATTATGCAATATCACCAAGCGTTCAACTGGTGACGTCTGAGTCTCAAGGTCGATCAAAAATGGGGTGTCTACAATACCTTAGACCCATGGGGGGTGCCTCTCTTTTATAGCCAATACAATCCTAGTCCCAATAGGAGCCTGGCCCTAATGGACTTAGGATTACTACTAATCTGGGACTCCTAGTGGGATTAGGATAAACTCTCTAAGAGTCTTATCTTTACCCAAACTGAAGTCTTCTCCCAATCTAGGACTCTTGTCCATATCCAAGTTGAGTTCCCTCTTCATTCTAGGACTCTTGTCCCTTATCCGCTTATCTCGGATTCCGATATCTTCGGAGGCAACCTCGGCCTAGCTGAGATGACCTCGGCATAACGACCAAGACACGTGGCACCTCGACTGACACGTCGGCATCACCTTGCCACGTGTTGGTACTCAGAAAATATATCCCCACATGTTTCAATGACAATTATGGTTTTTTAAATAAATTACAGACACAAATGCAAGTAGATCAAGTAGCTATTGATATCCGATTAACGTAATTTTGTACAAAGACAATATACTCGACGAACTCAATACAGTTTTGATCATCGAGATAGGCTCAGAATCAGGTCCACCGCAGTCTAACAACATCGTCCAATTTGAGAGCTGGACCCAATTAAAAAATGTGTTGCATAATGTAGACCATGTGACCTCCTTAAAGTAAACGCATTAGTCATAGCATTATACCTATCTTTTAAAATAGGCTAATGTAGGTTCTAATGAATGACAAAAATTAAATAAATAAATAAATAAAATCTATGTGAGAAAAAAGGGATAGTTTGTTGATCAAAATCTTTCCAGTTTTGTAGGAGAATAGGGATTCAAATTTTTCCTCTATGTGAGAGATTTGTTTATCTTCTATTTGTTTGTGATCTTTGCCTCTCATTTTGAAAGTTACTTTGTAATAATATATTGATTTTCAAATTCAATGTGAATTTAATTTATTTAACTTCATTAGAGTAAAAAATGGCATATTAGACTACCTCCTTTACACACTTTATCAACAATCATATTATTAGTAATATGGTTAAAATATGATACTATTACTCTCTCTATCTTAAAAGACTAGTCTCTTTTTTTTAATAATACAATTATTACATTTTAAAAATATTAACTTTTCGAAATTACCCTTAGGTAGTACAATTATTACAGTTCAAAATTATTAATTAATGAATTTAAAAGAATGGAAAAATATGAAATTTATGTTATTTTAGTCATTGATTTTTGAAAAGTGACTAATATTTTAAAACAATAAAAAATTAAATAATAGACTAATATTTTAAGACGAAGAGAATATTTTACATTTAATTATACTACATATGCATTGGTAGAAGCATAGAGGGACTGGGTTACATTAAAATAGTAAGAGAATTTTTTTAAGGTCCCGAATATTAAGATTTTATAAGATAAAGAATATACAATATTTTCATGCTAGTTAAGGTCTCTCAACATTTTCACAGAGAAATTTCACCCGACATAGAGAAATTTTGACATTTCTTAAGTATGATCACAGAGAAATTTTATCGAGAGACCTTATCTAATAAAAATAAATTTTTCAAAAAAACATATTAGATCTCCCTTATTATGTACCCAAAATTGGAGAGAGATGTTTTACTAATTTTTCTAAAATAGTACCTCTATATTTTATGTATATTTATAAAAATATAATAAAATGATTTCTTAATTTTACAAAAATTACTTATTAATTTTCTATTTGATCAGAATTCTACAAATATTTTATGAGATGATCTCCAGTTATTTTATAATCTATATAGTTAATAGTATCAATCTTGTCGAGTCGATTTTACATGTAAAGATATATATTAAATATTAAAAATATATAAAAATTTAGTATATTTTTGTATTTTTTTATATTTATTCATTTTTTTTTAAAGATTTCTTTGCAAAAATTTAACTTTTTAGGTGTATTGAAATTTTTTAAAAAGTTCACTAAAGATAATAAAACGCACCAAAAAAAAAAAAAAAACCTCAAAAATTGTATTTAAAAACTAAACAGCAAACAGGTTGCATGTTCATGTATTATTGATTTTTTTTTAACTAATCATATTTATCTGGGTAAATTACACTGACCACCCCTAAGGTTTGAAAAAATACAGTAAGCACTACAAGTTTCACATAATTACACTAGACTCCCTTAAAGTTTTAATTTATGTAACTTTCGGGCTCTTTTCATAAAAAAATCGTTAATCGTATGAATAAAAAAATGATATTGTTATCACTTTTACATTAAAATATATATTTTACTTTATGTCTTTGATTTTTTCATGTCATCTATATTAATTTTGGTCTATTTAACCTTTTTAAAACAAAATTCAGTGTAATTTATCATATTTGTTTTTAGTAAAATTTTTAATAAAAAAAGACTTAGTATCAATAAAATTATTCAATAATTAGCCGAGTGATCTGGACAGACTTACCACCGACCATAGATAGTTTCACATAAATATCTCTCTTTCTTTTTTGGCATCATCCACCGGTCCAACTAATGCACTCCCACCTTTTTAAGGTATCAATCAGTATGCTCCCCACACATACATCACTTTCAAATTCGTTATCATTGTCCATTTTTAGGTCCCACTTCTACGCATGATACTTAAGACGTATCAAAATTTACTTAACATTTTGGACGTATCAAAATTGTGATAAACGCTAGTACGGTACTACAAGAAGAGCCACTAAACATGTGAAAGAAATGAAAAATGAAATTAATAAATAAAATTATTTGAATTATTAATTGAAATAAATTTTTGATGTCATTAAAAATTATTAATTAATTTGATAATTTATTAATAAAATGCACTATTTGTTATTAAAGTTGAATATAGTAACTATATATTCTATTTATCATACTTACCATATATCTGTATTACCATATTAGGCATTACCATATTGTGCATTACCTTATTAGCTTCTCCTTCTCCTATATAAAGGAGTTTTGTATTCACTCATATTTAATTTATTGAAATATACAGAATTATACTCTCTCTCTCTCTCTCTCTCTCTCTCTCTCACACAGTTTCTCTCTATTATCATAACATGGCATCAGAGTTAGGTTAAGTACTTAGTAATTTCGCTTTACCGGCGGGCGGCAGCCTTGCCTTGGCCGCCTGCTGGACCTCAACCTATTCCGCTGTCATATTTTCCAATCAATATCTCTTCATGGTGATCTCTTCCTTTGTCCGCTGGTTTATTCCTACTCCAAATATCTCTATCATATTTTTTTTATTTTTTATGTTTTATTTTGAGAGAGCTCCACTCTGTCTTTCCCTCTGCTTCAACCTCAAATAGGTTTCTATCTTCCACCCTATTTGAGTTTGAGGGGGGTATTATCCCTATATCATGGTGAGCATGGTGATATACCATGTGAACCACCTAAGCCCTATATCATGGTGAGCATGATGATATACCATGTGTACCACCCAAGTCGCCCTCCCTGGCGCATTATCTAAGCCGCCTCCTTTTGGCGCACTCTCTAAGCCGCCTCCTGGTGCACTCTCTAAGCCGTCTCCTTTTGGCACACTTCCTAAGTCGCCTCCTTTTGCCACACTCTCTAAGCCGCCTCATTTTGGCGCACTCTCTAAGCCGCCTCTTCTTGTCGCACTCTTTAAGCGTCTCCTTGGCACACCACCAAAGCCGCCCCCTGTCGCACCACCAAAGTCGTCCCCTGGCGCACCATCCAAGTCGCCTCCTGGCGCAGTCAATCATCTATTGCCATCATCGTGCAGTACCACATCATAAGTTATGTGTGTGCCACACTTGTTGGTTCAACATCCAGTCTCTACAACGGTCCAACATAGACATGACCTCTTAAATTGTCTCCGGACATTAGCTCCAGCCTCCAATCTATCTCTAGTGTCATTGCGCTCTTGTTCGGACTTTGCAATCTATTTGCCTTTCATTTTATTTTTTTAGTTTTATTTCATGTTTTAGTTTCTCTCTCTAAACTCAAGTTGGTATCCTTAATTGAGTTTGAGGGGAGGGTGTTAAATATAGTAACTATATATTCTATTTATCATACTTACCATATATCTGTATTACCATATTAGGCATTACCATATTGTGCATTATCATATTAGCTTCTCCTTCCCCTATATAAAGGAGTCTTGTATTCACTCATATTTAATTTATTGAAATATACTAAGTTATATTCTCTCTCTCTCTCTCTTTCTCTCTCTCTCTCTCTCTCTTAGTTTCTATATTCTCATAACAATTAAATTAGATATTTCAAGTGCTGAGATGTAATTTGTAAAATCAAAGGGAACAATTTATAGTTTAAGTAAGGAGATGTATTTATAATTTACCCTTTAAACAAATATAAACTAGCCAAGCTTATTTAAGTTCGAATTCGGCTTGTTTACTAAATGAGCCTAAAAATCAGGCTCGAGCTCTTTTATTTATTTAATAAATCGAGCCAAACCGAATCGAGTCCTTAACAAGCCGAGCCGAATTCATGAATAGCTCCATTCATTTACAACCCTACACAGTTATGACATTTGTGATCTTTGATTATGAACTATTGTGGTATAACTATGTTGAAGTATTATCTTATTATACTAAACACCTTCCAATAGAATTCTGGATTTATATAAAATCAGGTAAAGTGTAAAACACGGGACAAATTGATTATTTTTAGGACAATAATCCTCGTTATTGATTTTTTTTAAGATAATAATACTATTATCCGATAATCTTATTTTTACTGTCCCCCTTATCTTCATGGTAAAAATAAAACGAGATCACCAAATAAGGACATTATTACTTAAAAGATTTAATAAATATGTCATGTGATTTACATTTAATCTGATTTTGTGTTAAATACCTAACATAATGGATTAATTGTAACAAGATAATATTTTGAAGTGATTAATTGTTGCATTTCGAAGCTGAAGAAGGCAAAACACAAATGAGTTATAGTTTAAACAAATTTATTATAATTTACGAAATATATATACATATACATATATATATATATATATATATAAAAAATAAAGCATAAGGGTTTTTAAATCTTCAACATATTTTTGTTCTATTAGGACATTTGGATGGCTCAGATCTATTCAAATTATGAAACAATGACTGAGATATATTTTTCAAAAAATGTCCTACCTGTACATTTTCTACTTTCTCGCTTATTTCTCTTACTTTTTCCTTTTCTCATCCATCCTTCCATAATCTCATGATCCCACCTTCCTCCCTCTTTTCTTTTTATTTTTTTTATTTTCACCCATTTTTATTTTTCTCTCTATTTATTTATTTATTTATTTTTATTTTTTCCTTTTTGTACACTTATTTTTATTCACACCGTACCTTCAGGTATGAGCATGCACTAGTATTGTAATATAAAAGAATTAAGCCATTTTGAATAATGTTTTTACCGTTCATATATGCCTTCTATTTTGCCACTTTTGCTTATAATACCCTTCAACTCTCTAGTTTTTAGTTATTGTGGGTCAGATCTTTTGGACAATTAAAGGGGTGTTTGGATGTAAGGCTGGGGTTAAAATATTCGATAAATAAAAAATAAATTAAAATAGTTAATAAAATAAAATGTCACACTTAAATCGTAATTATTTTTTTTTCTCTCACAATCATTAAATCAATTATAAAAATAAAAACATTGAAAAAAAAGAAAAAATCCAACTATCATGCCAAACACAACTTTTTTAGTTAAGCTAAAAAAATATAAAAAGAAAAAATCAACAAAAATAGTTGAGTTTCAAAATGAGACCCAAGAGGAGACATAAAATTTTAAATGAAATTACATTTTTGGCCTTTTACTTTGTAAGAAATCCTACGGAATGTATCCTTCCAAGTTTGCATTTTTGTATGAATAGAATCTATTTTTAACAAATTAATGAATTTAGTTGTCCTATAAAAAAAATTCAAAATTTATGTACAATTTGGATTTAATTCAAGTCGGGCATGGACAGATAACATCAAGTTACAATTTGGATATGGGCAGACTTGGGCAACTTTCAGCACAATTTGAGTTACATTTAAACAACCCATCCAAACTTACTCCAATTGCACCCGTAGCTAGGAATGGGCATCATCCTGTTGGCCCGCTCAGCCCGCCCGATGAAGTCTTATTTTTGTAAGGTTTCGGAAGTTTATTTTAGCCCATAAGGTCAAACAGTATCAATATTTTCAGCCTGATATATTAATGGGCTAGGGTTGGAATTTATATTTTCAACCCAACCAACCTGGCCTGCTATTAAATTAATTAATTATATATATATTAAGATTTATATATTTGATGGGATCTAAACTTTAACTTTGTTGATTTTATTCAAATTCACGTTTGTTGTTCTGTTAATTGAATTAATTTAAGAAATCTTTCAATTTATATACAAAATCTTTTAATTTATAATGACGTCGATATATTTATTTAATAAATATAATATGTGATTGAATTTAATTATAAAATTTTTAATTTTTTTTTTAAACAAATAGCCCGATGATGAGTTTAGGATTTATAATTATTTTTTGGGCCGGACTTGGACAAATGTAAAGATTGGAAGTTAGGCTTAGCTAAAAAAAATGATGTAGTTCCTCTTACATTCAAGTGAAAGAAGGGAAAAAAAAAATTATACACACGAGGGGTGCAAGTGACACTTGTACTTCCACAGTCTTTTATTTATACCTCACTACAGATACACTTGCACACCTACTATGTTGGTAATTTTTCTTTTCCTTCTCCTACTGCAGCTTGCTTTTCATGCTCCTTTCGGATACGACTATCCCTACAGTTCGAACTCTCGTAGTTCTAAATCTGATTTCACAAGTGCAATGTCAAATAGAGAAACACAAATGAGTCCAAATTTGGCAAATCTTTTGAAAAAATCGATGTTTGAATCAAATGCCAAAAATGAACTACTTTGCCAGATTACAAAGTTGCCACCTAAATATTTTTGAAAAATTTAGGAAACTCGTGACTCGTGCCAAAGGCCATTAGTCCGTCATCACCAAAGTGTCTCGGCTTGAAAACTTAGATACGAGAGGGGAAGGTCATGAATTGAGCACTTCACTCGCCCAATCACAGATCGACCTCTACTAATCATGATGTAATTTTTATTTACATCATATGCTCCTATTCCGGTTATTATGCTATTTTTACTAAGTGATGCACACAAGTATAGACCAATTTACAAAATTTGGAACGCATTGATTTTTTGTTTGTTTTGAAAAAGTATTTTGAATACATGTCAGTTGGAAAAAAAGAGCTCATTTTGTACATTAATCAATTTATCTTAATTTAAGCGAAAGGCCTTCATCCACAGGCATTCAAACAGGTATATCACTTAATCACTTAGCCTCATGGAATATGCTCGATATGGCAACACTAACACACAATGCAATATGCTAAAGTAATAAATACTCACCTAGTACTCCAAGGCAAGCCAAATAAAGCAAAATAATTTTAAAAAATGCATACTCCAAAACAACGCAATATGACTAATGCGACATACATATTATGTAAATAACAAGTTCGGCTACTAGCATGGCATATGAACCAATTCAAAGCATGCGATGAAGCACATATTCGAGCAAAGAATTTTGAAATTGACATTGGTTAGAATGATGAGCCGAACCCTTATGCATGTAAGACGAATGGATGCAAGTCATGAAAAATGCTAAGTAAATATGATGCTACTATTATAAGCAGGTAAATAAAAGGAAGAAAGAAATGGGAGTTGGAAGACATACACAATTATTACATATTTTGCCCTCGTATAAGAGGGTCTGAATAAGTGTAATATCCGAATTAAACTAACTATTACAAATTCGAAATGAATACTAATTAGCTAAATTAATTAACTACTTATTATGAATTCAAGGAACACTAAGCTACCTATCAAATTTATTACAACAAGGATATTAGAATGAGCAATAAACTAGCAATCTAAGTTAACTAGCTATGCAATTACAAATAAACAGTAACAATAACAACAACAATAACTAATTATAACAATAATCATTAATTACAACAATAATTATTTATAACAATAATAATTACAAAATATAAGCAGCAATGAGGCACAATGATCGCATGCACAGTATCCAGAAGCTGATCTGTCTACCCAGATTGCTCTGTCTCACCCTTAGCCACTGCCCTCTGTTTCTGTAAAAAAACTCATTGCTTGCCAAACATTGGGAGCCAGCCGACCCCAAATGAAATCCGACCAAGTCAAAAAAGTGCCGATCGTACCCTAATTTTATTTCAAAACTTGTTTTGTGCTCTGAGGTGAGGTTAGTGCAGACAAAGCCTTTCTAGGCCATGGTTGTCCCTTCTGCTTTTCTCTGTCATGGAAACTCAAGAGAAGAACAAATTTGAGTCTAAAACCATCAATAAGCACAAGTTGATGGCTTGGTGATTTCGAACACGATTCGAACAAAGTCATTAATAAATGCAATGAAGACGACCACCCCTCCCTCTCATCATGAAAGCTCAAAGAGGAAGATAGACATGCTTCAAGTTTCATCAAAATATCATAGATTGAAAAGTGATAATTCTCGAAACGATGGACTCAACATAACGTCCGACCAAATCCAACCAATTTTATTCATCTTCTTTACGTTGGTTTCATTGATTTTAGGTCAATTTTTATTAGTCCTTTCCATTACTTAATCAATATGTCTGAGGTGATATTTAAGTCCACTAAATGAAGAGATAGGTTAAACGAGAAACGATCCATAGCATGAAAGAGAGACTATATATTGACAATGAACCTCCGTAGAGATTAAGCCATTGAGTATAGGTCTCTTTCTCATGCCTTGAACAACAAGCACTTATTTGAAATAGCTCTCGAAAAAAAAAATGAGGGAGGGTGACAAAATGATTGCGGGATCAATTGTTAGAATGAGACTCTTCAACGTAGAAATTAAAAAAATAAAGCTATCAACTCAAACAACTCAACATCTAAGGCCTAAACAACCGGAGCTATGAGAACGTACAATACAACAAGGAAATATTCAAACCATAAACTAATTTAATAAATTAGGACTACCCCTAAACAGCCTCTAATATACAATAAACAGTAGCTAAAGTATGTTTAAAGCGTATAAAAGATAGGTAAGAACAAGGAGACATCAAACTAGTAAGCAAGACCAAGGAGGAGTGGCTACCCCTCCCCCCCAACACACACACACACACATTTTGGACTTCTAAACCATGTTTTTCAGCCTTTTTAAGCTCTGAAAATCAGTTTTTTAAGCCAAGAAAATAGTGGTAAAAGCAAGAGAAAATAAGTAAAAAAATAGAGAAAAAGCTATGGAACAAAGCCTAACCCCTCCACTTTTTGCAACCTTTATTCACAAATTTCAACCCCAAAACAGTCCAAAAATAGTCCCAAAACAGTGGCTAAAACTACTTCAAAAATGTAAAGAAAGTGAACCAAAATAAGAGAGAACAAACTAGACAAGCAAGCTTAAGGAGGGGTGTCTATCCCCTCCACTTTTTGTGAATTAGCTCACATATTTCAGCCCTTTTTAGCAACCTCCAGTAGTGCACAAACTCAAGGAAAACGAAGAAGATGATTAGTAAAAAACAAAGGAAAAAGATGGGTAAGAAGTATACTTCTTTAAAGAGTATGTATGGTTATTGATCAAACTCGATTCCAAACACCCTCAAGTTTATGAAATATGGTTTGAAACTTTAACAAAAAGCTTCAATTACAAGCTCTAATGGTGTATGTATTGCGTATGTATAGCTAAAGAATGTTTGAGGATGAAGAAAGGTGTTAAAGATGAAAGGTGGCCTTTTTAGCTCTTCAAAGCTTTTGAAAATTTTTTGCTAACCTTCAATTCTGAATGTAGGGGGTCTATTTATAGAATTTGAGCCAATTTGGTTGAAAATATTTTCAAACAAAGCTAGCTATCCAATTCCCACCAGTTATCTATTTGGTGCCATTGAGAGTTGACCAGCACTAAATGAGCCACGGTCGGATCTAAATGGAGCCGACGGGCTCCAAAAATCTGTATTGTAGACCCAACTTCAAAAGGACGTATCATTACAAGCTCTAATGGTGTATGTATTGTGTATGTATAGCTAAACAATGTTTGAGGATGAAGAAAGGTGTTGAAGATGAAAGGGGGCTTTTTTAGCTCTTCAAAGCTTTTGAAAATTTTTTGCTAACCTTCAATTCTGAATGCAGGGGGTCTATTTATAGAATTTGAGCCAATTTGGTTGAAAATATTTTCAAACAAAGCTAGCTATCCAATTCCCACCAGTTATCTATTTGGTGCCATTGAGAGTTGACCAGCACTAAATGAGCCACGGTCGGATCTAAATGGAGCCGACGGGCTCCAAAAATCTGTATTGTAGACCCAACTTCAAAAGGACGTATCTCCCTTATCAGGACTCGATTTTAGGTGATTCTCGAGTCTAAGTTGAAGCCCCGGAAGTATACTTTCCAATGGTAGTGGTCTCATATCTAAATTCTAAGAGTACAGAGAGATATGCCTAATTTAGTGAAAGTTGCTTATTCTTTTTCAACGGTTTGATGCTCAACTTCTTTCTAAACTAGTTTTTTTCCATCCCCTCCTATTTTCTTCAACTCCAAACCTATAAATAAGATGTTTTAAATATTTTTCAAAGAGTTCACCTCCCTTCCATTTATTTTCACTTTTTCCTTACTCAATTTACCGAAAAGTGCAATGTTTTAAACGAAATGTGAGCCTCGGAACATCGTAGAATCATTTGGAAAAATATTTTGAAATGAGGGTTTTAAGGTCTAAAATAGTTTAGCCAAAATGAGGTGCAGGATTTGGGATTAGAGCTTGAATCCTAATTTCTTTGCTGAGAATTCAAAAGATTGCACAATATAACTTTCATCATCGAGTGTTCGGAATAAAGTGCCCAAGTCTTAAGGATGGTCAAAAATGGGGTGTCTACACCTACCTACATTTAGTTCTTCCAAAAAATAATAATACAAAAAATAACTCTACAAATTAATATTGTAATATTAGTTTTTTAAATAAAAATCATTTTTAAAGGTATTTTACTTTCAAGTAAAAGATTATATTGAGTCACATGTATTATGCACGAAAAATTTATATGTATTTCTTTATATTATTATACTTTGTATTAGGGCACATATTGAAAAAATAAGGGAAACTACATTCAAGTGAGAGTAGGAAAAAAATTATCAATACATGAGAGGTGCAAATGACACTTGCACTTTCACATTTTTTCATTTACACCCTACTACAAATACATTTGCACACCCCATGTGTTGGTAATTTTTTTTCCTTTCTCCCACCTACATGTAGTTCTTTCAAAAAATACTCTATAAGATTAATGTTGTAATATTAGTTTTTTTTTTAAATAAAAATAATTTTTAAAGGCATTTTACTTTCAAGTAAAAGATTATATTGAGTCACATGTATTACGCACGGAAATTTAAATGTATTTCCTTTTATTATTATTCTTTGTATTATCAATAATAAAGCTAAACACATAAAATTAAAATGCAAGAAACATATATATATATATATATATATGTATGGATGTTGAATTTTGACCTCATAACCAAATTGGATCTCTTCACTAGGATCCTGGAAACTAAGCCATAAATCACGGGCAGGAATAGAGAAGCCCAACACCTATATACAAGACCGGTGGTTCGTCTATTTGAGAATACTCTGACGATCAAGTCAGTCAACAAATCTCACAAGATATCAACACAAGAAATCAAATCTCAATCAAAGTATACCTTAGGCCTATGGGGGTGCCTACCTTTTATAAGCATCACTGTCCTTGTCCCCTAGAAGTCTTACTTCGTATGATTCTATCCTTTACAAGTATAGCGATCCCGGGTTTACCCTTGTTGAACAGTGATCCGGACTTGTGTCTGTGGATATTGGTAGTTGATTATTATCTTGTTTACATCCTTTTTACTTCGTATTTGAGTTATAGGATGTGTTGGGCAGGTTTGTTACAGGTTGGTTGAGTTTAGAAACCAAAACTAGTTGCCCAGATTTTGACCCGTCCGCTCGAGCGGGGGTTTTGGCGCTCGAGCGGGAATTGCACCCATCCAGTATTTCCTGTGCAGTG
>NW_021026711.1:1463858-1585610 GCF_004153795.1 Camellia sinensis | reverse complement strand
ATTGACGCTCGAGCGGTATGGTGCCGCTCGAGCAGGGTGTGGGGAGTGCGCTCGAGCGGGGAATTGGAAGCTCGAGCCAAAGACCCCTGAGTTCTGTAAAAGATCTTGAGTGGTGTCATCCGCCGCGCGAGCGGGATGGTTCCTGACGCTTCGAGCGGGAGTCTGTTGAGTGGAGCGTTTTTTAGCGGTTTCAAACTGGGTTTTATTTTTTTTGATGTATTACATGTAATTTCAAGCTAAGGGCTTAATGTGTAAATGAGTTAGCACTCTTTTGTTGTAACCAAGTGTTAACTTGGAAAGCTGTAAGCCCATAGGGCATTTGCTTTTGTTGTTAACATGTAGTACTTTTGTAATGAAACTCTGATGAATAGAAGAATGTGGTTATTTCTTATGTCAATGAATGTCTTATTTGACGGGTGTAATGTTATTATTTTGAGGGCGTTACAACAAGAATAACAACTACCTAGGACTCTTCCTATTTGAATTAGGATGAGCTTACTCAAGATTCCCACATTTATTCAAATAGAGAGCATATTGTCATCTAGGACTTTTGTCCCTTATTTGAGTATCTCAAATTCAAGTGCAGGATTACATCACATCTCAACTAATCAAGATTTCCCACGTATAACCTCGGCTAACAACCTTGGCCACGTGGACAACGCAAAAATTATGTCCCCGCAATTACACCCTAGGTTTTATTACCTCGATTATATTGAGGTGATGAAATCATATGTCCTCTCAACATGTTGGCTTGTACAACATGCTGGAGAGGTGCTCCTCCAACCGAGATCATGACTTGTCGGCTTCCAAAACCCAAGAACTTAAACGTTTTCCCTTTATCAGGAACCGAGATCCAAGCACTTCAAACCGCCAAACACTTAGCTGTTACCCAAACTACCACCATTATGTGGCACCTGGTAATGGGTCAAATCTACGTCTCTTCATTGAACATGTCTTTTTACCTTTGACACATGCCGCCCTCACGCACCCCAAAATTTCGAATCATTACATTTCTCTCACTTTCTCTATTCCCCAAAAACCCAAGAGAACAAAGATAGACAAGTCAAAGTACAAACCCACTAAAACACCGACCTCCTTGGCCAAGGATTCGGAAGACAGCAAGCCTATCTCCTAGATGGCTGTTGAGAAAAGACCAGCTTTAGGATCGGTTGAAACTCCCAATGGCAAGTGCCTAAAGTTTATTAGGTCTGACTAATCAAAGGATGTCACTCTTGATGACACTTGGTTCTCCGAGATCCACGCCAGCAACTGACTATTGAAAGTCGGACATAGTGCCTCAAAGAATCTTGAAGTTGTTGTCGCCTTCTCTACTGGGTTACTCTTGCCATCTAACGTGGATGCAATTAGGAACCACAATGAGTATGAGCACTTCGCTCAAATTATGTGTAGACACCTTATTTTGACTGCCCTTAAGACTTGGACGTTTCATGTTGAACACTCGATGATGAATTATCACGCTATACAATCGTTCAATTTCTTCAGCAAAAAGCTTCGGTTTTCAAGCTTCAGAACATAAATCTTGCACCCCCTTTGAACCAAAACTTTTTTTTTTTTCTAACCTGACAACCCAGAGGCTTGTTGGCCAACAAGTGGTCGATAGGCCATTTTTGGTTGGTCGTCCTTCTCGATGGCCGATGTAACGCTCCAACCCTTCACATGTCATCGATATTATCCGCTTTGCGCCACGCCCGCACGAATTTGTTCTTCCTAGTGGGTCACTCATCCCAGAACTACTCCAACCTAAGCACGCTTAACTGGGGAGTTCTGCTAGGGATTTCACCACTCAGGAAAAGGCCTCGATGCTACATAAGGGTCTAGATTTTTACTTTTATAGCCCAGGAACGCCCCTTCCATTCCCGACGTGGCACACCAAGACCTTATAGTCTGTCGGCCGTGTTTAGCAATAAACATATATTTTGTAGCCAGTTGTACCCCCATGTGCATGTCTTATACTAGCTGGCTTATTACAGATATTTTCGACATGAGATAGTGTTTTTCTATAAATAGATGACCACCCCTCATGGTTTGGGGTTAGAAACTTTTGGCCAAAACCCAAAACTTGTCCAACACACTTCCTCTCTCCCTTGCATTACACATACACTATCTATACACTTCTTACACCAAAAACTTGAGGCGTCTTGCGGAGATTCTTGACCCTAAATTTTAGCACTCGAGAGTGTTCATCTTATGGTTTGCTTAACCAAAAGTATATTCTTTTCAAGAGTGGTTGGCCAGCCACCTTTCTGTCCAGGCGACCAATTTCCATGGTCGGCCAGCCACATTTTTCTGTATAGGCAAAACAAAGCAGAAACTGAGGCCAAAAATAGAATAATTTTCTGACTGCGAACAGAACAGAATCTGGCAGCAAACAGAGAGGTTTTCGAGAGGATGTTCTCGGTTGTGCGCTTGTGGCTCCTCGTCGTACATCCCATTAATTTCATAATTTAATATTAACGTGTTGTAATTAACTAGTTGGCTCCATTCAAATTTGTAATAATTAGTTAGTTTAGTTAATTTTGGTGTTGTAATATTTAGTTTAATTAGAACATTTATTCAGCCCCTCTTGTATAATGGCACACTTGTAATATTGTGTATGTCTTCCAACCTCTATTCTTTTTCACTTTTATTTACTTGCTTACGATGGTTGCATGTAGTATCATATTTTGGTTTCATATCATTACCATGAGTAAATATCCATTTTTGCGTACATCGGGTTCGGTTCATCATTCTAACAACCTTGTCATTTCCTACTTACTTGAATATGTACGCTATCACATGCTTTGAGTTGAGCCATATGTCATGTTAATAAATCGAACCTAGTAGTTGCATTTTGTATGTGTTGCATTAGTAATTTGCATATTAGAGCATGCATTTTTCTAACTATTATCTTCTATTTAGGCTTGCCTTGGTTGAGTACTAGGTGAGCATTTCTTGCTTTAGTATATTGCATGAAAATTTGTGTTGCCATATCAAGCATATTTACCATGAGACTAAGTGCTTATTTGATATACCTCTTTGAATGCCTGTGGATGAAGGTTATTTCACTTAAATTGGGATGATTTGATTCATGTACATATGAGCTCGCTTTTTTTTAATTTTTTTTTCTTTTTATTTTTATTTTTAAAAAAAACAGCATATTCAAAACTCTTTTTAAACAAACATAAACTCAAAGCGTTCCAAGGTGGGTGAAATAGTCTATACTTGTGTGCCTCATATAGTAAAGTTAGAATTAATAAATCGGAATAAGAGCATATAATGTACATAAAAATAGCATCATGATTAGTAGAGACCAATTCTTGATCAGGTGAGTGGGGTGTTTAATTCATGACCTTTCCCTCTCATACCTAAGTTCCTAAGTTGAGACACTTTGGTTATGACGAACAAGTGGCATTTGGCACGAGTCACGAGTTTTCTAAATTTTTAAAAAATATTTAGGTAGCGACTTTGTAATCTGGCAATGCAGTCAATTTTTGGCATCTCTGATGATAAATGGATTTTCTAAGATTTGCCAAACTTGAACACGGAGGTTCGAACTATAGGGCTATCGTATCTGAGGAGACTAAACCCCTCTGAGGAGCATGAAAAACCAGCTACATGATGCAATACTTTGTGCTAGTAAACTCCATAAATTGTGTTTTTTAATTAACACATAGAATATTTTACTTACTAATTTATTTCCTTTGCAGTATGTCCAACATGTTTACTCTTCTGCACTTAAGGCCAAAATAATGAAAAAATATCTAACAAAGCAAACTCAGAAGTTACCAAAATAACTTCGTTAACTCAACGATTCGAAGAAGAAGCGTGAAAAACAGCGGGTAGTAGTCACTGTCGCCAAGGCCAAAGCCTAGAAAGCCAAAGCCCTTGCCAAGGCTACTAAAGAGAGAGTTGTCGAAGTTGAGAAGATGTTGGTTGAGGCTCTGACAACCAAGGCCCAAGAAATCAAGGAGGCAGATGCTAAGGCCTATGAGGAGAGGCAAAACTCTATTCGAGATGGATATAAGAAATAAGTCAACATTGCCTGCAATAGAGGCTATGTTTTTGGATGGGTTGTTGCCCTGAATGCTACAACTGTCACCAAGGACTTACAACTGTAGGATTTGACCAAGCTTTTCCTACATTTCCTTCATCTTCCCACCAAGGATCCTTCGGCTGAAGAAACTGATGGCTTAGAGGAAGGAGATGAAGAAAAAGAGGAAAAAAGCCCTATTATTAACGCCAAGTCCCCAACTTTGAACAACAACATCCTTAACCTCACACAAGATGATGACGAGATCAACAAGAGAACTTTTTTTGCCACCAAACAGGGCAACAAGACTGTTGAGGAGACCCTCAAGGAGATAGATGAAGAAATTACCGTCGATATTGAGCCCGACACTTCCACTTCCAAGACCGTTGAGGCCCAAGCCGTTACTGTTATTGAAGTTGGCCAAACTGAGGTCAACACTGAAGTTGATCCTGAAACATAGACTTAGGATTTTTCTTCGTTTCTTGTCTTTTGTTTTGAGTATTATCTGTTTCTGAACAATGATAAGCCCTTTCTAATGGTCGACGTACCGATTGATGTAACTACAATTCTTTCTATGAGTGCAATCTCTTTGTTTTTCTCAAAGTCTTGACTCAAAGATTTGCTTTTGTTGTTGCATGTCTTCTTTACTTTTACATCTTCTTTGTTATTCAAATGTTTTTGCAAGTGTAACATCCTTGATCATGATTGATAACTTGCTGAAGCTGGATTTAAGCTAATATCATCTCGGGTACTGGTACTACCTCATATAGGATTCACTTCTACTTTGTTCACAAATTCTTGAAATTTTTAGCTAACTCACCTCAACTTCCTGCCCTCTAATGTGAGAGTAAATTTCATTAACTCTCACATTATACAACCGACATTGTATACTACCAAAGATTCATCTAACCTAAGCATCCTTGACCAGTGTCATCTATTTAGCTCATCTAAACAAAACACTTAAAGCTTTACCTTGATACACCAATTTTCATGGTACTCGTTACCTTGGCTTTACGTGTACCTATCTAACTAGGTCAGTGATTCAACATTACTACCTATTTGCAGAACTCAGTTAGTTTCACATTGTTTTTCATTGAAACATCTCTTTGTCTTAGTTCCAGTCTACTTTCTTGGTAAGTCTAAGCCAAATGTCTAGTTTTTCATTGAAATATCACATTACCCTAAACATATCCTGACTTTCTACCAAAGTTATACGTGAAAATCATACAAGTTCTACCAATAGTTGTGACAAACAAATCGAACTAAACTTTTATTAATGAAACATCGAGTAGAAAACTTCTAATCAAACTTTTAGGTTACATAAGGCTAAGCTACTAATGATAAAGGAACTTCAAATTGCTAGTATTCCAAAGTCTTGGCTGATACTTGCTATTGATGTCTTCTAGTCGATATGCTTCTGTGTCGGCTACCGAGGTCATCTTCACGGTCCTTTCCAGTTTGGGCAAAGTTTGCCTTCCCTGAGGTCTTTCTTGCTACCGACTATTTTCCTCAAGACAAGGTCTCCAACATTGACCTTTTTATTATAAGCACTAGCAAACCCTTACTAGTATACTCCCGACTGAAATGTTGCTCTACCTCTTCGTTCTTCAATTAAGGCAAGATCTCAGGCTAAGAATTTTTCATTTTACCGACTCTCCATTGCTTGTGTTCTTATACCTGAAATGACGATCTCTGGAGGTATCATTGCTTCTGTGTCATAGGCTATAGCAAAGAGGGTTTAACCATTTGATTTTCTCAACGTAGTTCGATATGCCGATAGCACATTAGACATCTCTTCTACCTACTTGCCTTTCGCTGCTTTTAATCTCTTCTTGATTCCATTTAAAATGGTCTTGTTCGATACCTCGGTTTGGCAATTACTTTGAGAAAAGCTAGGCGTTGAACAATAGTTTTTGATCTTGTACTTAACACAAAAGCTCTTGATCAATTTGCTATCAAACTGAGTGCCATTGTCTCCTACAATAGTCCTCGGTATGCCAAATCTGGTAGTGATGTTCCTTCAAATAAAGTTCTTGACATCCACATCTCGAATTTTGACTAATGGTTCTGCCTCTATCCACTGGTGAAATAACCAGTAACTACTAAGAGAAACTTTCTTTGGCCAGTTGCTTGTGGCAATTGTTCGACTAAATCCATGCCCCATTAGGGAAAAGGCCACAGACGGGACACTGGATTTAGGTCTTTGGCAGGTTGATGTATCAAAGATGCAAACATTTTACACTTTTTACACTTAAATTGACTACAAGAAATACAAGCCACACATAACCTCAAAATTAAAATCCGAATTTGAATCATGCACCGAACAAGTGAAAACTTAGATAATGAGATTTGATCAATCGAGCAATTATGACTTTAACTAACTCACTGAGTTCCCTTTCAATGAGATTGAAGTGACTGAAAACAATTTAGATGTTAGGTAAATATTGAAATAAAAATAAATAAATATACATTTTAGTATAAAAAGAGATGAAAGTATTATTTTTTCATTCATATCGCTAACGAATTACTAATGAAAAATGATATAATTATTACATGAATTAAAACAAAAACAGAGACCAGAGTAATTGTCTCAAAATTATTGAGCTAACTATATTTTTTTTCAAACCTCAAGAAAGATGATTGTAATCTATCTTACTTTTTTATATGTGACACTTTTAGAAAAATTATTTGTCAATAGGTAGGAGATACAATTTTTGTTCTGATTACTTTGTACAAAAAAATATTACACATTTTTTATAGAGTAATTAGTGATAAATCCAAGCTAACAAAGATATATGACATTAGGTCCAGTGGATATTTTTGTTGGTAAGAAATCCACAATTTTATCCCTTAATTTATCTGTTGACTTTTGTTAACTATCTATTCAATTTTGTTTTCCTATATGCCCAAAAAATTTCCTATCTGTTCAATTTTTTTTCTTGTCTATTCAATTTTTTTTTTCCTTACTTGTTTAATTTCTTAATATTTTCAATTCAAATTTCCCTTATCCGTTTAAATATTTTGTCCAAATAAAATTCTATCTGTCCAAATTTGTTATCTGTTCAAATTTTTTGGCTATCTATTTAACGTTTTCCCTTATCTATTCAAATACCTGACCAAAATTTGATAATCTGTTCAATTTTTTTTCCATCTGTTCAAATCTTTCTACATCACTATAGATCTATCTATGATATAGATGTTGTTTAATATATTTTTCTTCAACAACAACAATAGATCTAAACTTACATTAAAAAAAAAAATTACAGATACAAGAGAAAGGGAAAGCTACAAAGAGAGATAAAAGATTGCACATAGTTATTGCAATCTGTTTTATCATGTATATCATTATAGATTTATCTATTGTATAGATGAGGTTTAATGTATTTGTGTTCAACAACAACAACAACAACAACAACAACAACAACAACAACAACAACAACAAATCTAAAATTACATTAAAAAATAAAAATAAGCAACAATAACAATATGATTCATCTGCTACTATTATGTTTATGGATATGGCCATCGATGGATTCGACTCTGACAATGACTCATCCTTGCCCATATCTAATGATTCAAACTCCGAATGCTCTTTTCAACTTCATGGTATATCTGGCCAGATGTGATCGAAATTAGGCATCAATAGCCATCTGATCTTAGAACCCATCCTGGCCTAGTGCACCACAAATAATCTTCCATTCTGCCACAATTGTGACTAGGATGCCACTCTGATTGTGTTTTCGTGATGAAGCCATCCTTCGATGCCGGTAGTGATAGCCACCACCCACTACCTCTTTACAACGTTGCTACGTCGATCTGGCGATAAAATGAAGAGAGCGAGAGAGAGAGAGAGAGAGAGAAGGCAAGAGAGATGACTAGTTAGAGTTTGGTAAGCAAGAAAGAGCAGAGAAAATGGAGAAGAGAAAGAGATAGACGGGTGGAAAAGAGTGAGAAATGGCTAGGGTTTGGTTTGGTTTAGAAACAATATACATACATACACCTAAGTAGTTTGGTCATTTTGTGGAAGCTTGTCCTTATGGTCGAAATATTTTAGAGAGTGGTCCTTTAGACAAAGAAAATCCAAAATTTGATTTATGGATCCAATGCCTTTTTATATTTTATTATTATTTTTAATCTTCTACAATTATTTATAATTTTTATTTGGGATGAGCTTCCCAATTGGAGCGTGTTATTAGGCCTCCGTGGGCCCACCACAAAACCCACATTGATAATCCTAATCATTCAAAGTGTAGATCTTGTTGGGTACTTCATCCTTGTCAAAAATCACTTTCATCAGATATCAATAGCTCTTTGATTAGTACACATATGTGTCCATAATTTATTTTTAAAATCATAATAACCGCTGACATAAATTTAATCTAATCAAGTGACTATTGATATCCAATTAACATGATTTTTTATAAGCATATAGTACTCGACGATTTTTACACATTGAATAATTCAGAGCATTAATGTGGGTTCTATAGTGAGCCCACAAAGCCCAATAAAATGCTCCAATCCAATTTTGGATTAGAGAGAAGCCTATGTCTTTTTATTTATTTATGTATCATTACGCAATTGTTGGTTGTGCTGAGCTATCCAAGTCTGATGTCAATTCATAAGTGAACTATAATAAATCCATGCTTTAGGACACTTAGGTCATGTTTGTTTGGAGGTTTAGGGAGGGGATTGGATTAGTAATTCGTGGACTCCACCTATGCCATATTTGTTTGCAGAGGAATGCCATAGGATTGCTAATTCCATGGGACTATCAATCCCCTCCCATGGTGCGATTAGCATACCCATGGGAGAGGAGGGATTGTTAGTCGACTCCCATGGATTAATGGCTAAAAGACCATTTGCCCCTCATTTTATAAAATTAATATAGTTATCTTCTACTTAATAAGGGTTTTACATAACTTGTACATTTAATCCCAACAAACTAATACCACCACACTAGTACATAAACAAACACATTGTATCATACATCTCCAGCCTAATACCACCATATTAATAATCTCCTCACTCAATCTCACTATACTCCTAATCCCCTTCATCCTATAGAGCCTAACAAACGTGACCTTAGATTAGATGTGATACTCAGGCCCGTTTGGGACTTGAATTTGTTATTTAAAAAGTCAAAATATTATTGTAAGCTATTACATCATTTTTTTATATATCTCTTTTGATAAAAAAATATATATATATAAAAAAAATTAATTAAAATAATCAATTTCCAAGCAAGACCTCACTTGTTTGGCATCTGTTCTTCTTGTGTTTTAGTTGTGAGCCTTATTGTAAAAATAAAACAAACAAAGCCACAGCTTCTCTGCAATCTGAAATCGGATTGGACAGTATTGTTGGGCCGTGGTGGGTCTAATTCTAGGCCCATTTTGATGATTCAAACCATTCAATGTGACGAGCTCGTCGAGTACATCATCCCTATAAAAAGCACGTTGATTTGATATCGATAGCCATTTGATTATTTTGCATTTGTTTCAACGGCAATTATGATTTTTAAAATAAATAGCAGACACAAATGCAAGCTGATCAAGTGTCTAGTGATATCCGATTCATATAATTTTTTTCCAGGATGATATACTCGATGAGCTCCATACAGTCTGGATCGTCAAGATGGGCTCGGAATCAGGCTCATTGTAGTCTAACAACACCATCTAGTCCGAGAGTTGGACCCAAATGAAAAATGTGTTGTATTATATGGATCACGTGACCCTCTTGGACCGCCTTAGTACAGAAACAGTAAGGGTTGGACTATTTTTATATTCGTATTTTAATTTGAGAGAACTTGAAAGCCATAGAATTCACCATGAATCTCATTTTAATGATTCGAACCATTCATTTTATAGCACCCTAAATATATATATATATATATATATTATCAATAATAAAAAAAAAATAGTTGGATTTGCTAACCATAACCTTTTAAAATTCTCTAAATTTTAAAAGAAGCCCAACCTAAAAAGTAATTTTGTAGTCCCAAAACATTACATTAATTAGATTTTATTCAAATCAGTTAGTGAAATATGGTATCTTAGGGGTTGTTTGTTACCATATTTGTTTCTTACTTTCTGTTTTTGTTTTTATTTTTATTTTTTAAAACTAAAAATAAAAACTTGTTTGGTATATTGTTTTGGTTTTCAAAAAACTGAAATTGATTTCAAAGTTTTCAAAATTTTTGAAAATAAAAATAAAAAAAATATTTTCACTTCTTTTTAAATTAAGTTTTCATTTTCTTCTCTCACCCACCACCTTCAGCCAGAATCACCGCCAATTTTTGAAAATAAAAATAAAAAAATATTTTCACTTCTTTTTAAATTAAGTTTTCATTTTCTTCTCTCACCCACCACCTTCAGCCAGAATCACCGCCACCACTGGCCACCAAACACGACCACCAACCACCGCCAATCGGTGGTCAGCTCTAACCAACCTCTAGCGCCTCTTCGGCTGGTGGGCGGTCACCATCATGATCTTAGGCCACCTTGTATCCTCCGATAACATCCAACCACTAATTTCGATGGCAGACACTTTCAGCTGCCTACTACTACCGGTCACCACATCTGTCTACCCTCCATCTCCGAACACAAAATTTGGTAACTCATCAAATATATTTCTCTATTTTTATTTTTATTTGTTTTTAAAATATTTTTGTATACTAAACAAGTTTTCTATTTTTGATTTTTACAAAAATAAATGAAAACCTATTCCTTATTTTTTGTAAACTAAAAACTGAAAAGGTTAAGGAACATGGCCACATTTTCACATTTTCGAAAAGATGATCTAGACAAAGTGACACCTCAATTCTACTTGGTGTCTGTTTAGTGATTTGATTTTCTTAGTAATTTTTTAAATTTTTTTAAGAAGAGAAAAAAAGCCAATATGTTTAGTTAAATAAAAAGTTGGAAGGGAAAATATAATAGATAAATGCATATGATGTCATGTTTTGACTTTTTAAATAAAAAATTCATAAACCAAAAGCAGCTTATTGGGTGTTTAGATTTTTATTTTTTTTTTAAATACATTTTTGAGTTCTAGTTAGATGGATTTGTGAATTAAATTTTTTTTTAAAATTTCTAAAAAAAGGTCCAGAAAGGAAAAAAGTAAAGCCTCAAAAGTTGATTTTTTTTTTTAGTGAATTTTTATTCTTTTGTATTTTAGATTCATTTATGTTTATGTAAGACGGATTTGAATAGTAAAAAAATTTAATATAATTTTAAAAAAATATATCACTAAATAAAGTCCTCTTTATTCTTATAGAATCATTAAGAATTGATTAATAATCCAAATTAACATTCTAAATAAAAATGTTACAGATTTTTAATTAATTTTATATTAAATTATCAACTATTCATAAAAAGATGTTGCCTAATACTCATATAAATGTGAGCCCCCTTTATTTTTTATAGAATCATTCAGAATCCAAATTAACATTCTAAATAAAAATGTTACAGATTTTTAATTAATTTTATATTAAATTATCAACTATTCATAATAAGATGTTGCCTAATACTCATATAAATTTGAGGCTCCCACATCATTTTGAGTAGTTAGCAATTTAGGAGTGGTTTCGGAATTAGCCATTTTAATTGATTTTTTATAAAAAAATATACAAAAAAATAAAATAAAAATAGAAAGAATAATATGATAATTTATAATAACTATTTAACTTTCAACCTAAGTTCGTGTTTGTTAAACTCCACAAGAAGTGAGATTGGATAAGCAATTCAATGAACTCCGTAGGAATGGAGGTGAAGAAGATATCATTTTACTCAACTTTATAAAAATAACAAAACCATTTTTTATGTAATGAAGAAATATGCAAACAATACAATTTATTTTACATTTTTAATCTAATACCCCTACACTAGTAATTCCATTGCCTAATATCACTGTATTGAGTATTCATAATCTTATATTCTCTCTCGTCCCAATTTGTCAGTGTCTTTTATGAATTCTAACTTTTTAAGGAGACATACAATCATTACACTTAAATTTAAATTTTAAATTTTTTTTTCACTAATGTCCTTATCTTTTAAAAAATTTAATATTTGTAATTACTCAAAAGGATTAGTTTTGAAAAATTAAATATTTTTTACTATGATTTTTTTAATAAAACTATCATTTTAAGACATTTTAAAATAAAATAGTAAACTAAAAAAATAGAAGTGGGATAGAACTTTCAACAGTCACATGGCCTAAAAACGGACTCCAAGTGAGCGTGGACAAGCACTGGTCCCTACTTACACAAATCGGCCACCTTTTCCTTCGACAACTATTGAACATGGGATTGACAAATTTGAAATCACAAACACGAGAAAAACACCGATTGTGTATATCGGCGATGCTCTCCCTCCCTCTTAGATTTTTCTACGTCTCTTTGGCTCCATTTGTTTGGTCACTTTAGTAGCCGGACCGGAAAATAAATGGGATTAAGAAAATAATAAGCAACTTCAGTCTATCTAATCATTCGCCCGGACGTCCGATACAGTGAATTTTTATTTTTTTTTAAAACAATCCCAAGTGCACGTTTTGTTTTAATATTTATTTTAATTTTTTTAATATATAAATAATTTTTTTAATTTATTTTATTTAAAAACAATTTAACAATCCCATCATTAATTATCTTCCATACTATTATAAAAAAAAAAATACATTTTTACTTATTAATCTCCTCACTAATAATCATCACATTAACAATCTCTTCACTAACAATCTCCTCCAACCTAATTGGCAAAACAAATGCGGCATTTATATATTTTTTTTATAGGTTTTAATTTGAATCGGCATCCATAATTCAAACCATCCATCTTGTAGATCTCATAATAAAAATCATTCATACAAAAAATTAACTTTATCAAAAAAAGGTTTTAATTCGAATCTGCATCCATAATTCGAACCGTCCATCTTGTAGATCTCACAATAAAAATCATTCATACAAAAAATCAACTTTATCAAAAAATTATAAATATAAAAATAAATCACATTTTATTTTGTAAAATTAATAGTAAACATAATTAAA
Organism: Camellia sinensis; assembly: GCF_004153795.1. Lineage (NCBI taxonomy): Eukaryota > Viridiplantae > Streptophyta > Magnoliopsida > Ericales > Theaceae > Camellia > Camellia sinensis. Next base: position 1,572,543 of record NW_021026711.1, on the reverse strand, counting down.
TTTAAACTATTTATTTTATCAAATAAAATGTGATTTTTTTGATGAAGTTAATTTTTTTCATAGATGAGTTTCATTGTGGGGCTTATGACATAGACTGTTCAGATTATGAGTACAAGTTCAAATTAAAGTTCATAAAAAGATATATAGAGGCATAGAGACATAAAATATGGAAGGAAGCTAATCAGTGTATATCCACCTATTCCATCCCAAATGATACTACTACTAAGATGAAAATGTGATTACCAGTTTGTATATCCACTTATTCCGTCCCAAAAAAATAAAAAATGTTTTAGAAATTTAATTCTTGAGCTCTAAACCCCGTTCTAATGAGCAGATAGTAAGTCTCACACACTATTGATGTGATGTCTATATATATTTTTTTATTTATTCCATACCACCTCATTAAAGTAGCTCCTTCAGAGCTCTCAATCACAACTGCGATCCCAAATGATACTACTATGAAAATGTGATAACCAATATATCCACCTATTCCGTCCCAAATGATACTACTACCATGATGAAAATGTAATTACCAGTTTGTATATCCACTTATTCCGTTCCAAAAAAAAAAAAAAAATGTTTTAGAGCTTTAATTTTTGAGCTCTAAAGCCAGTTTTAACGAACTGACAATAAATTTTACCCACTACTGATGTGATGTATTTTTTTTTTTTAATTCCATACCAACTCATCAAAGCTATTGTTAGAACAGCTCCTTTAGTGCTCCCAATCACAACTACCGTCCCAAATGATACTATTATCATGATGAAAATGTGATAACCAGTTTCCACTCTCTCTCTCTCTCTCTGTCTCTCTATAAATAGTTGAAGCTTGGCTTATGAGTTTGCAACAAAGTTAGTAACACTGAAAATGGCACTTCATATTTCCTTTCTTCCCCATCTTTTGTACTGCTCTTCAAAACAGAGCCTTCCACAAAGGGCTCTGCATAGCAGCTTGTACGTTCATTGCTCCTCAGTCAAGCAAGATTCACAGCGTACAGCTCAGAGACGATCGGCCAATTACCAGCCAACTACTTGGACTTCTGATTTTGTGAAATCCTTGACCAATTATAATTCGGTGACTCTCTTTCCTTCCTCCCTTCTCCAATCCAAATATCATTTAGACTGTGTTTGGCAAGTGGGTTTGCAAGTTTTTTTGGCTATTTTAGTCAAAAAAAAACAAAATAGGCTATTTTAATCATAACAAACAAAACATCACATCCAATCCATAATCATTACATTCTTCTCTCACAAAAAAACTCAAAAAAGTCAAAAAGCCCTTCCCAAACCAAACTTTTAAGCCCAGGCTAAAATAGCCAAAAAAGTCAAAAAGTCAAAAAGTCAACCCACTTCCCAAACGGAGGCTATAACTCTTTTATTTATTTATTTATTTATTTATTTATTTTTGTATCCTTTGACAATTATTATTATCTAGCTAGTCTGATTTTGTCATCCCCACTTACTTTTTGTGTACATGTAGTCCTATTTTAGTTATAGGAAAAAGGTTGGGACATCTCTTTTTGGGAACCCCTGCCACCCAATGTATTATGATTGGTTAATTTTTTGTTTTTGTTTTTGTTTTTATATTTTTGTTTTTTTTTTCTTCCTATCTCTCAACGCATATGTCTGTGGAGATTGTGGGGGTAAAAAAAAAAGGGTATGTATCATTTCTGTTTAATTATAGTAGATCATAAATTTAACAACAATGATTGAGACCCTTTTTTTTGAGGACCTCACAACCTCTTTTGGATCTCAACCATTGATGTTGTCAAATTTATAATCATTTTACTTTTTCTATCACAAACATCAGATCCAACTACCAAGAAATCCAACTATCTTTCTAAACACAAAAATTTTAGCCTACTAAAATAGTCGAAAACTAAAATAGCCTATTAAAATAACAACTTTCCAAACACTCACATAGTTATCAAAATACCTACAATAATAATAGAGTGTAGTGCGTATTAATGTTTACATTGATAGTGTGAATGTTACATGATGTGAACATTCATAACGTCAATTTGAACATTCGTGTTATCAAATTTATTTAATGTGAATGTTCACATCACCAAGTTGTTAAGAGTTCAAAAAATATTTGTAAACCATAAAATATGTTAAATATGAGAAATTAATATTTGATTGATCAAATATCCAAAATAATAAGACTTATTGAAAAATAAGAATATCTTATGAACTAATTGGGATACAAGTATTTGAAAGAGAATTTTCTAATAAATTCGCCTAATTTAATTTACATTTAAAAAATAAGTTATTTGTCATTTTTAAAAAAAAAATTATTACATAGAAAAAATACAAAACTTTAACACATTTTTTACAAATATTTTCATTTTTTAGGTACATCTAAAAAAATGTCTAAAATATAAAATAAAATAAAAAAATCACTAAAGACAACAAAATACAAAAAAAAAAACTCAATGTTTTTTAAAAAAAAAAAATTCAAAACCAAATAGAGTCGCCACTGCCCTTAGTATTGAATTCCATTCTACTTTCCTTCTAGTAAACTTCATACAACATTAACCCTTGATATTTAAGTTCAAAATTTTAATTTGGACACTCGATTTGGACGTCCATTTTTAGATTTGTTGAGCCATTAAGTTCAAAGTTAAATCTTTTGATGCCATAAGAATAATAACATTGTGAAATATCATATATCCCTATCTGTTCAATTGTCACCTACCTGTCTAAATGTCACCTATCTGTTCAAATATCAATTATTTGTCTGTCCAGCTAATTTTCATACTTTTTTTTAATAAATAAGAAATTCTCCTTCAATGTTTTTTTATTACAATTTTAAAATAAAGCATTAATATTCAAATAAGAGTTAAAATAAACTGTAACAAAAAATTAATAGAACATAGTTTTTTTTTCCCAATAATTATGTAAAGGTAGACTATGTTTTACAAATTATAATCCTATAGTATCGAGCAAGTTGTAATTTGAATTTTTTTAATTTTGGTTGCAATGCATGATAATCTTAAATTTTTTTAAGAAAAATTACCAGTTAGTGGTACTATCAGAAAGTTATGGCAGATTATTGAAAAAATTTATAACTTTAATTATTAATATTTATAAAATTTATCATTCATAAATAACATTTTTTAAAAAACAATTTAAGCTGAAATGAAATTTTTTCAAAATTTTAATAGCTTTCAACTAGCTTTCACGAGAAATTTGATTTGAGCTAAAAAGACCAATAGAAATGTAATACACTACAATAGTGAAATCACATCATTAGTAACACGTGATATAATTAATTAATAATGAACAAAAAAATTGAAAATTCTAAAAAAATTGTACCTGTATGTTTGTTTTTTTCTTTTTCTTTTTTTTCGTTTCCACATGTGTACAATTAGAGCTCATTATCATTTCCTTGACAAAAATATCTAACTGGAAGTCAGGCGTCTGTCCAAATCCCATACAGGTGTCAGACTACAGTGTGGACTCCATCAAAATCAATGAATAAAATAATAAAAGAAATTACATTCAGTTCTCTTTTTTCTTTTCTTTTTTTAACAAAAAAAATAGTTACAAAATCAGGAAAAAGTTTTATTTTTTCTCTCTCAAAATAATTTTTTGGGAAGATAATATAATTATTATATTTAAAAAATATTAATTGTCATCATTGTACTTTTATATTGTTAATGAATTTAAAAAAATAACAAAATAGAAAATTCATATTATCTTATACCTCAATTTTTAAAAAAAGACTACTATTTTAAAATAATAAAAATAAAGTAAAACATTAATATTTTAAAACGAAAAGAGTACAATTGCCATGCTGGTACAACGTTGCTTTCCTTACCCATAATCTCAAGTTGCCCTCATAAGCTCCGAGTGAGAAGTGCCAGTCTAATCGTGAGGAAGGTAAAGGAGTATTGAGAGAATGCAAATTGTGAGATAAAGAATTTGAAAAGTTGATTAAAAGTTTATTTTTTAATTTTTTTAATTTTTTATGTATAAAAGATGCGAGAAGTAATGTGATTTAAAATGAGTTCGAAACTAAAAATTAACATTCCAAATTGCTCCAAATATGGTATAAGAGAGAAAAATAAGCTATTGAGATGAGAGGGAGGGAGTGAGGAAAAGAGAGATGGATACGAGTGTGGGTTAATAGGAAAACGAAAGTTTGACAGAAAAAGAGAGATGAAAGCAGTGAGAGACACAAAGATATAAGGACAGAAAGAGAGTATTGAGAAGTGAAAGGTTTAAGGGAGAGATGGAGAGAGAAAGGGAGAGAGAAAGGGAAACGTGAGGACAATATTTTGAAAATTGGACCAGTAAGCGAACCGAAAAAGAGATGAGGTAGACGAGTCACCGGTTCAATCGTCAAGTTAAAGTGGTCGAACCATGACATCATAATTAATATTATATAATTAAAAATTAAAAATAAATAAAAATATATATAAATACTAAAATAAAAATAAAAATTGTTACATAGTATTTATTAATAATATTTAATAAGTCATAATTGGTAAGAAAAAGTCACTTGTTTTAAGAAATTAAATTTTTTTTAACATTCCCTCCAAACAAATTGATTGAGTGCTAGATTTAATTTTAGAGTGAAATGAAATTTTCAATTCTCCCTCCAATCAATATGATTTAAATAATTTAATTGAATCTCACATAGAATTTTATAAGTTCTCTTTGAAAAATCTTTTCCTATAAATACCAATAGATTTTCATAATTTTTCTAAGCTTCCAATGAGACTCATCTTCATAAGAGAAGACTCTACAGGTAAGAGTTTTTAGTTAATATTTTGAAATATATATATATATATATATACATATAAAAGAAAGAAGGAAAAGGAAAGAAGACAATTAAAAAAAAAATTAGAAAATTTCCAACCGCTGGGTCATTCCAAAACCGGTACTAGGTCACCGGTTTTCCAGGTTGAACCGGCGGTTCTTCCGGTTTTGACAATCTAGACCGGTTCTCAGCCTAGTCCAGGTTTTAGGGATTTTTCGGACCGAAACTAGGCCCAGGTCCTTGTTCTACAGGTCCGGTCCGAATTTTAAAACATTACACGAGGATTGAGAAGACAAATGATTTGGTGAGTGGTCAAGTCTCGGACTTGAAAATGTTTTTTTTTTTTTATAAAATTTATGGGTAAATTATACTTACATCTTGTAAATTTTTAAACAAATATAAGAACTTCTTCTGTGGTTTTAATAAGTATAATTTTTTTTTTTAATTTTTGCTAACAATATCAAGATTCCTTCACTCCATTAATTTAGCACAAACAATATTAGTTGACTATCTAAAACAACTATATTACTCATTTGAATTAAGCGGGAGGATGAAAATTATCAAATCAATCAATAAACTATTTAAATGAAATTGTTCACCCACCTCCTTGAAGTTTTTCATATATGTTATTAAACACCCATGCATATTTTAACACAATACCTTAATAATTTAATATAAGATCCGAATAATATAGTACATATAAGATTTATTTTACACTATATAAACAATGGAAAATTTATCAATTTTAATTAATGCATTTATTATTTAAATTTCTTTTTTCTTTTCTTTTTTTAAGTTGAAACAAATAGATTAATTTTTTTTTTTCTAGCAATTTGTCCTACTTATTTATTCATATGTAAAAAAATTATTTATCTCTAAATTGTTAAGACCTAAAATTAATATTAGATAATTTTCTAATAGCTTAATATAAGACTTGTTTCACACTACATAAATAACGTAAAATTTATCATTTTAAGTAATGCATTTATTATTTAATTTTTTTAAAGTTGAAATAAATGCATTTATTTTCTTCCTCGGCAATTTGCATTATTTATTTATTCATATATAAAAAAATTATTTTTTTTTATCTTTTCTCAATATTATTCTCAAATTTTAATTTTTATCTTTGTGCCATTAAACTTCTAGCTGATGCATATTTAAAAAACATAAGTTAATATTTTTTACATGATGAAAAAATATAAAAAAAGAAATAAAAAATAAATTTTACCTCTTCTGATGTTATCAACATTAATCTTAACCTTATATGCACTAAATTTAATTTATCCTATTAAATATATATGACATTATTATTTATTCTTCATAATTTTTTCAAAATATAAATGTAATTTCTTGACCCTATTTTTTTCCACAAGTTTTTGAACTTTTATAGAAAAAGTAAAATAAAATTTAACCATTAATGAGGGTGAGAAATTAATTTTAAGATTTTGTGATCTCTCCTTCCCTATCAACTAATTTTAATTTATTACATGGTGATTATATATTTTTTTTTACTTCTATATTTATTTTAAATTTTTTTTAATCATGTAATGCATCGACTAGAAGTTTAATGACCTAAGGATAAAAATTAAATTCTGATAATAATATATGATTGAGAAAAGATAAAATAATAATGTTTGTACATATGAATAAATAAGTAATGCAAATTGTCTAAAAAGTAAATAAATAAATCCATTTATTTCAACTTTTAGAAAAAAATTCAAATAATAAATGCATTACTTAAAATAATAAATTTTACTTTGTTTATGTGTTATGGAATAAGTCTTATATTAAATTATTAGGATGTTATCTAACATTCATTTTAGATAGATTATTTATTTTTAAGTATTCTATCAATACAAATTAAGTTTTTTTTTTTACTTCTATTAAATGATTTAATAATATTTTAACAATTTAAGAGTTTTATGTAATATTACATGAATTTTAAGAATTTTATTAAATAGTTTTAAAATATGTATGGATCTTTGATAATATATATGTAAACCTTAAGAGAGATGAGTGAAATTAGTCATTTGAATATATAAGACATCTAAGGGGTAATTTCGTCATTATTAGTATGATATCAGCATGACATCAGTATAATATTAGCAAATAGCCTTATGGAGGATAATAGTAGGGAAATCTTGATAATAATTTTAAAAGTAGGTGAAGTTAGTCTTCGTTTGACATTGGCTTTTTTAGTTGGTTTTTTTGTGTTAGGACTTTTTTAGCCCCGTTTGGTTTGACTTATTTTATTTTATTTTTTTGACTTTTGTAAGATAAAAAGTATAATAATTATCATTTGGATTTGATATTTTATTTTATTTGCTTATGTAGTCAATTTTATATTTTTCTGTTTTTTTAAGCCAAAAGTCTAAAATCAAACGAAGATGTGTAATTACTAAAACTATGGGGGAGGTTTTTGTAATTGTCAAAAATCTTAGAAGAGGTAAGTGTAATTTACCCTTAATTTATTTATAGAAAGGGTGTGAAATAGATATAAAGAGAGAGAAATTGAGTGGAAGAGAGAGAGAAATAGATATAGCCCTCAGGTGCCTTTTTTGTGTTTTGAAACATGTTTTTAGAAAAAGAAATTTAAAAATATGTTTGATTATAAATATTTTTTAAAAAAAATTCAAAATTACTTCTCTTTATTACACGTCAATCAATCACATTTTCTCTCTCATTTTCAATAATTTTTTTTTCATACACATTTACTCAATTATAACAAGATATTTAAAAATATCTTTCATTATAAATTTTTTTTAAAAAAAATTCAAAATTACTTCTCTTTATTACACGTCAATCAATCACATTTTCTCTCTCATTTTCAATAATTTTTTTTTCATACACATTTACTCAATTATAACAAAATATCAAATCATCTAAAACTCTTAAACTCCAAAACTATTTTTAAAATGTACAACCAAACAAACTCAAAAAAATTTGAAACTTCTCCAATTTTTTTCTTTTTTTAAGTTTATCTCAAAACACAAACTAAACTCACCCGAAAAGTTTTAACTAAACACACCCGAAAAGTTTGAGAGAGAGAGAAAGAGAGAGAGAGAGAGGTGAGGATTTAGGAGTGGGAAGACAAAAGAGTGATTAGTCAAATCTCTTATTTGGGTATGGCCATTTTTATTTATTGATGGAAAGGGTCAGTTTTAATTATTAAAATTTATCAGTTATTTATAATTATTTTTTAAAAAAATAACGGATTTAATATTTTTTCTAAAAAAAATTAAGGCCCAAAAATGTATTCTGACAAAGTATTTTGGAATGATTTTCTTTTTTTTTTTTTGACAATAAAACACATTAGTAAAATTATAAAATTGAAACTATTAAAGAAACTACAGATTATGTAATAAACATTGATCGAAAATTACTGACTAATAATGTCAAGTTGCAATAAAAAAAAATGCTGTAAAAGAAAACATGAGATATTATTTAACCTCATTTACGATTTTTTGTTAGCCAAAACATAACGTAAAATGGAGAATGAATTTATTCTCATTTTTTTGGAGAGTAGATTCTGATTTAGGGGTGTTTTGGAAAGTCAGTTTTTGGTTTTTGTTTATTTTTGTATTTAGTTTTTTTTTTTATAAAAAAAATTCAAAAAGTTTTAGATTTCTAAATTCAGCTTGACAAGATAAATAAGAAAATTATAATTTTTTTTAAAAAAATCTAAAAAAGACAAAAATAAGCACTAGTTTTTTGTTCATTTTCATTTTTAATGATTTTTTTTTGAAATTTTTCAAAAAAAATATACTTTTTGGATTCGTCTTGACAAGGCAGGTCGAAAAAATAAAAAATCTTGACATAATTTAAAAAAAAAAATCACTAAAGACAAAAAAATTTAGAAAAAGTATTGGCTTTTTTTATTTTATTTTATTTATATTATACAAAATATCAATCTTCATATTCAAAAATTGTAATAATCCCATCTAAATGGGTAGACTCTTTGCTTTTTACCAATTACAATATGTATATTGTTTTACACTCAAAGTATGTGAACAAATTGGAATGTCACATTAATCTTTTTCGTTCAAAAAAAAAAAAAAACATTTGTAGCACATTTCTAACCACAAACCCCTAATTTTTTTTTTTTAAAAAAACAACTAAAAAAGTTAATCCTAAACTTCCATAGTCTTTAATTTTGCTTTTGCTGTTTCCAAAAGCCCATTTCATTTGTGGCCAATCTTTACTACATAATTCAAACATATAAAATTTATTTTTTGTGTAAAATCATCACTGATTATTAATTGAATAAAGCTATACACGTCACTAGGTATACTAATTAATGTGCTAATAGTTGATATGGTATAGTTTTATTAGTTTTGAATTTTTATAGTTTGTATAATGGATGTGGTTGATAATTTTAAAATTACAATGTTATATCATGTGTTGGTACATTAATTAATATAGTAATTAATTGGTGTGTAACATCACCATTATTAATGTTAATGAATCCACTTCTCATCACTCTCTATATTTGTATTCATAGGATGAAATACATAAGCAGAGGGCAAAGAAATTAAAGGAGGAAGTAAGGGCTATGATTGGGGATGAAGATGTTAATCCATCAACAACACTTGAACTCATAGATGACATCCAACGGTTGGGCTTGAGCTATCACTTTGAGGAGGATATTAGAAGAGCACTTAATGGAATAATGTTTGTCCAAGGAACTAATGTTAGATTAGAGAAGGGTGTTCATGCCACTGCCCTCTACTTCAGGCTCTGTAGACAACATGGTTTTGAGGTCTCTCACGGTAAGTCTTTTTTTTTTTTTTTTTCAAGAAAAAATATTTTGGGAGTAGTCACTATTGCATAAAGATTGTGCCATGATGCAATGACAAGTGTCATCAACTCTGAGACTTGTACTATTTTCACAAAAGAGAGTCAATAGGATTGTCGGTGTTTTTTACATTGAATGTTGGCTGGAACCAGAGAGAGATGAAGACTCGAAACTCTATTTCCTTTTTTTCCCCTATCAATATCAACTTTGCCTATTTATTGGGTAAATTATACTTGGTCCCTTTAAGTTTGATGACCTTCTCACTTTGTCCTTAAAATTTATTTATATTTTTTTACTTTGATCCTTTATGTTTCATATTTTTTTCAGTTAACTTCTAAAGTTAATTTTTGTTCAAAATTAAACAGAAAATGTCACAATAACTATCACGTAACGTAAAAAATAATATTATTATAGTAGGGTTTAAGTTTGTATTAAAGGTGTGGGTTATATATAATAAATAATTTTAATGCCACATAATTGTCCATGTATCATTTTTTGTCTAATTTTTAACTGAAATTTGTTTTAGGAGTAAACTGAAAAAAACTAAAAATAAGAAGAGCTAAAACGAGAAAAAATAAATTTTGAGGGTCAACATAGAAAAATAATCAAATATAAAAGTGGCAAAATGTAATTTACCCTCATTTATTTTCTAGGTCTCCTTATTTATTTATTTATTTATTGTCTTTTAAAGGCAAGCATGGGAGATTAAAAGAAAGTTTGACTATAATTACTCCAAAAAACCAAAAAAAAAAAATGTAAAAATTAAAAAAAAATACATATGACTGAAAATAATTTAAAATAATTATATTTTTATGAAAATGCAGGTCAGAGCAAGTGAGAGTGGTTTCCCATATCACAACCTTTAGAAAAACTGTGTTAAATTATTCGAATTTAAATAGTCATTTTCACAAATAAAAACAAACATATATAACAATGTGTGCGATGAAAAAGAAGAGCATCTTATATTTATATGGGGAAAATGAGTGAGAGCACTAATTAGTGCTATCACTAATGATGTGACAGTGGGCCCCACCAGGAATGATTTGATGTTTTGGCCTTGGTGTTGTATTTTTATTTTTTTTATTAAGTGCCATGTCATTAGTGATCTTTTTAGAGTTCCAAAATTAGTGGTCTCTATCATATTATTGTTTATATGGTCATGCTAATGATAGCATAATTATTATCACTGAACGGAGGAAAACGCCTAAAAAAAATTTCTTCAAATATTTCTTATACATCTCCAACTATTTTTACGTATTTTGCAAGTTCACAAAAATTAATATCATTTTTCATATATATATATATATATATATAATTTGAAATGGTCATTGTCACAGATGTTTTTCAGAAATTCAAGGACCATGATGGCAACTTTAAACAGTGGCTATGTGAGGATGTGAAGGGATTGCTCAGTTTGTATGAAGCTTCTCATCTTGCTTTTGATGGAGAAAATATCTTGGATGAGGCCAAAGTATTTGCAACCAAACATCTCAAGGGCATAAAGGGAAATATCGACACAACCCTTACGCAACAAATAAAACATGCTTTGGAGCTTCCTTTCCACCATAGGATGCTGAGGCTAGAAGCTAGGTGGTACATTCAAGCATATAGTGAAAGAAGAGATGCAAATCACTTGTTGCTTGAATTAGCTAAGTTGGATTTCAACATGGTGCAATCTAAACTCCAACGAGAGCTCCAACAAATGTCAAGGTAAATCCAATTGCAATTTTTAGAACATTTTTAATGTCATTTTTATTTTTTTGTAAAGAAATAAATAAATAAAATTCACATTTTTTGTGTTATGTTCTCAAACAACGCTAGCCATCCCTTTAGGTCATTTAGGCATTCACCTAAGATCCCATTTTTTTTACAGGGTTTCAAATTTCATACCTTTATGATCATTGTTTAAAAATAAATAAATAAATCTATCTTGTCTAAAAGCCGAGAAAAAATATTAAAAAATCTCATTCTTCAAAGGGTCAACGGAACAAATCTATCTTATTGCCTATCCAAAAAAAGAAAAGGACTTCCTTGCCCAAAGATCCACAAAATAAAACTTCTCTTATTTTTAAGGCCCAATTGTAAGACTGAATAAAATATTTCCGGTGACCATAATAAATAAAAAACCAGAGACATACACAAAATTAAAATATAAAAATAAGCCTTATTATGAACTATCCAACAAAAATCATGATTGTCCAAAGTTGGTGTTTTTTTTTTTAAATCAAACACAAGGCATAGGGAAAGTGCAAAGAGTATCAAAACTAAACAAATCTATCTCAACTAGGTTGGGATAGATAAGAAAGTCCTATCATGTGCTAGCACCATCCAAACACTAGGATCGGTTGGAGAGAATCCAACCAAATACAAGCAAAAATGGCCAAAACAGAAGGAAAAGATAACAGCAACAGCAGCACCATCAGTCAAAAAACACCTTAATATTGCACCTTTTTCTCCTCCAGTAGAGTATCAAACCTGCTTGAAAACATCAGCATCTTTATGTAAAGCTAGAGGCAAACTGACAATTGTTGCCTGCAAAGCAATATAGTAAGTTTGTCATTGCTATATATATGCTTCTCAACTCTGGTCTCATCCTGGCCCAAAGAATCACCCTATATTTAATTAACTCAATAAGTTCCTCCAAGTTTGTTTGCAAATTCTCAAATACAAATTTGCTTCTAAGCCCCCAAAACTGACCACATGGCCACAAATAGTTTTACATCCCAGACAACCTTTTTGGCTCTTTTAAAGCCCCAGCTCTGCCACCATTCAAGCAATATACTTACAGACCCTGATACTACCCACACCATATACCCCACCACTTTATAATTTTGGACCATAACTTCCACACAAAGAAGGATATGCTTGTAGATTCAATATCGCTTACCCAAAAAATATATAGATCTTCCCGTTGACCGTTCAAAATCCCAATCCTCAACCATTCTGTTGATTTTATGCTACTGAGAAGATACCATTAGACTCTGCTTTGCATTTGATGCAATCAAAGAGCCCTGAATAATAGAGGTGGTAGACCAATATTAATTACAAAAATTAATATACAAGAAAAGGAAATTTTAAATAAAAAGTTTATGATTATTATTTACAAAAAAAAAAAAAAAAAAAAATCCTTATAAAATTTTGCCTAAGACCCACAAAAGTATTGAGCCGCCTGTAAAAAAAAAAAAAAAAAAAAAAAAAACCCTTGTTGAACTTAACAGTGTCGTAAAGCAATCAGTGTTGATAATGTTTTTTCAGGTGGTGGGAGGATATAGGCTTGGCAAACAAGTTGAGTTTTGCTAGGGACAGACTCATGGAATGCTTCTTTTGGACTGTCGGTATGGTTTTTGAACCTCAATTCAGTTCCTGCCGAAAGGGGCTGACGAAAGTAACCACTTTGATCACCACCATTGATGATGTCTACGATGTTTATGGATCGTTGGATGAACTAGAACTGTTCACAGCTGCTGTTGAGAGGTAAATTACACACACACACACCAAAAAAAAAAAAAAAATTCCTTATATTTATATTATGTTTTATTTCGCTTTTTATTTTATTTCATTTCTATAATGGTGTTTACTTTACAGATGGGATACAAATGTTGTGGAAACACTTCCAGACTACATGAAGTTATGCTTCCTAGCTCTTTACAACACTGTCAATGAAATGGCTTATGACGCTCTTAAACAGCATGGGGTCAACATCATCCCATATTTAACTAGAGCGGTATGCGTGTATCCACACATCACATACATGTGACATTCATATTTATTTTTGAATATCTACATATTGCATAACAAGTATTACAAAAATTTTATTCTTTAAGAAGTTTTGTAGAGAAATTATAAAGCTAGAATGACATGTCAGCCACTTTTTTAAAAGGATTAATGATACACAGGCGGACTTTATACAATTTAAAATCAATTCATGTGTAAGTACTTGATTTGGCATTTATGAAACCCACTGAAAGTAGGTGCCGATCAGGCATTAAACTTTAGGTTTGAATCTCTATATGTTACATAAAGAATTAGGACTCTCTTACGTTTCATTTCAATATGAGATAACTTGAGGGGCTCGTGGAGTCTCACATGTGCCGTTTCGATAATCCGAACCGTTTACTTTTTAGGACTTATTGAGTAGAATATTTATACAAAAAATCAAAATGATCGGATATCAGTAGTTATATGTGTTTGAATCAATTTTGTATTAAAAAAAATGGATGAATATTTTTGAAATTATATTTGTCATCCATTTTTTAAAAACAAATATGATTCAAACATATAGAAACCGATCCAATTATCCTATTTTTTGCATGAATATTTTACTCAAGGAGTCCAAAAAAGTGAACAATTCTAATCACCAAAATCGGTTTTAAAATGGACCTACTAAACCTAAACACTCTCTCAAATTGAGATGACAATTTAAAAAAAGGCAAACCCTTACATAAGGTACATAAATAAATAAATTTAAATATTTTAAAGAATTTTTATAAAGAAAATAATAAGAATTATGTGTTAGTGACATTTTCAATAAGAACAATGTTGTGCAAGCCAACTTTACATTTAAAAACCAACACATGTGGGAGTACTTGATTAGGCATTGATGAAGCAGATTAATAGTACATCCTCATCGGGCATTAAACTTTAGATTTGAAAATCTACATGTTGCATAAAATAAAATAAAAAAAAAGTATTCTTAAAGAATTTTTATAGAGACATTAATTGTTAAAATGATATTTCAGTGACATTTAAAAAAAAAAAAAAACATAAAATGCTATGCAAGTTAACTTTCGATTTAAAACCAACACATTCCACGTAAGAGTACCTGATTAGGTATTGTCTAGGTACTGATAATGAGGAGCTTTAACATGCGTTGGTTTTAGATTGAAAGTTGATCTGATTTCCATTTTTCTTTTGAAAATTAAGTCATCATAAACTCTTTCTTTACAATAAAACTAGGAACATAGAAAAATATTCTGAAAAGTATCTAGAAAATTACTCAAAAAAGTGCCTCTAGCATTTTCCTTTTCTCTAAAGTAATATGATTAACATTTGCTACATCGTGTTAAATTAACATTCTATACAATTTTTATGTTTATATTACTTTACTTTAAAAAAAAATAATAATAATTTATATTGTTATTGTTACCTTTGTGTGTCACAGTGGGCAGATTTATGCAAAGCATTCTTGGTGGAAGCAAAGTGGTGTTTCAACAAAGAAACTCCAACATTCGAGGCATACCTTGAGAATGCATGGCGTTCAGTATCAGGGGTTGTAATACTAGTTCATGCCTATTTTTTGATGACTAAAACAATTACAAAAGAGGCACTGGATAGCTTACAGGCATACCATAGTCTCTTAGAATGTTCATCCATTATTTTCAGACTTACCAATGATTTGGGTACTTCCAAGGTATGGAAATTACAAGAAGGCAGTTTCATTGTTAGTTTAGGGCATTGATCTTCTATAAACAAATTTCTATGCCTCTGTGTTAATGCACTTCAGTTGCACAACTGTATCTCAAAAGTTTTATACTTGAGATTCTTACCATATCATGGAATCAAGAATGTATTGAGATGAAACCCAATAATTTCTGGGGCCACAGGCAAAATTTTAAAACGATTTTATATATTTTAACTAAAATTATTTTATTTAAATTTCATTTTCTTACATATTTATTCTTGTAATTAAGGTTGTTTTTACCATGTTTTAACATTCAAGATATTAGACTTTATTTATTTATTTATTTTTATTGGTTGAAATAAATGAGGACATTAGGTGAACTTTTAAACGGCCTTAAGGAAGGGTCGGCGCTGTACTTACAAAAGAATGTTAATGCAAAATTCCATTTCGTTAGTTACTTAACATTAACATTCTTGTTTGTCTATGTGATAGGACGAGTTGGAGAGAGGTGAATCGGCAAATTCAATCCTGTGTTACATGAAGGAGAATGGAGTTTCTGAACAAGTTGCTCGGAAGCATATAAGCAATTTGATTGATGAAACATGGAAGAAGATGAACAAAGATCAAGTAATTGATTCTCCATTTGAGAAATCATTTGTCGAAACCACTGTTAACCTTGCTCGGATTTCCCAATGCACGTATCAACACGGAGATGGGCATGGATCTCCAGATTCTCAAGCAAAGAATCGAGTCTTATCAGTGATAATCGAACCCATTACTCTCATGTAGAAACAAAGTTCATAAAGAGCTGAGCCAAAGCCAAGAAAAAGGAGCTGAGTCAAAGTCAATAAGAGAGCCCAATCATCTCAACGGAATTAGTTAGGCAATTACAACTAGAGTTAGATTGGTTTGGTTAGTTGTAATCATAGTTAACTAGTAGGCATCCTTTTAGTAAATAAAGTACAAACTCTGTAATTGTGATTGATTGAATAATATCTTATATAGAATTAGTTTTCCTCTACGTTTCTCAGCATGCTATCCCATCTGTAGCATCTGTTCTGCTTGCAGCTCAGCTTACTACTCACCATCCAACTCATCCCGCTCATCAATCTGCAGCTTCGACTGTTAATTTGCCTCCAATTCAGTCTGTTTCACATACAACAGCTTTACCGGTTTCTGCTGTCCCTTCTTCTCTTTCTATTTCTTTTTCTCCATCTTCTCATATCCCTATTTCTTCTATTTTTATTCATTTTCCTACTCTCCCATCTAACTCTGTCTATTTCTTCTACTAATACTCACCCCATGGTTACTCGGTCTAAATCTCATCATCCTACTTGTTTCCTCACTTCTACTGATCTCTCTTCTTCTGATCTGGTTGAGCCTCAATCTTATCAAGAAGCTGCTCAATTAGCTGCCTGGACTATTGCCATGGTTGATGAATACATAGCTTTAATGCAACAAGGAACTTGGTCCCTCTTCCTTTTACCAAAAAGGCTATTGGTTGCAAATGGGTTTTTCGTCTCAAAAAAAATTCAGATGGTACAATTGTTCGATACAAAACCAGATTGGTTGCCAAAGGATTTCTCCAAACTAAAGGTATTGAATATTTTTAGACCTTTAGTCCAGTAGCAAAGCAACCTACTATTAGACTTCTCTTATGTTTAGCTCTTCACTTCAGCTGGTTTATCAATCAACTTGATATCTTCAATGCTTTCTTCTTGGTGTCTTAGATGAAGAGGTTTATATGCATCAACCTCTTGGTTTTGTTGATAAAGAGCATCCATCCATGGTCTGCAAATTACAAAAGGCTCTTTATGGGCTCAAGCAAGCTCCCAGAGCTTGGTTCTCTACTTTTTCTACATTCTTCTCAAACAGGGCTTCTAGGCTAGTTATTGTAATTCATCCTTATTTGTTAGGAAGACTTTTACCTCCATCACTATTCTCTTAATATATGTTGATGATATTTTTCTCACAGGCAGTGATCCTTCTCATATTTCCACCCTTATCACTAAGATGCACTCTATTTTTTCCATGAAAGAATTGGGTCTTCTTGACTATTTTTTTGGTATATTTATTACCTCCTCTGCCTCAGGTTATTTCTTGTCTCAAAAGAAGTATGCTACTGAGATTTTAGCCAAAACTGGTGTGACAAATTACAAATCTACCCCATCTCCTATGACTCTCAAGTCTACTGTTTCTACTGAGGATTTGCCATTTTCTCAGCCTTCTCTTTATCAAAGTCTTGTTGGTGCCCTGCAGTATCTTCCTATTACATGACCTGACTTGGCTTTTGTTGTCAATCATGCCTGTTAGTTCCTTCAAACTCCTCTTACTAGTCATTTTGCTTTGGCCAAAAGATTACTTAGATATCTCAAAGATACTCTTCATCATGGTTTACATTTTACACCCGGACCTCTCACTTTAAATGCTTTCTTCGATCTTGATTGGGTAGGCAACTCTATTGATTGAAGATCTACAACTAGTTATTGTGTCTTCTAAGGTCCCAACTTGATTTATAGTCTCCTAAAAAGCAATCTACTATATCCAGGTCTTCCGCTGAGGCCGAATATCGGACTTTTGCCCACACCACTGTTGAACTTAGCTGGTTTGGTATGCTTTTATCTGATCTTCATATCTCAGTTCGAGTCCCCACTTCTTGGTGGGATAATATGTTTGCTATCTCTTTGTCCAATAATCCTGTCTTTTATGCATGGTCCAAACACATTGAGATGGACTACCATTATGTTAGAGAAAGAGTTGCAGCAAAGAAGCTTCATATTTGTCACATCTCTTTTGTGGATCAGCTTGCTGATATATTCACCAAACCACTTTCTTCTCATCAATTTTAGTATTTGCAGCACAGGCTTACGGTCTCTCAAACTCCCCTAAGCTTGAGGGGGCATGATAAGGAGCTAAGCCGAGCTGAGCCAACGTCAAGAAGAGAGCCCAGTCATCTCAACAGAATTAGTTAGGTAGTAATAACTAGAGTTAGATTGGTTTGGTTAGTTGTAATCATAGTTAACTAGTAGGTATCTTTTTATATAAATAAAGTACAAACTCTGTAATTGTGATTGATAGAATAATATCTTCCATAGATTTAGTTTTCCTTTAAAAGTATCACTGAAATTTGTTAGCCGGTCCCTTTTCTATGTACATATTTTCCCATTGTTTAATGAGAGTAAGCTTACAGGAATGCTATGTAGCAAAAACATATATATATATATATATATATACATATTTATATATTTGTTTGTATGCAAGGGGTTCCATTGTTATGTTTACAAAACTTTAACTAGCGACCTATTTAGTTATCTAAAGATTTTAAATGAGCCATTTAAATTAGTTCAACATTTTTTAAAATACAATTAAATTATTTGACTATCATTAATCGAACAATATGAACTTTTCACCAATTATTGACACAATGGTCCTACAAAATTAACAATTCGAATTACAAGAGTATATGACCAACAATAAGGATTTAGAATGCTAGCACGTGTGTTTGTAAACCAATCTAGTCCTAAATTTGTCCCTCAAAAATTAAAAGACTCAAAAATCTATGAATTGAATTTTCAATTAAAAATTAATTTTGTAATTTTTTTTTTAAAATATGAAATTACAAAACTTAGAATTGTGAGATTAAAGATTCTATTCTAATTAGTGGCTGCAAAACAAAAAACAATAGGGATTTAAAATTTCTATTTAAAAAATTTACTCAAAAAATGAACTCTTGCTTTATGGAGTTCACATGTACAATCAATCTAATCCGCATATCAACTTTAATTTTTTGGACAAAAATTATGGGATCCTAGCATAGCTGGCTACAAAAATTCAAAATAACTCATTTGAAAATTCATAAATATTAAAATATATAATTTTACAATATATTGGATCAAATTGTGACTTCTCTCCCGTTCAGTTATTTTTTTCATTTTAAAATAATAAGGCACGGGGCCGTAAATCTAAGTTTAAAACTTTTGGTACAATGGCCCAAACTCTATTCTTTTGGGGCTGTAAGGACAATAACAATAGTTCTTACCTATATGCCTATCTATTCACTATTCCACCTGTCACCTATTTGCCTACGTGTCGGTTATTTGTCTATCACATTTACATATTTGTTTATACCATCACCACCACCAACCACTAGTTACATTTGCCTGTGAGTTTTCCGACATCGATGACTTTTCCAATGATGATCAGACAATGGGTAAAGAATGAAAAACATATATATATATATATATATATATCCTTCAAAATAATAATTTAAAATTCTCACCAACCAATTTTATTAAGAGAAATGATTTTTCCCCCGAAAAATCATTCCCCCGAATCTGAAGAAATCGAAGGCAAGAGAGAGAGAGAGAGGGAGAAAGAGAGAGGAGATGAGAGAGGGAAATAGAGGAAGAGAAGAGAGAAGAAGAGAGGAGAAGAGAAAGAGGAGGAAGAGGGAATGGAAGGGAAGAGGGAATGGAGACAGAGACAGAGAGAGGCCCCTGCATTCCGCCGATCGCCCAGCCGATCGTCGCAGCTCGTCCGCCTCTGCCTCCGGTCGGCCACCGTCGCCTCCGCCTCTGCCTCTTTCTTCTTCTTCTCTTCTTCTTTCTTTCTTCTTCTTCTTCTTTTCTTCTTCTTCTTCTTCTTCTTCTTCTTCTTCTTCGTTTCTGATTGAACAAAAAAAAAAAAATTGAAAATTCAAAAACGATGTTGTTTTTCAAATTCAGGCGATTCGGGGGGCTGGGTTTCGAGCTACCAATCACAATTGTTTTATTAATTATGTATTTATAACTAAAGCAAAATAATTCTTGAATCTAATGTCATACGCATCCCTAAAAATAGATTTTTTACCAATTTTTTCCCCAAATAATACTATTAGAGCTTGCACAAGATGATATTGCAATCTCAAATAGGAGATCAATATTATTGATAGTGATCACATACAATTTCATGAAATCAACATACATATGCTAACTACACGTTGCACTGAAAACAACTTTCACCATATTCTGTATTCTTCTTGCTTGATCAATTAATTATATTTAAAATGAAAATAAAATAAAAACTCTCACAATCTTCGTGATGTATTTCTAATATCTTTTCTTTTTCTTTTTTATTTTTTATTTTTGTAAATTCACATGAAAACAATATATATATATATATGTAAAATCTATCATATTTCAAAAATAATGAATTTACTATTACCTTTTTAAATATGATACATTTTACATATGTATGCATAACATTTGTTAAACTTAAGGAAAATATGTGGTGATAAATATTATTTTTCAAGCCTAAAGTATTAATCTATAGCTTATTGTAGCTTGCTTTTCGTGCTCTTTGGAGGAGTTTAGTCTCCTCGAATACGATAGCCCTACAATTCGGACTCTCGTGGTTTTGAATCTGGTTTCACAAGTGCAATGTGAAATAGATTAAACAAATGAAAGTCCAAGTTCAGCAAATCTTAGAAAATCCATTTATCATCAGAGATACTAAAAATGGACTGCATTACCAGATTTCAGAGTTGCCACCTAAATATTTCTAAAAAATTTAGAAAACCTGAGACTCATTCCAAAGGCCACTTGTCCGTCATAACCAAAGTGTCTCGACTCGGGAACTTAGGTATGAAAGGGGAAAGTCATGAATTGAGTACCCTACTCACCCGATCAAAGATCAACATTTACTAATCATGATGTGATTTTTATATACATTATATGCTCTTGTTTCGATTATTATGCTAACATTACCAGGTGAGGCACACAAGTATAAACTATTTCTCCTACTTTGGAATGCTTTGATTTGATGTTTGTTTGAAAAGAGTTTTGAATGTGCTACTTGAAAAACCAAGCTCATATATACATTAATCAAGTCATTCCAATTTAAGCAAATTAGATTTCATCCACCGACATTCAAAGAGGTATTTCAAATAACCATTTAGCCTCATGGTAATGGGCTTGATATGAAAACACAAACATACATGCAATATGCTAAAGCAAGAAATGCTTACCTAATACTCAATCGAGATAAACCAAAATAGAAGAAAATACTTAGAAAAATGCATGCTCTAATATGCAAGTGACTAATACAACACATGTAAAATGAAACTATTAGGTTCAATTTATTAACATGACATATGGCTCAACTCAAAGCATTTGATAGCGCATGTATTCAAATAAGTAGGAAATGACAATAATGTTATAATGATGAACCGAACCCAATGCATGCAAAAATAGATATTTACACATGGTAATGATATGAAACCAACATATGATACTACATGTAACCATCGTAAGCAAGTAAATAAAAGGGAGAAAGAATGGGAGTTGGAAAACATACACCATATTATAAGTTTTACAAATTTGTCCTCGCATAAGAGGGTCCGAATGAATGTCCTAATTAATTATTACAACATAAAATAAACGAATTAACTTGAAAGAAGCTAACCAATTAATTACAACACACTAATATTAAAGTACTAAATTAATAGAATGGGAGGTGAGGAGCCACATGTGCACAATCGAGAACATCCTCCCAGAAACCTCTCTGTTTGCTGCCAGAATCTATTCTGTTTTGCAATCAGAAAATTATTCTGTTTTGGCCTCAGGTTTTGCTCTATTCTGCCACCAAAATGCCACTACATGTACAAATTGGTAGTCGGCCGGCCGGCCTTGAAAAGTGGTTGGCTGAACATAATAGTGGCCGGCCGGCCATTATATTTGAAAGATACCCCATTGCCACAGAACTGAAACAAGGCAAAAACAAAGTGTTTCCAAGAGATGTTTATCCTCTCTACCCTTCCCTATCATGAAGATGATCAAGGGAGGAGTAGATTCGGTTCACAAATCATCAATTTTCACACATTTGTTGCTTGATGATCTTAAAATCGATAGGATAAAAGCTCAATAAAATGAAATGAAAGACCAATAATACCTCCTCTCTATCATAGAGTTATCTCAAGGGAAGGGGTAGACATTACTTCATGAACCATTAAACGTCACTAAAGAGTATGTAATGAGTCAAGACGCAATAAGTTTAATATAACGTTTGATTGAATCCAACTCAATTTTATTACCTTTTTGTAACCTCTTTTTACTCTAATTTTATTAGCCTCTTTTACATTACCTTTCCATTCCATATCTTTTATTCTTTTTTGTCCGAAAGTGATAATTACGTCCACTAAGTCCAAAAGAAATAAAGAGTATCAAGCATTGACTTAACCCGAGAAATGAGCATTTCAAGCCCTTTTCTACGAGAGAAATTACAAAGGAAGAGTCAAACTTATTTACAAACGATAATGAATTCTAAGTCAAACCCAAAATGAACGATAATGATTAGTCAAACTCAAAGAGAACAATAATGGCTAATCAAAACCATAATGAGCGATAATTCCTCTAAATCCAAACTTGATAACGAGCTATAATGGTTCTTTCCTTGGTGATTTCCAAGGGTCTAACTAGAAAGTTAGTCCCTTAGAAGTAAATGCACCGGTGATAAAGAGAAATGTCAAACAAGAGGTTAGTGTTAGCATGAGAGAGATGTAATGCCTTGGTAATGAACCTCCAAAGAGATTAAACCATCAAGCATGAAAGGTCTTTCTCTTATGCTTAAACAACAATATTTAGTTAAACACAACTCTTTAATCAAAATAAACAAAGAATGGAGGGAGGTTGCAGAGATGATTATGCAAAAGTGATTATTACAAAAGTGAGGCTATTTACATAAAAACTGTGTAAATATAACTATCAACTCAAATGGATTGGTGGCTATGGCCTATACACCCAAATCCATGTGGACTTACAACACCATAAGCATGGTATTCAAAGCATAAATTAAAACAGCCCCAAAAACTAAAAAAAAAAAGTGCTGAAATCATTTTGAAAAGAGTGGAAAATGTAGACAAAAATGGAAGAGAACAAAACTTAGAAGCAAGCCTAAGGAAGGGTGGCTAACCCCTCCTCTTTTTGGACCTTTACATCACATATTTTAGCCTTGAAAACTCTGAAAATAGTGAATAAATCAAAGAAATAAGTAGGAAGAACAAGGACATAAGCTATGGCATAAGGTTTAAGAAAAGGTGGTTATCCCCTCCACCTTTGGTAACTCTTAAATCACAAGTTTCAACACTTATAACCAATCCAAAATAGTGTATAAACAACAAGAAAAAGATAACAAAAGAGTAGTGTAAACAAGGCCAAAAATGGCAAAGGTTATACCTCTTAAAGAGATAATGCTCTTTAGTTCACAAACCACAAGGTGAATACTCTCAAGAGCTAAAATTTGTGTTCAATGATCTCAGCAAGAGGCCTCTAGTTTTTTTTTTTGGCTAAGGAGGTGTATGTATGGTGTATGTATATTGCAAGAGAGAAGTAGTGTGTTAAACAAGTTTTGGCTCTTGGAAAAATTTTCTAACCCCAAACCATGAGGGGTGGTCATGTATTTATAAAAAAAACACTACCTTACGTCGGAAATATCTAGAATAAGCTAACTGGTGCAAGGCATGCACATGGGGATAGCTGGCAGCAAGCAAAATATCTGTTGCACTAAACGTGGCCGACCGGTCATGGAGGGGGACGGCCGACTAACCAAAAATGGCCTGCCGGCCACTTGTTGGCCAGCAAGTCTCTGAGTGGTCAAACTAGAAAAAATTAGGTTTTGGTCCAAAAGGGGTGCACGGTTTAGGCTCTAAAACTCAAAAATTGAAGCCTTTTGTTGAAGAAATTGAACAATTTACACAGCATAATAATTCATCATCGAGTCTTCAATGTGAGGCACCCAAGTTTTAAGGGCGGTCAAAATGGGGTATCTACACCTATCTATAAAAACAGGAAATTCTGTGTCTAACACCAATGTATCTAATGATAGAAAAATAGGAATGATCGATAATCCAGGTGTTTATCACGTAAGAAAGCTGAGAATTCGGAAAATGAAAAACACAGTATAAGAGTTGGTGTTCAAGTGCTTTGTGCCATGTTTATAACCACGTATATATAGGCTTAATGGTGCCTCTTGGATCCATTGCAACTGCTGGGTTTATACAACTCTTCTATGACCATTATTACTCAAACGTTCAAACCCAAATCCTTTTACATTTCTAGATTGCTTCTCTTTCTGGATGGAAGGTTTGTACATCACTACTTTATAGGTTATGATTCTGTGTGATAGGGCCCATCATATCATGGTATGATCACCCCTTATACCTTTATCTCCCACTTGATCACATTATAATGAGGTGAAAAACCTGAGTTAGGCATATTTACCTTGGTACCAAAATTTTGCCTTATGCCAACCTTTATCTATGAAATTACTTCATAGATCGACGTCCGATTGTGACTTGGCCATACGTGCGCACGTTTTTGCTACCAATCTGACTACATCCATACGAATGGGTTTTCCCACTGACAACACACTCCAGATGACTTTAATTCACTATATTTCAAGTGAACAACATCAATTTTCAGTGATGGGTTCATAGTCTATACCCAGTCGCCATTGTCGACTTCAACTGCACACATTCCTCATGTATCAACCTGCGTTGAAATTATTGTTAAGTACTTCCTTTAAGACCCAATCCTAAAGGTTTTCCTTACCACCTTATTAGCGACTTTTTGCTGTTCAAGAAAACAACATCACCTAGTCAGCATGTTGCATATCAGGGACTTTACATCTTATGCTAACTGTGATATCCGTACATTGTTAGTTCCTCTACTTTATTACCTGACCAAACACATGTTTCCATGCAAGATAGAGTCGCATAACATCGGTTATCCAGGCGTCCCTAATGTCATCCGACTATGCTCTTATATAAGTAGCTAAACCATCTATTTAGGCATTTTTCAATCCCATATTAGCTGCATGTTCTCTGAATTTTTTCAGAAACAACCCTTTGGTCATAGGATTGGCTACCATCTCGTCTGAGGATATATTGTTGACTTTAATTTCTCCCCTCTCCACTATATCCTGAATATTGTGATAACTTACATCAATATGTTTTCCCTTAGAGCTATTCACTCCACTTTTTATTAATGAGATGGCGGACTAATTGTCACATAACATATTGACTAATTTGGCAGGTATACCTCATTGTAAATTGTCAACAAATCGCTTTATCCAGGCCACATTATTAACTATTGTGCTGCAAGCTATGTACTCAGCTTCCATAGTATACTTTGCAACACAACTTTGTTTCTTACTCAACCAAAAAACTGTTATTCTACCAAACAAGAACAGATGACCATTAGTAAATTTTCTATCATCTATATCTCTTGTATAATCCGCATCAGTATATGTTTTTATTTCTAGATCACACAAACCAAAAGCATAATTTTAAACCCTTGATACCTTTTAAATATCTTAATATTCTTTTAACTGGTCGTCAATGTTCCTCACCTGGATTGGATTGAAACCTACTTACCAATCCTACCGCATGACACATATCAAGCCTTGTGCTTGTCAAAACATACATTAGCCTACCTACTATAGACACCCCATTTTTGACCGCTCTTAAGACTTGGTGCTTCATTCCAAACACTCGATGATGAAATATTATACTGTGTAATCGTTCGAATCTTCAGCAAAAGAGTTCAATTTTGAGCTTCAAACCCAAACCTTGCACCCCATTTGGACCACAACCTATTTTTCTAGCCTGACCACTTAAAAAGCAGCAAGACCAAAAAAATGATTAGCATGCCACATCCTTTTGGCCAGTCGGCCATCCTCTTGGCCGACTGACCATGTTTACCGAGAGCAAATATTTTGCTGCAGCCAGCTGCTTCCATGCACATGCTTTGGCCAACCGCTCACTTTTGAAGACATTTACGTTGAAAGGCGGTGGCAACTCTATAAAAAGACCACATTCCCTCATGGTTTAGGGTTAGAACATTTTCCTAAAGGCCTAGACAAATACCAAAAGCTTTCCTCCGCCCTCTTGATATAGATAGACTATAGGTACAGCATTGAAGCATTGAACTTGATGTTTTT
This sequence comes from Camellia sinensis, assembly GCF_004153795.1. NCBI lineage: Eukaryota > Viridiplantae > Streptophyta > Magnoliopsida > Ericales > Theaceae > Camellia > Camellia sinensis. Next base: position 1,546,609 of record NW_021026711.1, on the reverse strand, counting down.
TACTGAGATTTTGAACGCCAATTAAGATACTAGAGAGTGTTTGGATTGGAGTTTGTAAACCAAGAAGTGTTTCCTCTTCTTTAGAGGTTGATCTTTTAACTATTTTCATTACTTAACTTTTTATTCTTTATTTCAATATTGTTTTTCAGATTATTTTGGCATTTAAAATGTGATTTGAAATCTTGTTTAAAGGTGGAAGGTTTAGCTACCCTTCTATAGGCTTGTTCTTCAGCTTTGCTCTCTTGTTGTTTTTCATATTTAGGCCTCATTTCCTTTATTTCCAGCATTGTTTTGGTTAGATTTTGATTAAATGTAAAGTGTATATATGTGTTTAAAGGTTATACAGATAGCTTGATTCTTGTCTCATATCTCTTTTTTTTTTTGAAGATATTGCGTAGCTCTCTTCTAGTTCCTTCTTTGTAGCATGGAAATGGATGTTCCATCCATCTTCCACGAGTAGGAAGATGAGCTTGCAATCATCTCTCCATATTTTTCATTTCTTACTTTTACTTGGTCTAGTTTTGTCTTTGTTTTAAAACTACATGAGAGCTTTTCATCAAGACCATTATAGACTCTCTTCTATTTCCTTTAAAGCATGGAAATGGAGGTTTCAATCCATCTCTCATGAGTAGGAAGATGAGTCTCTTTGGTCTTCTTAATGATGAAACTTCTTATGTATATGATTTGCCTTCAAGAATGGATTCTTTTAAACTTATTATCTCTAAGCTTGAGTATTCCCTTGCTCTTATTTTTCATGAGATTCAGTGGGTTTTGGCCATGTCTTTGATTGTATCTTTCATATTTAGCCTTAGTTAGCTTTGTTTCCATTAATTGTCATCTCTTTGCTTCACTAATCATCATTATAATACTCTTGGGATGTTTGATGATTTGTGAAGCAAACCTACTCTCTCCTTGAGAATTTTTCATGACGGGAGAGAGAAGGAAGTGAAAATCCTAAGTGATTCGTGATTAGATCAAGATTATAATATTCCAAATCCCAATTATCCAAACACACATTCTAAATCAACTAGCACTTACAAAAGTGATTTAGATTGTTTGTTTTTCGGAATAAACAATAAATTGACACAAACGATTTTTACGTGGAAAAAATCATAATTGAAGAACCTTCAATTGTAATAAAAAACCACGGGCGAAACACCACTAATCAATCCACTACTAAAGAAAGAAAGATTACAAAGATAATACACAAATTACCCAACTCAGTCAATTTGTCTTCGAATCTTCTGCAACTCTTTCACCACGCCTTCATCTCAGAACTGATCAATCCTGATGTTGAATCCACAACTTCACTTGTCGAATTAACGACTACGTACAGAATCAAACGCCTTTTGAAACTCTACGCTTGAATCTTCGGAATCCACTGAAGAGAACTCTCTCTTGAATTTAAAGTAACTAACTCCTTGATGTATTTATCTTTAGATCATGAGTGAAGAACTCTTCTCAAAACATCAAGGAAAAACTCACAAAAAAACTCAGAAGAAAACTTGAAACAAAACCCTAGGACTCTTGAATAAGATCTAGGAAAAGTAGTCCTAAAAAACAGCCTAAACAAGTATAAATAGGCAACCTGAGTTCGCGATCTCCGCTCGAGCGGCCAACATCCCGCTCGAGCGGCTTCAGCAAAATCTGTGTGCGACAAAACAGAGTTCCGCTCGAGCGCTTGATGACACGCTCAAGCGCGAAATCACACATTCCAGTATTTTTACAGACCTGACAAAATACTGAGAGACCCCAATATCCGCTCGAGCGCCAATGGTCCCGTTCGAGCGGGAAGAACAAAAACACAGGAAAATTACAACTTGTTCAACACAAAGTTTTGTACCCGGATTTGACAATCAAGGGACCTAACAATCTCACCCTTTGTCAATTCTCGGAAAAAAACCTTTATAAACAAATGTCCTTAAACACACGCACTAGACAAGATTAATAATAAAGAGAAAATACTCTAAACAACTCTATTATCAAACAATCTTGCCATGTGATCAATCAATCCATCCATCCAACTTCATCCAACATTCACCTGTGAAATAGCTAGCAACATACCAGAAAAACAAAACTTGTGGAACTGTATAAGAATATACCAAAACATACATAAAAAGAGAACCATGACACAGTATCCACCTCTAAACAATATCCAACCTATCCGAATATCAACAAAGTATCCAACATATCCAAACATGAACAAAATATCCATAGGAACAAAATATCTATCTAACAAAATATATCAAAAAATGTATACCACAAAGATCACCACTATATCACTGATCTCCCCCTTTTTGACCGAGAATCAAGGAATCAATGAATCATGCACCAATGGGAGGTGGTGGCTGCTGAAGCTGAAGTAAGGAAATGATGTGGGCCAGCTGAGAAGTAGTGTGGATGGCAGTCTGCTCCAACTGACCAAGGTGACCATCAAATGCATCAAAGCGGGCATCCAGAAGGTCCAACCGCCGGGTCATAGCCTCCTAAAATGCTGAAGCTAATCATGAAAAGCTCGAGGTGGAACAGGGGGAATAGCATCCTCCTCACCCCCTACTGCTGCAGCGTCAAACTCAACCTCCTCAACTAGGCCAGCAGTGGTACCTGTAGAAGTACCAGCCCGAGAAGACTCCCCCTTAACATGAGCCCGACTCTGAGAAACAGTTTTCTTTGTGAATGGTCGGGAGGGGAAGGCAAACTCATCATCCTCTAACACTCGAACCCCAAGTTCAGACAAAAGACGGTTGATCAAACAACCATAAGGAAGTCCTAACTGTTTATTCCCAGAAACACCTATCATTTTCTTAATAATCAGGGTAGCTAGATCAATAGACATGTGACGGGCGATACAAAACAAAACAAAACCTTGGTCTTGATTAATTTCGGAGGAGTGAGTGGTCACAAGGATGTTTGCACAAACAATCAGATTAAGCAGTCTAAACTCCGGAAGAAGTTCAAACTGTTTAATCAATGCACCCGTAGGCCAAGGACGGGAAGTACCACATAACACCTCAGTCACATTATTGAAATCACAGGTAGGACGGCCTGGAACAGGAAAAGGATAGTGTTGAGGGTACACTTGATCGATCTTAAGAAGATGGCGAATGAGATCAGGTGTGACAGAAATGGATTTGGACTGAACCCAAGTAGTGAATGAAGGCTCAAAGTCACTAACTTGCTCAATATTATAGTAAAATTCTCGGACCCAGTCGCGATTTTGACGCCCAGAAAAAGACAACACCAAATCACCACCTAGAGGGTCAAACAATGGGCGGATTTGAATGGACTCGAAAGTGGTAGGCTGGACATGCCGTTCTAGATGAACAGTACAAGCGATAAAAGATTTATGGAACAATTTGGCCTGTTTGGCTGTCTGAAACCGCTCAGTATTAAAGGTAGGACGAGACACTGTCGCCTTTCGGCGCTTAGGGGCAGACATGATGAGAGGAGATACAACTAATACCGAAAAACCCAACAAGGCCAAAAAAGAAACCAAACCCAAAGAGCAAAACAGTCACAACACAGAGAACATTAGTACCAATAGAAGCAAGTAAGAGGGACAAGAATGATATAATGCATAAGCATGGAGAACAAACATCAAGGATATCACTACATAAACATGGAGAACAAACATCAAGGATATCACTACATAAACATGGAGAACAAATATCAATGAAATGCAGAATGCATAAATGTGCACAATGATAAGGGCAGAATACCAATGACCGTGAGATGACAAGAAATCAAGGATGGAAGAACCAAGAGGACTCTAATGTCAACAATACACCATTTGTTGGTCAAAACAACTGCTCAAAATTGTATCAAAATACCTCAAGCATGTGGTACACACAACCCTAGGTCAAATGGACAACACAAACTCCATAAACACAAACATGAAATGCATCATGAGAAAGACAATACGACTCAGTGAAAGTGTGTGAGAGAAAGGAAAAAAAACCGAAACACAAAAAAAAAACCAAAAACCCGAAATACAACCCCCAAATGTGCCAAAATTAAAAAAAAAAAACAGAGAAGAAGAGAGAGAAACACTTACCAAAGTGGAAATCGGCAAGGAAGAGGAAGAAGGAAGATGAAATCGAGCACACAGAGCCCACTAGCCAAACCCTAGGGCGGAGAAACTGAAGAAGAGGAAAAAAATGACCTGAAGAGTCGAGGGAGGGAGTTTTATACAAAATAGGTCCGCTCGAGCGTAGGTAGTAACGCTCGAGCGTGAGTCAAGGCAAGCTGACACCCGCTTGAGCTCGAATAAGGACGCTCGAGCGCAAAAATACCTCTCTCAGAACTGTAAAGCAAAGAGCAAACTACTGCAAGGCGCAAAAACACGCTCGAGCGTGGTAATGTCTGCTCGAGCGGGGTAAAAAAACATTTTTTTTTTTTTAACTAAAACAAGAAACTCAATATCTAGAAGAGAGACCTGGGACAAAAGTAGATGATCACATTTAGCCAAAATTGACGACGAAGATGAAATAATCCGCAATTCATGAATTCCGTAAACTTACAATTTTTTAAAAAAATGACACTGGAAATCATGAGCAAAGCAGATAAAATATAATCAATGATCATAAGCTACATGAGAATGTACAACTCAAAATCCAACATGAGAGCTCACAAAAAAAAGTGTGTGTATGCAATCCATGAGAGGTCACTGAGCTAGAGTTAATCCTCGTAGTGATCGGATGGCTGGACCTCCACTAAGAGTAACTCAACAATACAGAGAAAAGTCAAACCACTAAGAATCACGGGGTATTTGTTGAGTAAATGCGGAGGCTCCCCCTCAATCAATGAGTCCCTTTTTTTTTTTTTTGACTTTTTCTTTCTTGTGGGCACTCACTGGTGGCATTCACGCTCAAGAGTATGGAAACCAAACCAGAGAAGAATGAAATCATAAAGGATGGCCTGGTTGGTGCCTCTGAGGTAGCCTTTTCCTAATGCCCGGACTTCAAGGAACTGAGGGAGAAACCGTGGAGGTGAAAACATATGGTAGATGGTTAAGAGACTCAACATCACCCATGATATACTAGTATCGGTCAATTCCACTGTAAAAGTACAAGAAACACTGTTAGTGGTCCATAGAGAACTTTGATCACTTGTGTGGAAACCCCTGCAGCAATTAATGAGCATGGGCATTCAAAATGAGCTATGACCAATGAACAATGAGATCTTGTAAGCAGCATGAGTAGTGTACATAAAAAGTTGGATGCAAGAAAAACAGATATCAATGATAATGAGATTATTGACATTCAAGCATACATAAGCAAAAACACTTACACCTACTCAAGAAACAAGTAACACTCTAGTGATCGAGCATGACACCCAAGGTATTTCTAAGGAACTCAAACCGAAGAAGATCAAGGGGTTTTGTAAAAATATCAGCTTTTTGATGCTCAGTGGGAATATGCTCAAGAACAACAAGGCCCTCTTCTACTAACTCTCGAATAGAATGATGACGAATGTCAATGTGTTTGGTGCGAGAGTGTTGGACAGGATTTTTTGAAATGTTTATGGCACTTGTGTTATCACAGAAAAGAGTGAGAGTGTTCTGTTCTATCCATAATCATGAAGTATTTGCTTCATCCACAACATTTGTGCACAACAACTCCCTGCAGCAATGTACTCAGCTCAGCAGTCGAAAGAGAGATGGCATTTTGCTTTTTACTATGCAGGAAACCAGATTATTCCCAAGGTAAAAACACCCCCCGGATGTACTTTTCCTATCATGCACACCCTGCCCAGTCGGCATTAGAAAAACCAGTAATTTCAGCTGTTAGAATCAGTAGAAAAACCAAACCCATACCCCAAGGTCCCATTAACATATTTAATGATGCGTTTGACTGCAAGAAGATGAGAATCTTAGGACTGGCTTGGTAACGGGCACAAACACCTACACTGAAAGCAATATCAGGACGACTGGCTGTGAGGTAAAGAAGACTCCCTATCATACTCCTATAAAGGGTAGGATCAACATCAGTACCAAAAGAATCTTTGGAAAGGCGAAGACTGGTGCTCATGGGAGTGCGAGCATGTTTGGCAGACTCAAGACCAAACTTAGACACAAGATTTTTCGCATACTTAGACTGAGACACAAACATACCTGAAGGAGACTGTTTAATTTGAAGACCCAAAAAGAAAGACAACTCTCCCATCATGCTCATCTCAAACTCATGTGTCATGCAATTCGAAAAATATTTCACAAGATGATCAGTAGTGGATCCAAACACAATATCATCAACATAAATTTGAGCAACAAGAATATGAAACTTAGTATGTTTCACAAATAAGGTCTTATCCACACTACCCTTTGGAAATCATTATCAAGAAGAAAGGTAGTAAGTCTATCATACTAAGCCCGAGGAGCTTGTTTCAACCCATACAAAGTCTTGTCTAACTTGTAGACATGATTCGGACATTTAGAGTCCTCAAACCCTTTTGGTTGCTCAACTTATGCCTCTTCTTTCAAGTACCCATTCAGAAAGGCACTTTTCACATCCATCTGAAACAATTTAAAGCCAAGAAAACATGCAACACCAAGCAGAATACGAATAGATTCGAGACGTGCAACTGGGGCAAACATCTCATCATAGTCAACACCCTCAACTTGTGTGTAGCCCTGAGCAACCAACCTAGCTTTATTCCTAACCACGGTACCATTCTTATCAGATTTATTTTTAAAGATCCACTTGGTACCTATCACATTCATGTCTCTAGGTCTGGGAACTAGAGTCCAAACTTTGTTACGTTCAAATTGACCTAATTCTTCATGCATAGCATTGACCCAACTATCATCTAGCAAGGCCTCTTTAAAATTCTTAGGTTCAATTAATGAAACATAACACATATGTGATACTCATCCCGAATCTGTCTTCAGGTTTTCATTTGATCCGAGACACTTCCAATCACCTGTTGGGCTGGATGATTCATGTTCACCCTTGCTGATGGTTTGAGCTCAGGACTTGCGGTGACAGAAGCAACAGGAGTGATATCCCTTTGAGCACTCTTTGGACTTGAACTTACCTATGAGGATGGTTGTGTAACAATTTTCTTGTGATTGGTCCGCAGCTTCTTGTGGTACATTATCCAAGATTGGAGACTCACCATTGTCATCCTCATATGTTGCTGGAGTAGGTGCACTTGTGTCATCTATACCACATTGAATAAATTCCATTAAAGATGAAGTTCGCAGATTATAGACTCGAAAAGCCCTACTAGTGGTTGAATACCCTAGAAAAATACCTTCATCACTTCGGGAGTCAAATTTGCCCAAAGGCTCTCTATCTTTGAAAATGTAACACTTACTCCCAAAAGTTTTGAAGTATTTTACATTAGGTTTCAATCCCTTCTACAATTCATATGTAGTTTGTAAAGTGCCGGGCCTTAAATACACGCGATTTATGACATAAACAGCAGTAATTAGGGCTTCAGCCCAAAACTTTGGAGGAAGTTTCTTACTAAGGAGCATGACCCTGGCCATTTCTTGAACAACCTTGTTCTTCCTCTCAACAACTCCATTTTGTTGTGGAGTGATAGGTGCAGAAAATGCATGCTTAATTCCATGCATATCACAAAAATCCGAAAACGAACTATTTTCAAACTCACGACCATGATCAGTTCAGATTCTTATGATACGCCCATGGAAACACCTGTTCATTTTGGATTTTAAAGACTAAGGCCTGGAAAGCATCAAACGTATCAGATTTTTCCCTTAAAAAATTTACCCACGAAAATCGAGTAAAATCATCAACAGTTAAAAAAATGTATCTTTTACCTCCGATGCTTTTCAGTGCGAGTAGGACCCATTAAATCCATGTGAACCAATTCAAGAGGACGTTTGGTTGTAAAGCTGTTCACTTTTTTATGAGGGGCATGGGTTTGCTTTCCAAGTTGACATAGTCCACACACATGGCTCAAATTCTTACCCAGTTTAGGTACTCTTCTCACAAGCTCTTTGTTGGCTATCTTAGTTAGGTCTTTGAAATTCATGTGACCTAATTTTGATGCCACAAATCAATGTTATTTATGATGGCAGAGTGACAAGTGAGATCATTAGTAGTAACAATCCCATAGCAGTTGTCAGATGTGCGAACCCCATGCAAGACAGTATTTCCCTTTTTATCAAAATTTCACGTTTATTTTTTGAATACATACTTCATGATGGGAATCACACATTTGACTAATGCTCAAAAGATTTGCTTTAAGACCATCAACTAGTAGAACATTATCTAGCTTGGGAAGACCAGCAACACTTATAGAGCCCTTACCAATGACTCTCGAAGTGCCGCCATCTCCAAAGGTAACAATTCCTCCTTCATATTTTTCAAGGGAGGTGAAGTAGGATTTGTTACCGGACATATGACGAGAACACCCACTATCAAGATACCACATGTGTGAATCACGTGCTTTTAGAGCAGTGTGAACAACTAAACAAGTCAAATCATCTTTTCTCACCCAAATCTTTTTAGTCTTGGTATTCCGCCTAGACATGTAAGGTTGTCTCCTAGCCCAAAAAGTATTTGAATTTCTACCCTTTTTAGACACCTTACCAAACAATTCATAGCAATAAGGATGAATGTGGCCATACCTACCACAGTGATGACAAATAAAAACAGGTTTTACCTCCTTTTTGTTGATCTTACCAACTTTAGGTAGATGAAGAGAGAGATCAGCTTGGTCTACCTTCAACTTTCTCTTTACTTGAGTCTTCATGTCATGTGAAGTGGAGGCCTGTCCCTTGTGAGCTGTTGCACCATAGCCTAGCCCGCTTTTGTCACAACCCATTTGTTGAGACCCGAGGATGTCTTCTAAAGATTTGGAGCCTTTGTTCCACATGGTAATAGTGGCTCTGGCTACACGGAGTTCTTCATCTTTTTGACAGACTATCTCTTCCAATGTAGCTTGTGACATCTCAAGACTTTCAAGCTTTTCTTCATATGTGGAATACACCTTTAGGAGTTCATTCCTTTCAGTTTCACAGGATAGCAGTAGTACCTTCGTGAATCGTTTCAAGAATGTCCCAAGCCTCTTTTGCTACCTCACACGTGCAGATACGACGAAATTCTTCAGGTGTGACAGAGCAAAACAGGGAATTAAGAGCATTACTGTTCCAACTCGAGTTTTGGTAATCAGTCGTGTCCCATTTATCAAGGGGTTTAGGAATATTAACACCATCAATGGTGATAGTAGGTTCACTCCACCCATAGATCACGCAGTGCCAGACTTTCTCATCGATGGATTTTAAAAACGCTCTCATACGAGCTTTCCAGTAAGAATAGTTTGTACCATTGAGTAAAGGAGGTCTATGGGTCAAGTTACCTTCACGAATAGAATCCATATTACTAGTCACACAAAATCACACTCCTATATTTTTTTTAAAAAAAGTGACCCGCTCTGATACCAATTGAAAATCCTAAGTGATTCGTGATTAGATCAAGATTATAATATTCCAAATCCCAATTATCCAAAACACACAATCTAAATCAACTAGCACTTACGAAAGTGATTTAGATTGTTTGTTTTTCGGAATAAACAATAAATCGACACAAACGATTTTTACGTGGAAAAAATCACAATTGAAGAACCTTCAATTGTAATCAAAAACCACGGGTGAAACGCCACTAATCAATCCACTACTAAAGAAAGAAAGATTATAAAGATAATATACAAATTACCCAACTTAGTCAATTTGTCTTCGAATCTTCTGCAACTCTTTCATCTCGGAACTGATCAATCCTGAAGTTGAATCCATAACTTCACTTGTCGAATTAATGACTACATACAGAATCAAACGCCTTTTGAAACTCTACGCTTGAATCTTCGGAATCCACTGAAGAGAACTCTCTCTTAAATTTAAAGTAACTAACTCCTTGATGTATTTATCTTTAGATCATGAGTGAAGAACTCTTCTCAAAACATCAAGGAAAAACTTACCAAAAATCTCAGAAGAAAACTTCAAACAAAATCCTAGGACTCTTGAATAAGATCTAGGAAAAGTAGTCCTAAAAAACAGCCTAAACAAGTATAAATAGGCAACCTGAGTCCGCGATCTCCGCTCGAGCAGCCAACATCCCGCTCGAGCGACTTCAGCAAAATTTGCGTGTGACAAAATAGAGTTCCGCTCAAACGCTTGATGACCTGCTCGAGTGCGAAATCACACCTTCCAGTATTTTTACAGACCTGACAAAATACTGAGAGACCCCAATATCCGCTCGAGCGCCAATGGTCCCGCTCGAGCGGGAAGAACAAAAACACAAGAAAATTACAACTTGTTCAACACAAAGTTTTGTACCCGAATTTGTCAATCAAGGGACCTAACAGGAAGGATGAACATCTCTTGGAAACCCCATGTTTTGCTCTGTTCCAATTCCGATTGCAGTAGATCTTCCCCCAGAATCAATGGCTGATCAAGCAACTCTTTGTACGACCGACCACTTCTCAAGGCCGACCGGCCCCTTTTTTGTATGGCTGTGGTGCTTTTTTCAGTGAAACAGAATGGATCCTGAGGCCCAAAATAATGATTTTCAGACTATAAACAGAGCAGCTTTTGGTAGTGAGCAGTGGGGGTTTCCAAAGGATGTTTTTGCTCGTGCGCATGTGATTCCCTATCTCTCATTCAATTCCATTAGATTAGTAGCTTTAATATTTGTATTTTGTAATAATTAGCTAGTTAGCTCATTCATTTGGTGTTTGTAATAATTAGTTAATTAGGACATTCGGACCCTCTTATACGAGGGCAAATTTGTAATATGTAATGTATGTCTTCCAACCCCCATTTCTTTCTCCCTTTTATTTACATACTTACAGTGGTTGTATATCATATCATGTTTTCGTTCCATATCATTACCATGCGTTGTATCCATTTTTTGCATATATTAAATTCTCATCATGCATAATGCTCTTACCAATTCCTAAATGATTATGTGCACTACCTCATGCTTTGAGTTGTTTCACATGTCATATTGGTAGCCGAATTTAGTAGTTGCATTTTGTATGTGTTGCATTAGTCATGTACATTGTTAGGATCATACATTTTTCTAATTATTTTCTTTTCTTTGGCTTGCCTTAGAGTACTAGGTGAGCATTTTTGCTTTAGCATATTACATGTGTGTTTGTATTTCCATGTCAAGCATACTACCATGAGGCTATGTGCTTCTTTGACATACCTCTTTGAATGCCTGTGGATGAAGGCTATTTCATTGAAATTGAAATGGCTTTGACTATTGTACATATGAGTTAACTTTTCTTTTAAGTTACACATATTCAAAACTTTTTTCAAAAACTCATGAAATCAAAGCATTCTGAAGTAAGTGATGTAATCTATACTTGTTTACTTCACACAGTAATGTTTGGTATATTAATAATCAGAACAAGAGCATATACTAGTCACAAAATTCACATCATGATTAGTAAAGGCCAATCTTTGACCGGATGAATGGGGTGTTCAATTCATGATCTTCTCCTCTTATACCTAAGTTCCTGATCCGAGACACTTTGGTTATAATCGACAAGTGGCCTTTGGCATGAGTCACGGGTTTCCTAAATTTCTTAAAAATACTTAGTGCCGCCTCTAAAATCTGGTAGTGCAGTCCATTTTTGGCATCTCTAATGATTAACGGATTTTCTAAGATTTGCCGAATTTGAGCTCTCATTTGTTTTTTCTGATTGACATTGCACTTGTGGAACCAGATTCAGAACCATGGGAGTTCGAACTGTAGGGCTATCAGACTAAACCCTTCCGAAGAGCATGAAAAACCAGCTATAATTTATGGCGACTCTGTTGGGGATTTAGAGAACTTGACTTGGAATTCATGATGTGATGTCTTATTTACATATATATGTTCATTTCATTGCATTTGCATGGTGCTCGTAAGTCACTGTATTTTTCATCTAATATCCTGGACGACTTGTTAGAGGCTTGCCAAAAGGCTGGTCGGACGTAGGCAATGACACGTTAGGAATACAACCCTTGGATATGGGTTACCGCTATGCCACTTGATCCTCTTTTCACTTTTTGGTGTTAGGTGTGAGAGGTATATTAGGTAACCTTGCTGAGGTGCCTTTTTTGACCAATTGGCCTAGTGCATTTATAAAGCTCTAGTGGCTGTTCCAACATAGAATAGGATTCTCGTCCATATGCAGGATATTGTGAAACCACTTATTTGAAGGAATAAAACTCTAGATCATGCCAAAGCTAGGACAGGGTAACCCTACCCCCTCATAGGGGTGCTTTGGCTCTCTTTACCTACTATGTGCTCTACAGTGGATCTATATAGGGGTGCTTCATATCAGTGGTTTAGTTATATTAGTTTGTGGGGTAGAATTCAGTGGGGAGTACAACCCCAGCTGTGATCGTATTTATTTCAGTGGGGAGTACAGCCCCAGGAGAGTCCGAATGAGTGTCCAAATGTCCAGATCAAAACTAACTATTACAAATCTGAATAAACAATAAAGGAATAACTATCTAATTTATTACAACAATAATAAATAAAGAATGAACAAAGATCCCACGCGCGCCGAAGAGGATAATCCTCAAAAATTGCTTTGCTTGCCTCTTAGAAAACTATTTTGTTTCACCCTCAGCCACTGCCTCATGTTTCTACCAAAGCACTCCATTTACCAAACATTGGAGCCCGATTGGGTCCAAACAACACTGGCCATGCCCTAATTTCTTGCAAAATCTATTTTTGTGTTCTGGCATGAAAACAGTGCAGACAGAGCAACTTTAAGCCATGTTTGTCCCTTTTACCCTCCTCTATCAGGAAACTCAAGAGAAAAGCGAATTCAATTCCGAAGCCATCAACAATAGCAAGTTAATTGCGTGATGGTTTCGAATGTGATTTGGACATAAATTTATGGATGGAATGAAAGGTGACCACCCCTCCCTCTTATCATGAAGGCTCACAGAGGGAGATAGACTCGCCTCAAGTTTCGTTAAAATATCATGAATCGATATGTGACAACTCTTGAAGCGATGGACTCGGCATAACGTCCGGCCGAATCCAACCAATTCTAAACATTTTCTTTATGTTGGTTTTATTGATTTTAAGCCAATTTTTATTAGTCCTTTCCATTACTTAATCAATTTTTCTATTGATGAGAGTTAAGTCCACTAAGCGAGAAGACATGTCAAATGATAAGTGATCTATAGCATGAAAGAGAGAGTACGCCTTAGCAATGAACCTCCGTAGAGATTAAGCCATTGAGCCTAGATCTCTTTCCCATGCCTTGAATAACAATCAATCGTTTGAAATGGCTCTCAAACAAAAGAAAAGAATAAATGAGGGAGAGTGCAGAAATGATTATGCGAGATTGATTATTAAAATGAGACTCTTTACATGAAAGGAAAGTAAAGAAGGCTATCAACTCGAATGACTCGGTATCTAAGGCCTAAACAACCAAAATCATGAGGACTTACAACACAACAAGCAAAGTATTTAAAGCATAAACTAATTAAATGAATTAAACAGGCCCTAAAACCAATATATATATATATATGTATATATTGACAAAACAGCCTCCAAAACAAGCTGAAAATAGTTTGAAAAACTAGAAAAAGTAAGCAAAAATTAAAGAGAACAAAGCTAGTAAGCAAGCCTAAGGAAGGGTGGCTAACCCCACCACTTTTTACAGCTTCACATCACATATTTTAGCCTCTGAAAATAGTCCAAAAACAGCCCAAAAATAGTGGCTAAAATCATGTTAAAAGAGCACAAAAGATAAGGAAAAACAAAGAGATATAAAGCTAATAAGCAAAACTAAGGAGTGGTGGCTAATCCCTCTACTTTTGGAACTTCTAAACCATGTTTTCCAACCTTTTTAAGCTCTAAAAATCAGTATATAAAAACAAGAAAAATAGAGGGAAAGAGTAGAAGAAGATTAAAGAAGAAGGTGCAAAATTATACTTTTTGAAAAGAGAGGTAAGCTCTTAGTTAACAAACTTGATTCCAACACCACCAAGTTTATGAAATTAGCTTTGAAAGTTCAACAAAAAGCTTCAAGAACAAGCTCCAATGGTGTATGTATTGTGTATGTATAGCTAAAAGGTGATATGAAGTCAAGGAGGCTTTTGGAAGGAAGATGGATGGTTTCGCTCTTAAAAACCTTCGAAGTCTTTGGAAATATTTCCTAACCCTCTAGGTTCAAAAAATATGTCTTGAAATCTCTACAAGAAAGCTTCAAATCCAAGTTTTAATAGTGTATGGGGGTGAAAGTTGATTTGAAGAACAAAAGAAGTTTGAAGATCCAAGGATAACTCATCAATGTCTAAGCCTCTTGGAAGGTTTTTCTAACCTTAAAATCTGAAGTGGGAGGTCCTATTTATAGAGTTTAAGCCAAATTGGTCGAAAATATCTTCAAAAAACAGCTGCTGTCCAATTCCCACCAGCTGTTCTGTTTTGTGCTAATAAGACCCGGCTGGGACCAAAAACACACGGTTGGGCCCAAAAATGAAAAGCCGGGCCTAAAAAGGGACTCTAGAGAAGTTTTCATTGAAACCCGGTCGGGTCTAAATAGGCCATGACCGGGTCTAAACAAACCTGGTCAGGTCCAAAAATCTGCTTTCAAATCGGCATATCTCCTTTATCCAGACTCGATTTTAGATGATTCTTGAATCTAAATTAAAGCCCCGGAAGTCTACTTTCCAATGGTGGTGGCCACACATCTAAATTCTAAGTGATCAAAAAGATATATTTAATTTAGTGAAGGCTGCTCATTTCTTTCTTAACGGTTTGATGCCCAACCTTTCCTCTAACTAGTTTTCTTTCATCCCCTCCTATTTCCTTCAACTCCAAACCTATAAATAAGATGTTTTTAAAAAAATTTCAAAGAGTTTACCTTTCTTCCATTTATTTCCACTTTGTCCTTACTCGGTTTACCAAAAAGTGCAATATTTTAAACGAAATGCGAGTCTCAGAGCATCGTAGAAATATTTGAAAAAATATTTTGAAAAAGAGAGTTTTAAGGTCTAAAATAGTTTGGCCAAAATGGGGTGTAAGGTTTGGGATTAGAGCTTGAATCCAAATTTCTTCGTTGAGAATTCAAAAGATTACATAGTGTAACTTTCATCATCGGGTGTTTGGAATAAAACACCCAAGTCTTACAGGCGGTCAAAAATGAGTGTCTATAGTTGCCCTTCTTTGACAGAGCTCAAATAGTCATGAAATAATGTGAGTGAACGTCAAAGCCTGAATCCATTTTGACGAGGCCGTAAGACTTGGGCAAATAAACAAAATGCAGATACAGTTGGTTGAACTCGAAAGTTGCTTATGTTTCCCTTTGTAAGGAATCAAACCAGCATAGTTCGGGGTCGGATGCAAATGATACGCAATGTAACGAAACAATGCAAATAATATAAAATGTAATGTAATAATCAAACCATGAGCAGTGCCTACCACACAAATATCATAAAGAAATGGAAATGCAAAATCAAACTACGTTTTATATATATAAAAAAAAGTGGGCATGAGCCAAACAACGCCTAACACAGGCTAAGTGCCTACATCCTCAATACTAGCCTCAGCGCAACATGGATGCTTACACATAATAGAACCATGTTTCAACGTGAAAGGGGTGCGGGCGCATGCAAAACTATGTTTTTCGCAGAAAGAATACGAGTAATTGGGTGGTACGATATATGAGCATCTGAGTTTATTTTAACTTTCGAAAGTTGTGAGATTGCATTCTGGATGCACCTTCTTAGGCCTCATCATTTCTTTGAAGTATGAGTGTACCTCGACCTCGAGTTCAAGCCTGCTTAGTTAGAATGTCGATCAAAAGTGCCCTTCCTGAACACCATTCCCCACTAGAAGCGTCTTGGCTGTGCTTACAATGAATTCCTAGGAGACTAACTACAATGGTGGAAACTAGAGTTTGAATGGCAATGCCTAGAACACAAAGGTTTGGAATTTTCCAAACTAAAGTCTAGTTTAAATACCCAGGGGTGTATCCTTGGTTTGAAATTTGTATGGCAGCTCCATAAGTATGATCAGCTTGTATGCACCTCAATTCTGAATACTGAATCAACCTAGTCTGTCACCCCATTGGAGAATGGGTAAAATTGTAAGTATGATTAGGGAGAAAAGCGGCATCGGTGGTTTCCGCGTGCAAATTTTACCCCTTGTCAACATTTGAGGACCTTTGAACTGTGAGTTGAAGGTGGAATTTTGAAAAACACAAAAGGGGAGATTCCCGTCCAAGTAAAGCGGTTCATCGCCACTCGCCCCATGAGGTGCTTTCTAAAGCGTCGGTTTGTTGTTTATTGCATTTCCTAAACATCCACCACTACATCACTTGTCACACATACCAAATCGCTATCGTGCACCTATTGCACGACCAAATCACTGTCATGCATCTGTCGCACGATCAAACCGCTATTGTGCATCTATCACACGATCAAATCGCTATCGTGCATCTATCCCACTATCAGATCGTTCATGTGCATCTATTGCACAATCTCATCATACTCTTTGCATCTATCACATCATCACTTGTTTTTCTTCTTCTCGCAATTTCAACGTGGTTAGAGTATCTTAGGGCGTGCAGGAACGCGACCCTGAGCAATTTTCTCAAGATGCATGAGACGCATTCCTGAGGTATTTTTATCTCAAGGCATGTAGGAACACGACCCTGAACGGATCAGAACCTTTTCTCACGATTTCAACGTGGTTATAGTGTTCTTCCTCCCCTCACAATTTCAGCGTGGTTCGAGTCTCTTTCTCTTCTCATGATTTCAGCGTGATTAGAGTATCTCAGGGCGTGTAAGAATGCGATCCTGAGCAGTTTTCTCAGGACACATGAGACGCATTCCCAAGCGGTTTTTAATCTCTCTAAGCGGTTTTATCTAAACCTCTTCTCACGATTTCAGCGTAGTTAGAGTGTTCTTCCTCCTCTCACGTTTCCAACGTGGTTGGAGTCTCTTCCTCTTCTAATGATTTCAACGTGGCTAGAGTATGTCATTCTTTACTTGTTCTTCCTCCTTTCACGATTCCAGCGTGATTAGAGTTGTTACCCTTTCCATTTTATCCATTGCATCCATTGCATTATACTCTATCTTGTTGCATTCATCCTTTTCACGTAAACGCGTTTAGGATCATTAGCATTCCATTGCATTGTTATTTCCAGAAGATCATTACCGAGCAGATCATTTCTCACCTATATCATACCATCCAATCATTTGTACTCTTTTTGCGAAAGACAGTTTTGCATATGCTCGCACCCCTTTCACATTAAAACATGGTTCTTTTATGTGTAATCACCCATGCTGCATTGAGGCCAATATTGAAGGTGTAGGCACTTAGCCTGTGTTAGGTGTTGTTTGGCTTGTGCCCACTTCTTTTCTATATAAAACGTAGTTTGATTTGCATCCCCATACCTTTATAATATTTGTGTGGTAAGCATTGCTCATGGTTTTGATTGGTGCATTGGATTGTGTATCATTTGCATCATGCCCCTAAACTACGCAAGTCTGATTCCTTGCAAAGGGATACGTAGGCAATCCTCAAGTTGAACCAACTGCATCTGCATTTTGTTTGCTTGCCCAAGTCTTACAACCTTGTCAAATGGGTCATCTTCGGGCTTTGACATTCACTCACGTCATTTCATGACTTCGAGCTCTGTCAAAGAGGGGTAACTGTAGACACTCCATTTTTGACGCCTTTAAAACTTGGGCGCTTCATTCTGAACACTCGATGATGAAATATTATACTATGTAATCGTTCAAATCTTCAGCAAAAGAGTTCAGTTTTGAGCTTCAAACTCAAAACCTTGCACCTCATTAGGACCAAAACCTGTTTTTCTAGCCTGACCACTTAAAAAGCAGCAAGACAAAAAAATGATCCGCAGGCCACATCCTTTTGGTCAGCTGGCCATCCTCTTGGCCGGCCGGCCATGTTTACCGAACGCATATATTTTGCAGCAGCCAGCTGCTCTCATGCATATGCTTTGGCCAGCTGCTCACTTTTGAAGATATTTGGATTGAAAGGCGGTGGAAACTCTAGAAAAAGACCACCTTTCCCTCATGGTTTAGGGTTAGAGCATTTTCCTAAAGGCTTATACAATTACCAAAAGCTTTCCTCCACCGTCTTGATATAGATACACTATAGATATGCCATTGAATCATTGAACTTGATGTTTTTTGCTGAGATTTTGAACATAAATTCAGATACTAGAGAGTGTTTGGATTGGAGTTTGTAAACCAAGAAGTTTTTCCTCTTCTTTAGAGGTTGATCTTTTAACTCTTTTCATTACTTAACTTCTTGTTCTTCATTTCAATACTGTTTGTCAGATTATTTTGGCATTTAAAATGTGATTTGAAATCTTGTTTAAAGGTGGAAGGGTTAGCCATCCTTCCATAGGCTTGTTCTTCAGCTTTGCTCTCTTGTTGTTCTCCATATTTAGGCCTCATTTCCTTCATTTCTAGCACTATTTTGGTTAGATTTTGATCAAATATGAAATGTATATATGTGTTTAAAGGTTATATAGATAGCTTGATTCTTGTTTCATATCTCTGTTCTTTGAAAATATTGCATAGCCCTCTTCTAGTTCTTTCTTTGTAGCATGGAAATGGATGTTTCATCCATGTTCCATGAGTAGGAAGATGAGCTTGCAATCATCTCTCCATAGCTTTCATTTCTTGCTTTTACTTGGTCTAGGTTTGTCTTTGTTTTAAAGCTACATGAGAGCTCTTCATCAAGACCATTAGAAACTCTCTTCTATTTCCTTTGAAGCATGGAAATGGAGGTTTCAATCCGTCTCCCATGAGTAGGAAGATGAGTCTCTTTGGTCTTCTTAATGATGGAACTTCTTATGTGTATGCTTTGCCTTCAAGAGTGGCTTCTTCTAAACCTATTATCTCTGAGCTTGAGTATTCATTTGCTCTTGTTTTCCATGAGATTCAGTGGGTTTTGGTCATGTCTTGGACTGTATCTTTCATATGTAGTCTTAGTTAGCTTTGTTTCCATTAATTGCCATCTATTTGCTTCATTAATCATCATTTAAATACCTTTGGGATGTTTGATGATTTGTGAAGCAAACCTACTCTCTCCTTGAGAATTTTTCATGACAAGAGAGAGATAGAAGGATGAACATCTCTTAGAAACTCATGTTTTGCTTTGTTCCAGTTCTGATTGCAACAAATCCCCTCCTAGAGTCAATAGGCGGCCGACCAACTCTTTGTACAGCTAACCACTTCTCAAGGTCGGTCGGCCGGTCAGCCCCATTTTTGTGCGGCTGTGGTGCTTTTTACAATGAAACAAAGTGGATTCTGAGGCCCAAAATAGAGTCATTTTCAGACTGTGAACAGAGCAACTTCTGGTAGTGAGTAATGGGGGTTCCGGAGGATGTTCTTTCTTGTGCACATGTGATTCCCCTTCTCTCATTCAAGTCGATTAGATTAGTAGCTTTGATATTTGTATTTTGTAATAATTATCTAGTTAGTTCATTCATTTGGTGTTTGTAATAATTAGTTAATTAGGACATTCGGACCCTCTTGTACAAAGGCAAATTTGTAATATGTGATGTATGTCTTCTAACTCCCATTTCTTTCTCCCTTTTATTTACATACTTACCGTGGTTGTATATCATATCATGTTTTCGTTCCATATCATTACTATGTGTTGTATCCATTTTTTGCATATATTAATTTAGCTCATCATGCATAATGCTCTTACCAATTCCTAAATGATTATGTGCGCTACCTCATGCTTTGAGTTGCTTCACATGTCATATTAGTAGCTGAATTTAGTAGTTGCATTTTGTTTGTGCTGCATTAGTCATGTACATTGTTAGGGTCATGCATTTTTCTAATTGTTTTCTTTTCTTTGGCTTGCATCGAAGTACTAGGTGAGCATTTTTGCTTTAGTATGTTACATGTGTGTTTGTGTTGCCATGTCAAGCATACTACCATGAGGCTACGTACTTCTTTGAAATACCTCTTTGAATGCCTGTGGATGAATGTTATTTCGCTTAAGTTGGAACGACTTTGACTATTGTACATATGGGCTAACTTTTCTTTTAAGTTGCACAAATTCAAAACTCTTTTAAAAAATGCATAAAATCAAAGCATTCCGAAGTAAGTGACGTAATCTATACTTGTTTGCTTCACATACTGATGTTTGGTATATTAATAATCAGAATAAGAGCATATACTGTACATAAAATTCACATCATGATTAGTAAAGGTTGATCTTTAATTGGGTGAGTGAGGTGCTCAGTTCATGACCTTCCCATCTCATACCTAAATTCCCGAGCCAAGACACTTTAGTTATGACGAACAAGTAGCCTTTGACACAAGTCACGGGTTTCTTAAATTTTTCAAAAATATTTAAGTGGCGACTCTGAAATCTAGCGATGCAGTCCATTTTTGACATCTCTGATGATTAATGGATTTTCTAAGATTTTCCGAATTTGGACTCTCATTTGTTTTTTCTGATTCACATTGTACTTGTGGAACTAGATTCAGAAACATAGGAGTTCGAACTGTAGAGCTATCGTATTCGAGGAGACTAAGCCCCTCCGAGGAGTACGAAAAACCAGTTACACCTACTACCTAAGCATATGGAACATCTCTCATTTCCTCAATTTCAAACTTATTTTGAGGACTTAAACTTTTACTAAGACTTTGTTCCTCGCAAATTGGTGTGCTTAAAGAATTGCAATTATCCATATTAAATCTTTTGAGTACCTTTTCCAGATATTTTTCTTGATCTAAATATAATAATTTTGAATTTCTATATCTTGAAATTCTAATTCCTAGAATGTAGGTTGTAGGATCCATGTCTTTCATTTCAAATCTAGATGTCAAGAAAGTTTTGGTTTTCTTAATCATATTTGGACAATTTCTTGCTAACAATATGTCATCCACATACAAAGATAATATTGCTAATTTCTCATCATTTTTCCAGATATAAACATAGTGACCTAACTAGTACTAAGAAATATGTCCAACAATTTATATAAATCTAACACTACCTTATTTGCAAGCCCGGCGTGGGTAGAGACAATAGACGCCTTGGTTTTGTGCCCCAAAATTTGAATTAAAATAAAGGTTCCTAAATTGTTTTAAGTTTACTATACTATTAGAAATCAAGATATGACCTAATCTAATATTGGCCCAATCTAGAAGGCTCCAAAGAAAGTCCTTGTTGGCTCGATTTTTATTTGATATAGGTTTACATTTGTTGACATTTTTATTTTTAGGCTTAAGTTTGTTTTGATGTAAAACATTTTACATCGTAAAATACTTTCACATAAAATGATTTTGGACAATTATTATTTTATTTTTCTTGTGTTTGGTTGGCAATTCTTTTTCTACAAGAAAAAGTTTAATAATGAACTAATTATAGATAAAACTTAAAAAAGAAAAGAATATAATTTGACATGGACTAAAGTTGATGAACTGCATCGAGATAGAGCAAAAAAATAACTTAAGGACTTTTAAAACATAATTTATTTATTTCCTTATGACTAAAAAATACTTTTAATTACTTGTTGGCTAGACAAATAACAAAAAATAAGTAAAATATCATCCTCGAAAATATTTTATTTTAAAACAAACGGAGTCTTATTTTAAATTGGATTTTGCTAATCTATGAAGCAACATAATTTAATATATTTTTTCTTATTTTAATTTATGTAAATAAATTGTAATTATATATACACAAGTAAATTATATAGATACTAGCAATACATTTTTCATTTTTATTTATTTATTTATTTGTGATAAATATGTAAAAAGACCCTAGGCGAAGGGCTCCTCTCAAGTGTTCACTTAGGACCAGCCTTACTCACCTATCTTTGACTTGCACGCAGAAAAACAAACAAACCAAGAAAACAAGTGAACAAAAAACACAAAACAGTAGAAGTATTTAAGCATTCTGAAAAAATATGTTGAATAAAGAAAATATTTAAAATTTATAAAAAAAAAATTCTCATAATTTGATTCATAATGATATAGTAAGATACATGTCATTTTTTAATTTGTTATATAATTAATTATATAGGGTCTACTTTCTTACTATATCATTATGAATAAATTTAAAAATTTAAATTATAAGTCTGTAACAATACCCGGGGAATAAAGTGACAATCAAAATATAATAATAAGTTAATATGTAGACATTGAAATTAGGAAGAGAAGAGTGGCGTCTAAGCGAAATGTATCTTGGGACTTTGTCTTACTCCATTCTCTTGGTTTTTTTTTTTTTTTTTTTTTTTTTTTTTTGTAACTAACTTGTCTCTCTTCATTTGTAATAAAATAGAACCTCAAAATTAATCCATACCATACCAATGTCCCACGTAATAAGTACATTTTTAAACTGTATAGAAAAAAAAAATAGAGGAATAAAAGATTATTATTTGGGATAATTTTTTAACTTTTTACGAAAAGATATATATTAAAATATTATATAAAATAGCAGAATTACATTATTACTCTTCTGTCTTATGTGCACTGATAGTGCTGATTGAAGGGCAATTGTAACAACCCTCATTTTAACTTAGTCATGCTTACATACATTTATGGATGATCTTGTTTTAATATGTGCAATTGCAAATCTTGTCTTGTTTTGCTTGAATGATTGCTTGCATGCTTTGTTCTCAACTGGTGCGTTGCTGAGGTCATCTTAAGCCTAGACACCTTCGAGACCTTTGTCACTTAGAACTATCTTGGAACCCCGTTGGTTGACCTCCATCTTCACCCTGGCATATTGGCCGAGATGTCACCATCTAGGCCGAGGTGCGCGTCGCCTGGGCCGAGATGTGCATCATCTGGGCCGAGATGTTAATATCTAGGCGTTCTAGATCCTTGATCCTCGCATGAGTGGTTTTGTTCCTGGAATGGTATGACCTAGACCGAGGTGTGGCACATCTAGGCCAATGTGTGGCACAGTTTAGTCAAGTGTTGTCCTTCCAAGCCAATGTCTTTGCCCCTTGATTGCCGGAGTCTTGTTGTTAGCCGATATCGTTACTTGCCGGTGTGTTCTTGTCGCCTAGCTTGTTGAGTACACTTTGTCTTGGTCTTGTCTTGTCATGTCAGTCACCTTTTTGGATAGAGCCAATCAGCCAATGCCACGTGTCCCGGCAGAGGGATTAAGTTAGTGATTGTCGTGAGGAGCATATCTTTTTGTATCAATCTTGCCTTTTAGAGAGAGAAACTCTAGGAAGAAGAAGGAGAAGTTTGAGCTAGATAGAGTGAACTTCCAAGCTTGATCGTTGGAGCTTGGGCCGTTAGATTCGAGTTTTGAGGTTAGAATCTTAACCTATTCTTGTTGTTCTTATTGATCATCTAGCTGCATTGCACGATCAAACCTGTTCTACACATCATTCATCGATTTAAAGTTGGTTTTGGAAAGAGAAAACGGTTTTCATGTGTTTTTGAAGAAAAGCCTCGTTTGATCCGAAAGTTTGCATTAAGGCTCATGCTTTTGTGTTTGTTTTGATAAGATCCTTAAGTGTGGGTACCCAGGTCCATGTTTTTGAAATTATAGCATGAAATCTCAGCTTTTGTAATAGCAAGTTTTGATCCTTGCGTTCATCTTCTTCATACTCATGTTCTTCATGTTTATCTAGAGGGAAACCCAGATTTTCCTGACTTCGCTTTTGAATGTGGCCATCGAGGCTACACCTCGGCAAGGAGGTGTGGGACCTCAGCCTAGACCTGGTAGTTGCCCAACGTGTTTTTCCAAAGATATGAAACTGTGTTTCGATTTGATTGACTTAGTTTTTGAAGAATACCAAGGTCATTTGCATGTAAGCTAGACTTGTTTTGAGTAGTGCATTCAATAGACTTTGCCATGTGTTGAAGTCTCTTGTGCTGGAGGACTCTAAACTTTCGCAGCACATCTCGTTTTGGAAGTCTCTTGTGCTGGAGGACTCTAAACTTTCGCAGCACATCTCGTTTTGGAAGTCTCTTGTGCTGGAGGACTCTAAACTTTCGCAGCACATCTCGTTTTGGAAGTCTCTTGTGCTGGAGGACTCTAAACTTTCGCAGCACATCTCGTTTTGGAAGTCTCTTGTGCTGGAGGACTCTAAACTTTCGCAGCACATCTCGTTTTGGAAGTCTCTTGTGCTGGAGGACTCTAAACTTTCGCAGCACATCTCGTTTTGGAAGTCTCTTGTGCTGGAGGACTCTAAACTTTCGCAGCACATCTCGTTTTGGAAGTCTCTTGTGCTGGAGGACTCTAAACTTTCGCAGCACATCTCGTTTTGGAAGTCTCTTGTGCTGGAGGACTCTAAACTTTCGCAGCACTCTCGTGTTAAAAGGCTACGGGCCTCTGTAACATAGGTCCCTTGTGCTAGAGGACTCTAAACTTTGGTAGCACCCTTGCTTGAGATGCCTCTCTTACCTTGTCTTGTTTTGCCACTGACGGTTTACCGTGTGGATATGTTGCCAGAATGTTATCGTTTGTAATATATTGATGCTAGTAAGCACCCCTTGAAGCTCTGAAGATTTGTTAGATGGGCGAGAACCATCCCTTGTTATTTAAAGTTTTTCACTTGTATTGTTTTGAGAGGACTTCGACTGTTATTCATGCAAACCCTTTTTTATTTATACCATTCACTGAGTATCCAAGCTCACCCTCTCTATATATATGTAGGTGATGAGCAAGAAGGCGGTGACACCTAGATGTGATTCTGGAGCTTATTTTGGATTTTGATTATGTCGGCTTAACCTATAATTACGTCGGCAGTCTTGAAAATTATGCTTCTCGATTTGTAATACTTGTATGTTACATACGTCGGCTTGAGAAGCCTTTTGATCAAGATGTGTGTTTTGTATACATGTTATGTCGGCCGTGAGGACGTCGGCAACCCTGAAGATTTTGCTTCTAACTGTATTTCATGTATTTGTTCATGTCGGCTTGTGAAGCCCTTTTGTTAATATGTAAGATGTAATTTGTACTTTGCTTCGTTTGTAATTGAGTTGTACCCCATCTACAGATGATTGCTATTTCATTTAACTTATGCACAGCTCTTATGGACTAACCTGATTGTATGTATCGCTTCCGTACTTGTGAGCCCCAGATATTTATACTCTGTTGTGTGTGAATTTTGAAAGCTGGCCTTCGGTAATCTCGGATTACTAGCCATTACGACACCAAACTACTAGGGGCGGTTTGGGGTCATGACAGAATGGTATCAGAGCTCAAGTTCCTTGGTATACGTTATTCACACACTTTGAGTCCCAAAGAGCATAGGATTTCCCCTTAGAAGGATGTTAGGATTGCATCATATTTCTTGCTATGTGGTCAAGGTGTGCATCATCTCGGTATGCTTAATTGTTACTTGCCTACGTGATTATTTGTTCATTTTGTTTAAAAGTCACATTTTGCATACTCATAGCATCATGAGCAGAGGTAGACCTCCAGTTGGCCGAGATCAGTCCGAGGACAGATTGGACAGACTGGAGAGGTTAGTTGAAGGTTTGGCCCGTGAGTTAAGGCAGACAAGACAGCAGTATGCTAGTGCTACATCGACTCAGGCCGAGCAGACAAACGGCCGAAATGCAGTTCCACCTCCACCGCCTCCAGTACCACAAGTGCCCCCACAGCCAGCTTTATATGGGGACGGCACGATAGCTCTGATCAGGGAGTTCAAGAAAATGAAGCCACCAAGATTCCAAGGGGGTATAGAACCGATGAAGGCCAAAGCTTGGGTTTTGGAAATGAAAAAACTGTTCGAGATCTTTCCCAGCACTGACACCCAGAAGGTGACATTAGCAGCTTTTACACTAGATGATGACGCCCGCAGATGGTGGATGATGGTTCGAGAAAACAATCCAGACTTGACCTGGACCCGATTTTTAGAATTGTTCTACACCAAGCATTTTCCCTTAAGTGTTCAAAATCGCAAGGCTACCGAGTTTCAGACTTGGACCCGATAACAGTTTAGTAAAAAATTAATTACACTTTTTAATATTATTTCAACATCGCATTTTTTAATCTTATGTAATTCCATCAATTGATTAAAAAGTAAGTAAAATAGCATTTAAAAGTTAATGCAATTTTATTTTTGCTTTTAATTGAAAACAATATATTTTTTGTCTACTGTTTTATAGTTAATCTAGTTAAAATAATAATAATAATAATAATAATAATAATAATAATAATAATAATAATGTGGAGAAGTGGTTTGGAAATACTCTTCGGATCCTGGGAGACGCTAGTGATCCTCAGCTGGTCACCTGAAAGATACAAACACTCCGGTCGGGGGTGCTGGAATTAGTACTCCGACAGACAAGTTAGTTCAGACACTCAGGATAGCTTCTTTACTAAGTTTTGTGAAGTGATTCTTACATACCTTTCTACAACCGTTGTTCCTGTATTTGTACCTACTCTTTTTGATCCTCGGGGCCAAGGCCTACTTTTTAATCATTGTCATTTCTTTTATTCGGCCCTAAGGACTTACACTTATTCGGCACATATATTATATTCGACTCCCCACTCTCGTAGGATATAGCCGGTTAATATCAGTCTTCCAATGGTACGTATCATCCGATTTTTCCATGTATTCGGCCCCCACAAATAATAATAATAATAGGACATAGTTTAATTAATTATAGGAATAAAATTGAGTTTAAATCAAATATTTTTCCGGGTAATTTCAACTAGTAAAGATTAGTTTTATTTAATTTTTTTCTTGCGGATAATTTTTACCTTTTATACACTCATATTTTTTAACGGCAATGATTGGTGGCCACAAATTCTGTGACTCAAATGGCCCGAAAATGTCAAAACGACGTCGTTTTGGGTACAAAATAACTCCGAAAATGCCAAAACGACGTCGTTTTAGCATTTTCGGGCCATTTGAGCCACAGAATTTGTGGCCACCAAACATTTTTCATTTTTTAATTTAACTTAGGGTAAAAACTTTGACATGACCTGACACTTTAACTCAACATGCTAGACACAGACCAAAAAATGACGCGAAACAATAATACAAAATAATAGAGTTATTTGGTGTATATAAGTTGTATATAATTTTTTGAATTTTGAATTTTTATTTAGAATGGTTGTGTTAAACTATTTGGTGTAACTTCTATTTATAACTTATTATCCAAAAAAACTTAAATTAGCTAAAAAAAATAATTAACTGGAAGTTGCTTGTAATTTCTATTTTTTGTTAAATCAATCGATGGAAATAAAAAATAATGTAGAAAAATTAAATCAATAATGACACAAAAATGTTTATGTGGTTCTCTTAATGTGAGGTACGTCCACAAGACCGAAATCTGATTCTAATATCAACCAAGAGTTTTCAAACGATTATAAACAAAACTCGAATAATCTTACAAATCACCTTTAAATGAATTCTAAATAATCACAAATAATCAAAAGAAAGATCTCACTAAAAGATGAACAAAATTGGCTAAAGTAGTCCTCCAAAATAGACAAAAAGAGAGATTCGAAATAGAATCAAATCAAGCACAAAGCCTTGATCAATCTTAGTCACCAAATTGGAAATACACCCAGCACTTAAAAAATCAATCCGACGGCACGGGTGATAACTCGTTGTAATTGAGGCAATTGACGTCAACCTTTTTAGTTGTATTAATTGTAGTAAATTAGGGTTTTTTTTTTTTAATCAAAACCCTAGTTACTATCAAATAGATTTTTAAATACCAATTGAGCTTTCAAAAGTTTAATAATATATATATATATATATATATATAATATTATAACCAATGCCAAATCAAATTAATATTTTTAATAAACCAATCGGGTCTCATACTCCACTAGAAGGTATACCTAACAATTCTCTCCATACCAACTTAAGTGGAGACATCAACTATATCCGTCAAAGTTCGACACTTCAAATGCTAGTCCCTTGATAGAGTCTTAGTCAACATATCCAAAATATTATCATTCGTATGAACATTTTCGAGTTGTAACAATTTCGAATCTAACACATTACGAATCTAATGGTATCTCACATTAATGTGTTTCGATCTTAAATAAAAAGTGAAATTTTTACTCAGTGAATAGCATTTTGACCATCTCAATAAAGTGCATACATTTCTTACTTTAAACCCAATTTAGATTGTCATGTCACAACTCCTCCTACAAAAGTCATCAAATGCCCCGAAGTAGATCTCCTAGAGTTAATATCACCGGTCATGTCAAAATTCGTAAACCAATCAAGTATCGGCTTACCATTCCTAAAACACAAACACACCTTCGAACTCCCTCGAAGATACCATAGAATCCATTTCACTGCTACCCAATGTTCTTTACCCTTATTAGAAAGAAAACGACTCACCACATCAATGACGTGAGTAATATTTGACCTTGTACAAACCGTGGCATATATCAAAGAACCAACCGCTAAAGTATAAGGAATTTTCAGCATCTCTTTCTTGTTTTTCTGACTTGTAGGACATGGATTTGAACTAAGCTTGAAGTGACACGTAAGTGGACAACCAACTGTTTTTGCTTTATCCATGTTGAACCTCTCAAGAAATTTTTCAATGTAATTTTCTTGAGACAATCACATCAGCCTCTTTTTACGATCATGAACAATTTTCATACAAAGTATTTGCTTTGCTGACCCCAAATCTTTCATAACAAAAGACTTGCTCAACTCTAACTTCAACTTGTTAATCATGGTAGAATCTTGACCCGCAATTAACATGTCATCAATATAAAGCAAAAGAATAATAAATTTGCCACCCAGAAAATTTTTCAGAAACATACAATGATCCGAAGTGGTTTTAAAAATCCCATTATCCATCATAAAATAGTCAAATCTTTTGTACCATTGTCGCGGTACTTACTTGAGGCCTCTCAACATGTTGGCTTGTATAACATGCCAGAGGTGTGCTCTTCAAATCAAGATCATGACTCATCGGCTTCCAAAACCCATGAACTCAAACGTTTTCCCTCCATCAAGAACCAATATCCAAGCACTTCAAACCGCCAAACACTTATCTGTCACCCCCACGACCACCGCCACGTGGCACCTGGTATCCACGCCGCTTTAATGAACACGTCTCTTTACCTTTAACACACACCTCCCTCATGCACCCCAAAATTTTGAATTATTACATTTCTCTTGCTTTTTCTATTCCCCAAAAACCCAAAAGAACAAAGATGGCCAAGTCAAAGGCCAAACCCACTAAAGCACCGACCTCCCAAGCTAAGGATCTGGAAGACAGCAAACCTATCTCCTAGATGGCTGTTAAGAAAACGCCAACTATAGGATCGGCAGAAACTCCTTGCGGCAAGCGCCTACAGTTCGTTGGGTCTGACTAATCAAGGGATGTAACTCCTTATGACACTTGGTTCTCCGAGATCCACGTTAACAATCGACTATTGAAAGTCGGAGATAGCGCCTCAAAGAATCTTGAAGTTGTTGTCGCCTTCTCTATTAGGTTACTATTTCTATTCGATGTGGATGCAATCAGTGACCACAATGCGTATGAGCATTTCGCTCGAATGATGCAATACTTTGTGCTAGTAAACTCCTTAACTTGTGTTTTTTACTTAACACTTAGAATATTTTACTTACTAATTTATTTCCTTTGCAACCTGTCCAACATGTTCACTCCTCTGCACTTAAGGCCAAGATGATGAAGAAAGATCTGACAAAGCAAACTTAGAAGTTAGCAGAACACCTTCGTCAACTCAACAATTCGGAGAAGAAGGATGAAAAACAATAGGTAGTAGTCATCGCCGCCAAGGCCAAAGCCTAGAAAGTCAAAGCCCTTGCCAAGGCCACTGAATAGAGGGTTACCAAAGCTGAGAAGAAGTTAGTCGAGGCTCTAACAACCAAGGCCCAAGAAATCAAGGAAATCAAGGAGGTAGATGCTAAGGCCTATTAATAGAGGCAGAACTCCGTCTGAGATAGATATAAGAAGCAAGTCGACATTGCCTGCAACAGAGGCTATGTTTTTGGATAGGTTGCTACCCTAGATACTACAACTGTCACTAAGGACTCACAACTGTAGGATTTAACCAAGCTTTCCCTGCCTTTCCTTCTTCCCGCCGCCGAGGATCCTTCGGCTAAAAGGAAGGAGATGAAGAAAAAGAGGAAAAAGGCCCTCCTATTAATGCTAAGTCCCCAACTCTAAACGACAACATCCTTAACTTCACACGAGATGATGAGGAGATCAACAAGAGCACTTCTTCTACCACTAGACAGGCCGACAAGACTATTGAGGAGACTCTCAAAGAGATTGGCAAAAAAATTACCGTTGATATTGAGGCCAACACTTCCACTTCCAAGACAACTAAGGCCCAAGCCACTACTGCCACTGAAGTTAGCCAAACTGAGGTCAACACTAAAGTTGATCATGAAGCTTAAACTTAGGATTTTTCTTCTCTTCTTGTCTTTTCTTTTGAGTATTAATGATAACCCCTTTCTAATGGTTGACGTACTGATTGATGTAACTAAATTCTTTTTAGGAGTGCAATCTCTCTGTTTTTGTCTAAGTCTTGATTCAAAGCTTTGCTTTTGTTGCATGCCTTCTTTACTTTAATATCTTCTTTACTATTCAAATATTTTTGCAAGTTTAACATCCTTGATCATGATTGATAACTTGCTTGAACTAGATTTTAGCCAATATCATCTCGGGTACTGGTACTACCTCCGATAGGATTCATATATACTTTGTTCACAAATTTTTGAAAATTTTATTAAGTGTTACTTTCAAATCATAACTCAGATCATAAGAGGACCCATGCTTTTAACTAACTCATCTCAACTTCATACCCCCTAATATGATAGTAAATTTCACTAACTCTCACATTATAGAGCCAACATTGTATACTTGCCTAGATTCTCTTAACCTAGGCATCCTTGACCAATGTCTTCTGTTTAGCTCATCTAAACAAAACACTTAAGGCTTTACCTCAGTACACCAATTTTTGTGGAACTGATTCCCTCTGTTTCACGTGTACATAACCAACTAGGTCGGTGGTCCAACATTACTACCTATTGTAAACACTCTATTTTTGACCATCCTCAAGGATGGGATGTTCTTGCAGGTATATCCAGTGACAAGTTTGATTGCTCGTCGAGTACTCGACTTTCGCAACAGAATGCTCCAGGTTTGATCTTTCCAAACCCTATTTCCATTATGTCTCATACTTGGACCATGCGTTAGTCCTTTTGGCGTGTTGCTTTTGGAGCACTGCCGGCCATGGTAGAGCTCTGTCAGCCATGCACTTTGGTCTGCTGGCCATTGATTAGGCCTGTCGGCTATCAATGAGGCACTGCCGGCCACCACTGATGGCCGGCTGGCCACCATTGTTTCAGTAGATATTTTTGTAGATATTTTGACAGCTGTTTCCATAAATGAGCTGATCTGCACCCACGTGGATGGTTGGATCTCTTCAAGGATTTTTTGTATCTTCTATATATAAAGCTCATCTATATGCATGCAAAGGGTTACAAAAATTAAGCTGAACTATATATCTCTCTCGCTCTAGAATCCTCTCTCTCTATATATTTTTGTGCTTGAAAGTGTGTTTTCTCTTCATCTTTGCACTAGCACCCTTAGCCAAACACCTTCACCTTAGTGTTGAGGATCTTGGAAGCCTTATTTGAGCTCCTTGGAGTGGTTTTGGCTTGGTTTTGGCTCAGAAGTTTGCTGATTTGTTGCTGTGCTTCAAGGGTAAAAACCTATCTCTTTTAAGCTTTGTTCTAGTTCATAGCTTGGCCATCTTTGTATGCTACTTTGAAGCTGGTTTTAGTCTAAAAAAAGTTCTGTTTTTAAGGATTAAAAATCTTAGTTTGAGCCTTGTGTGGTTAGGGGGTGGTTCCCCTCCTTTGCTCTTTAGCTTGTAAAGCCCTTTGAGCCATCTTTGGTAGCTTTTGAAATAACCTTTCCTTGGCCTTCTAACCATTGAAACTCAGAGGAATTTCAGTGGTAGAAAGTTGATTTTGAGGCTCAAAATAGGAGGGGGTGATCCCCTCTCCTTGTATCTTGTTTGCTTGTGTTGATGGCCTCATACTTGAGCATGCTTTCCTACTCTTTTGTGACTTAGTTCAAGCATGTTTTTGACTTTGTTTTGACATGCTATAACTATTTTTTGGGCTGGTTAGAGCACCACTTGCTTGCTTTTGGTACTTGTAGTGCAATCATGCTTGTTGGCCTAACATGCTTCATATTTTAGCCTATTATTCCAGCATGTGTTGGCTCTACTCCAGCATGTTTTTGGCTCTGATTTAGCATGCTTTAACTCTTTTTTGAGTGGTCTTGATCATATGAGGCTTTCTTTGTATAGCTATAGTGTAAATACCCTTGACTAGCTTTGAGTTTCAAGGTCTTTAACATGCTATGCTTGAGTTGTTTGCATGTTTTGGCATCATTTCACACATGATTTCAGTGCATGTAGCCTTGCTACACTCTCACATATTCTACTCTTTCATCGCTTTTGAAAGGTTGTGTATTATGCCTTGCTTATGGGCTTACATGTGTGCATGTTCTCTTAGACTTTTGAGCTTCTATCTCAGCATGTTTTGACCATTATTTTGGCATGTTTGAGGTCTATCCAGAGTTGGTTTGGCCATTTGAGTTTGATATTGCATGGTTCTAGTGTAAAGCTCTTCACTAGTTTTAATGTTCAAGTCTTCTAACATGTCGTACATGAGTTGTTTGCATGTTAGAGTCTTGTTTTTCATGACATATTAGAACTGAATTTCTACAATCTTCCTCCATGCTTCACTCCTTCATTTGCTTTGAAAGTAGTCTTAAGCTCCTTGTTAGCTTGAGCATGGAATTAAGGCTCTCATACCTAATGGTTTTAGCCTTTTCTTGAGGGTTTCTACTAACCAAAAGCATGAGGCTTCTTTCATGCTCAAGGTGCTTGTGGCTGAGACCATCTTTCCCGTTAGAGGACTTTCACATTGAACTAAACCAGTTAATGAATGGCTTGGTAACTTAAAATGTGTAAACAAGAATTGAATCAAGTAAAACATGCCAAGATAAGCATGTTATGTGTGCATTGCATTGCATTGCATTGTGTTCAATCGGACGTTATATTGAACACAAGGTGGATTGGCCCATTTCATACTTAAACTGATGAAAATGAGCCAATTCCCTTTGTCTCCATTCCCTTTTATCATCCATGAGAAGGTAGTGGTCCTAGAGTCTTGTTTCTTGTGCATCTATTGAAAGTGTACAAGGCGGATCCTTGGCCATCATGCATTGTGAATGCTTGATTGGTGGCTTTAGACCCAATGGTGCCACTCCCTTGATGTTTTGAGATGATAAGGAGTGACATAGTATAAATATGTCCCTGGAACAACCTCCCTTTTTCTCTGTTTTGTGCTCTGTTGCAGTTTGGTGTTACAGTACACTAGTGGCTGGCAGTTCTTCAATGTTGGCCGACACCCTTTCATTGTTGGCCGGCAGAGGCACACTCTTGGCCGGCACTTTTCTACTCTTTTTTGACTTAGTTCAAGCATGTTTTTGGCTTTGTTTTGACATGCTATAACTATGTTTTGGGCTGGTTAGAGCACCACTTGCTTGCTTTTGGTACTTGTAGTGCAATCATGCTTGTTGGCCTAACATGCTTCATGTTTTAGCCTATTATTCCAGCATGTGTTGGCTCTACTCCAGCATGTCTTTGGCTCTGATTTAGCATGCTTTAACTCTTTTTTGAGTGGTCTTGATCATATGAGGCTTTCTTTGTATAGCTATAGTGTAAATACCCTTGACTAGCTTTGAGTTTCAAGGTCTTTAACATGCTATGCTTGAGTTGTTTGCGTGTTTTGGCATCATTTCACACATGATTTCAGTGCATGTAGCCTTGCTACACTCTCACATATTCTACTCTTTCATCGCTTTTGAAAGGTTGTGTATTATGCCTTGCTTATGGGCTTACATGTGTGCATGTTCTCTTAGACTTTTGAGCTTCTATCTCAACATGTTTTGACCATTATTTTGGCATGTTTGAGGTCTGTCCAGAGTTGGTTTGGCCATTTGAGTTTGATATTGCATGGTTCTAGTGTAAAGCTCTTCACTAGTTTTAATGTTCAAGTCTTCTAACATGTCGTACATGAGTTGTTTGCATGTTAGAGTCTTGTTTTTCATGACATATTAGAACTGAATTTCTACAATCTTCCTCCATGCTTCACTCCTTCATTTGCTTTGAAAGTAGTCTTAAGCTCCTTGTTAGCTTGAGCATGGAATTAAGGCTCTCATACCTAATGGTTTTAGCCTTTTCTTGAGGGTTTCTACTAACCAAAAGCATGAGGCTTCTTTCATGCTCAAGGTGCTTGTGGCTGAGACCATCTTTCCCGTTAGAGGACTTTCACATTGAACTAAACCAGTTAATGAATGGCTTGGTAACTTAAAATGTGTAAACAAGAATTGAATCAAGTAAACACATGCCAAGATAAGCATGTTATGTGTGCATTGCATTGCATTGCATTGTGTTCAATCGGACGTTATATTGAACACAAGGTGGATTGGCCCATTTCATACTTAAACTGATGAAAATGAGCCAATTCCCTTTGTCTCCATTCCCTTTTATCATCCATGAGAAGGTAGTGGTCCTAGAGTCTTGTTTCTTGTGCATCTATTGAAAGTGTACAAGGCGGATCCTTGGCCATCATGCATTGTGAATGCTTGATTGGTGGCTTTAGACCCAATGGTGCCACTCCCTTGATTTTTTGAGATGATAAGGAGTGACATAGTATAAATATGTCCCTGGAACAACCTCCCTTTTTCTCTGTTTTGTGCTCTGTTGCAGTTTGGTGTTACAGTACACTAGTGGCTGGCAGTTCTTCAATGTTGGCCGACACCCTTTCATTGTTGGCCGGCAGAGGCACACTCTTGGCCGGCAGATGCCCGGCAGCCACCATTCATGGCCGGCAGGCCACTGGTGCACTCCCTAGCATTGTTTTGGTAAGGTTCAACAGAAAGTTCTTGAAGACACCTTGCAAATAGAGCCTCTAAAGAGCAAACCGGAGAGCTTTTTGGGACAGAAACCGAGGCATGCATGTTTAACTTCTTCAAACAGAGCTAAGGCAGTATAAGTTTAGAGTTTTACTTGTTAGTTAGCATTTGAATTTGTAATTTAATTAGCTAATTTGTTAATTAGTTAAATGTTGTGTAATAATTAGTAAGTAGTTTGCTAGTTATTCATTTGTTGTCTAATAATTAGTCTAATTAGTTTAATTAGATTAGTTAGCTTAGCTTAGTTTAGATTAGCTTAGTTTATTCATTCAGACCCTCTGTCGAGAGGGCGCAATGTTGTAATAAGGGTGCGTGTGTGTGTACATGTCTTTCAACCCCATTTCTTTCTCCCTTTTACTTAACCGCTTTTGATGGTTAGTTTTAGGGCATTTTTCAAATTAGCATACCTTATGCTTTGCATGTTTGCATTATTCATTTGTCTTGCATGCACTGGGCTCAGTGCATCATTCAAACTGCATTGTATTCCAATACTTACTTGCATACGTGTTTCAAAGCATGTTATCAAGTTGCTTCGTATGCCATGATTAGATAGCCAAGCCTATTTAGTTGCATTTTGCATGTGTTGTATTAGGCATTCTTGTATAGTTAGGAATCATACATATTTCTAACTAGCTTTTGTTTTGGCTTGGATTACACTGTAAGTGTTATGCTTTAGCATACTTGCATGAGTGTGAGTGTTGCCATGATAGCATGCTTTCCATGAGGCTACATGCTTAAGTGATTAACTGCTTGAATGCCTATGAGTGAAGGCTTGATTACCTGAATTGGGACAATTCATCAAATGCGAGTTTTAAGCCCACTTGGTGAAGTGGCAAAGTCATGTTTTAAGCCCACTCGAGGGTGGCAAATCCACACTTTAGCCTACTTGCGAATAGCACTTTCAAACTATTTTCAAAAACAAACATGAGTTGTTTTGTTCCAATTCTCGTGATTGAGTCTATACTTGTATGTGTGTGCCACATAGTAAAATTAGGCTAATAACCGGATAAGAACACATGAGGTTTTTAAAACAACATATCATGCTTAGTAGAGGCCGATCCTTTGATCGGGCGAGCAGGGGTGCTCATTGCATGGCCTTCCACTCTCGAATCCAAGTTCCCGAGCCGAGGCAACTTTGGTGATGACGGACATGTGGCCTTTGACACGAGTCAGGGTTTCCTAAATTTCTCAAAAATAAAATATTTAGGTGGCGACTCTGTAATCTGGCAAAGCAGTCTAGTTTGGCATTATTTGATTTAAAATCTGATTTTCCAAAATGATTTGTCGAATTGGACTCTTTGGTATTTATCAGTCTCATATTGCACTTTGTGAGATTATATTCAGAACCATGACAGGAGTCCGAACTATAGTAAGACCAAATTCGCGCCCTCTTCGAAAGGGGGGGCGCAAAGAAAGTCGAGTCTACAGTTTTTGGCAACTCTGCTGGGGATTTAAAGAACTTGACTCGAAACTCATGACGTGTTGTTTTATCTACATTTATGTGTTTCTTTGCATTGCATTTGCATTGGTGCACCTAGGACATAGTGTTTGCCATCTGCTATTCTTGAACGATTTGTCGGAGGCTTACTTGGAAAAGCATGCCATAAGGTTGACTGGTTGCGGGCTCTGCCACGATGGGAACATAAACCTCGGATCGAGATCACTGCCGAGGCACCCTTTTTGACTATTTGACCTAGTTGCATATCGGAAGCCTTAGAGACTGTTCCAAACTTGGAAAGGTTGCTCACTCGAATACAGGATTGTATGAAACCGCATGCGTGCGTAGTGAAACCCTAGCTCCTGACAAAATAGAACAGGGAAACCCTACCCCACCATAGGGGTGTTTTGGCTCCCACTTGCTTGATATGTGCTGTTAGGGTGTGTCTCTACAGGGAATGCATGTATCAGTTTGCAAGTCTGGGTATCAGTCTGAGGACATCAGTGTTTGAGGGTAT
The DNA here is from genome assembly GCF_004153795.1 of Camellia sinensis. Lineage (NCBI taxonomy): Eukaryota > Viridiplantae > Streptophyta > Magnoliopsida > Ericales > Theaceae > Camellia > Camellia sinensis. The sequence continues at coordinate 1,509,745 of NW_021026711.1, read as the reverse complement.
CAGTATTGTGGCGGCAAATTTGGGGGCAGAAATCAGTGTTTTAGTACAGTTAGTCCAGCTTATGATTTTCAACTGTGTGTTGTCTCTATCTAAGCCAAGATGCTATCCATTTTTCTGATTTTTTTTCTTTTGCTTTATTTTCTGTTTTGCAAGGTAATATTTTCATCATTGCTTCTGACGAGGCAGATATTCCCCGAGCATTTTGGACTAGAGGTAGAAGGCTTTTTCGATCTAAGGATCTAACTGACGGACAACCAGTGTTTGCTTCATTAACCCCGGTTACAAGACGGAGGGCAGTCAGGCATAGAGCATCAGTACAGCAGTCACTAGTTCAGTGGTCATTGTCTATTTCACATGTGCGCAGTTGGGATCAGTTTTCTGTTTCTACCTCAGAGAGATGGTATACACCTGTTCAGACAGATCAGCACTTTACAGTCAATATGGAGGAAATGATGTGTCAACTCCAACAGACCATGGAGGCTATGCAGCGAGATGCTACTCGCCAAGCGGAGGTTACCGCTCGTCAGACAGAGATTGTAGCTCAGCAGGCAGAACTAATTGCTAGGCTTCAACAACAGCAACAACCACAACAAGCCAGAGGATTTGCTTCGCATCCACCTCCACCCCCACCTAGGGTTCCAACACTCGGAGAGGCAGCTAATGTCCTGGAGAATACGGACATTCCAACGGGGCCAGTTCCACTACCAGTCCTACCACAGACTTCAAAAGCGCCGACTTGCCCAATGGACACACTGTTTGAATTTGAGGTCTATCCAACTGCTCTGAAAGTAAGCAAGCTCGAAAAGCTATTCAAGCGGGCTCAGGGAGTTAACTAAATCCCAAACATAGAGGACAGCTACACGGATTCGGCGGTGACATTGCCGGACAGATTCAAATGCCCCACATAGACCTTTTCGATGGCTCGGGTGATCCTATGGTTCATCTGAGGCTGTTCTCGGATATTCTGCGCCTGATAGGCTTGACTAGACTCCAGAAACTATCCATTTTTGGTCAGACCCTGTCGGGTATTGCGACCATCTGGTATGCCAAGCTAGAGGATTTAATGAAACGAAGCTGGGAAGAGATGGCAGAGGCCTTCATTACCCAATATTCATACAATACTCAAATCGAGGTCACAACTCGTGATCTCAAGGCGACCTAGCAGGAGCCGAAGGAGGGCTTTTCTGACTTTATCACTCGATAGAGGGCCAAGGCCTCCATGATGACAACTCGGCCACTCAAAAAAGATCAGATAAGAATGGTTGTGTGCAACCTGCAACCCATGCTGATGCAGAAAATGATTGTCTTACCCCTCCCCACCTTTGCTGACTTGCATGAGATTGGGATACAAATAGAAGATGCTATGAGGTAAGGTCTGATCAACCAGGAAAAGGAGCAGCCCAAGAGGGCGTTTACACATGGTTCGAATGTAGCTATAAGTAGTAGTGTAGCTGCAAGAACTTCTGATATCAGCATGGTTACCACCACGCCAAAAACAGCTACACCCTTCACCGGTGCATCCAGAACCAGCTCGCAATCAGCAAAAAATCCACCCCGGGGTCAGAGGACTTTCTCTCCGCTCTATATGTCTTTATCAGCGGCTTTGAAGGTCTTGATCAGGAAGGGGCATCTGATGCCCCTGGAACCACGCCCACTGCCAAATAACCTCCCTCCAACACATAATCTAGCCAAATATTGTGCATTTCATCAGCAGCACAGTCACGACACTGACCAGTGCTTCAGATTGCATCATGAGATTCAAGATCTCATTGACAACAAGGTGATTGCGCCTCCCGAGAAGCCAAATGTCACCACTAACCCTCTCCCACCACATAACAACCCCCCTCCACCTAGGTAAATAAACCTGATCCAAATCATGGCCGTTCCATACGACCCTAGTATATACATCACTCCCTCCCAACTGTCTAAGCCTGAGAGGTTCATCCCAGATAGCACAGACTTGTGCATGATGAGCACTTTCCTAACCCAGCCCAAGCTGGTGGTGGTGACTGTCAAAGAAAAAATTAGGGTGACCTTGGAGGAGAATGGGAATGTGGGTTCAGAACCTGAGGGATCTAAGGGCATAACTGAGGAAGGATACAACCCGCGCAGTTATATTGTGTCGACAGACCAAGCTAAGCCGAGGGTGGAGTTGCCAACTGGAGCAGAGGTACATGTTGTCTGGGAGGACGGGCCGAGTCAGGGGCTCGATGATCTAGCCGACCTAGAGGAGGATATCAGCAACCTACAGTTCTTTGATGAGTAGGACCTAGGAGATATTCAGGTTGGTTGGTTTGATGTGGATAGAGCAATAGATGCTACAGGGTGGCTCAGTGATGAGCCAGATATTGATGAGGAGTCTCAGCTGAAACGTGGGCAGTCAGAAATTGGAACATCTACAACGGTCGGAATGGTAGAGAACAAGGAAGAATTTTCGGAGAGCATCGATACGAAGAATTTTGCTCGAGACTTGGGTAGTTTGTGTGCAGCGGACATAGAGTAGGAGGAAACGCTGAGGTGTTTTGAACAAGAGAGGATCGAGAATGACAACAGGGCTAGAAAAGCCAAGGCCCCTGTGGGGACAGAATGTACTGTGAGCACGGAAACAACTACAGCGGAGCCGGACAGTTGTCTGCCGATTGCCGAGGGCATGTGGTGGGAAGACGACGATTTGCGTCTGGCCCATACTGATGAAAACTGGAGGCAGAACCTCCCGGATGACACCTGGTACACCAAGGAGGTCGACCATATGACCCGGAGTGGGCGGTACTTCAAGCCCCCACATTTGGACCACCCTGAGGCATCTGGGAAAGACAAGGAAGCTGAGAAGCAGAAGGACAAGCTGTTAGAGGAGGAAGCTGTACTGAAGCAGCTAAAAAATATTCGAGCAAACATCTCCATCTAGGGACTGCTTATGGCCTCCAGGGTGCATAGACAAGCTGCCCTTTCAACCATGGAAAAAGTTAAGCTCTCAATTGATACAACGCCCGAGTAGTTGGTGGGATTGCTGTTCCCAGGTGGCGCTTCACAGACTTTAACCTTCACTGACAAAGAACAACCACCTGAGGGCTCCGAGCGCAATAAATCGTTATACATCTATGTGGAGTGTAAGGATAAGTGGATACCAATTGTCCTGGTTGATATGGGAGCTGCAATCAATGTATGTCCGTCGCGAATGGCGTATGCTATCGAGTTGAAGCCCGCAGATTTCGCACCAACAGCCTAGATGATACGGGCTTACGACAACACCAGTCAGGAGGTGATGGGGACAGTGCGGATTAAAACTCAGGTTGGCCCGGGCCAACAGGACATCGAGTTTCATGTTCTGGATGTTCCAGCCACCTTCAACTTGCTCCTTGGACGGCCGTGGCTGCACTAAGTATCGGCTGTCTCTTCCACCATACACCAGATATTGAAATATCCCCACGAAAAAGGGGTGGCAATTGTTTTTGGGAACTCTTCAGTACATCCGCCACTAGAGGTTACTACGCCAATCTTGGAGATTGTACACGGCGAGGAGGATGTCTTCCTGTCTGGGTTCACCTTGGCTGAGGCTCGAGTAGTACAAGATCTGTTAGTTGTTGATGAGGGGCTGTATGTCAGTGCCCAATCTATTTACCTCGTGAACAAGCTTCAACATGTGCCCGGGATGGGATTAGGAAGGAGTGGCTGGAAAGGCGTCGCTACATTGGCCAAAGTGCCACACAATCCTCATACCATTAATCTAGGTTATACACCTACCAAAGAGGATTGGGTAAGAAAATGAAAGGAGATGGTTGGAAGAGCCAGGGATAAACAACTTGGAAAACACTATGAGTTAGTGCATAGACCTATCCAAGGTACCCTGAACTGACGCTTTGTCCGAGAGGGGGAAGATTTCCCATTGTGTGGTTTTCCAGAGCCATGGCTGAATTCAGAGAGGCGGCACTTGCCGGGTTTTGAAATCTTCTTTGACTTACAGTTACCAGGGGATGAAGTTGCCGCAAGAGTAGACTGACCCAACAGCTGTGGCAGAGCAGTGCAATGAGGATGAGTATAGCGACACAGATTCTGAGTTGGGAGCAACACTGACTTGTCTTCTCTCAGATCCTCAGATCTTACCAAAGTGCTTGGGGGATGATTTCTCAGTTTCCATGATTGGAGATAACTCGGTTGTGGGCCCATCTTCCAGCATTCTGGATGTATCCATCGCACCCTCCCTCGTCTAGCAATACGAGGAAGGCTTTTTATCTAACAGTTCTGGGTCAGGTAGTGAACCAGAATCTGATTCCACAGAGTCTGTGGAGTCGAAATTAGATTCCAGTTCTTCTGAGTCAGAGTCTGGTATTCCTGGGGGTGATAACCCAGATGCCATTGTGTTGTCCAGGCCATCATTTTTATTTTCTTTTGAGTCGGTTGTAACTGAAGTATCAGACGATCTAGAAGTTAATAAGAATGGTACCGCTGTGGCTTTTGAGTACTTTTATGTGCCTTTAGTTTATTGCATTAATCAGGATTTTTAAAATTTTGATGAAAATTCTGAGTTGGGAGCAACACTGACTTGTCTTCTCTCAGATCCTCAGATCTTACCAAAGTGCTTGGGGGATGATTTCTTAGTTTCCATGATTGGAGATAACTCGGTTGTGGGCCCATCTTCCGCCATTCTGGATGCATCCATCGCACCCTCCCTCGTCTAGGAATACGAGGAAGGCTTTTTATCTAGCAGTTCTGGGTCAGGTAGTGAACCAGAATCTGATTCCACAGAGTCTGTGGAGTCGAAATCAGATTCCAGTTCTTCTGAGTCAGAGTCTGCTATTCCTGGGGGTGATAACCCAGATGCCATTGTGTTGTCCAGGCCATCATTTTTATTTTCTTTTGAGTCGGTTGTAACTGAAGTATCAGACGATCTAGAAGTTAATAAGAATGGTACCGCTGTGGCTTTTGAGTACTTTTATGTGCCTTTAGTTTATTGCATTAATCAGGATTTTTAAAATTTTGATGAAAACGACGAGGAGAAAATTCCTTCGATTTTGAAACACTTGATTGATCGAGAGCAGGAGAGATTTGTAAAACCTTTGGTTAATGAAATCACCTCAATTAACGTTGGTATTGAGAAGGATCCACGGTTGGTCCAGATCGGGTCGACGTTGTCTTCGGAGGAACGCGAGCGCTTAGTCGCTTTATTAAAAGATTTCAAAGATATTTTCTCGTGGTCCTACGAAGACATGCCTAGAATCGATCCTGAGATTGTACCGGATCCCTCCTGACCCAAAGGCTCGATCTGTTAAACAAAAGCTTCGAAGGATACGCCCGGATTGGGTTCTGAAGATCAAAGAAGAGGTCACCAAGCAGATTGATGCAAGGTTCCTGTTAGTATTTGAATACCCTACTTGGTTGGCCAACATAGTTCTGGTGCCAAAGAAGTACGGCAGAATTCGGGTATGTGTGCACTTCAGAGATCTAAACAAAGCCAATCTGAATGATGACTTTCCTCTACCGCATATCGATGAATTGGTAGACTTCACAGCTGGGCATGCATTGCTCTCATTTATGGATGGATTTTCGAGGTACAACCAGATTCTGATGGCACCTGAAGACAGGGAGAAGACTGCCTTCACTACCCCTTAGGGAACCTACTGTTATAGGGTGATGCCCTTCGGTTTGAAGAATGCTGGGGCTACTTATCAACAGGTTGTGACCACGATCTTGCATGATATGATCCATAAAGAGGTTGAGGTGTACGTGGACGACATGATTGTCAAGTCCAAGGAAAGAAAGGGCCACTACACTGCCTTGAAGAATTTTTTCCAACGGATCAAAGAGTATCAGTTATGGCTGAACCCTCAGAAATGTACTTTCGGTGTTACAGCAGGAAAAATGTTGGGGTTCTTGATCACACAAAGGGGCATTAAGGTCGATCATTCCAAGATTAATGCCATCTTAAAAATGCTATCACCAAGGACTTAAAAGGAGATGCGAGGCTTTCTAGGTAAAGTGTAATTCATAAGACGGTTTATTACAAAATTAACCTTAACTTGTGAACCATTGTTTGGTCTCCTGAAGAAAGGAAAGAAGTTCCAATGGGATGACCAATGCCAAGTTGCTTTTGAGCAGATCAAGCAGTATCTACAGAGCTCACCTGTGTTGTCACCGCGAGAGCCGGGGAAACCATTGATATTATACTTGTTAGTAACCGAAACGACAATGGGCTGCATGCTTACACAGGAGTCTGAGGACAAAGTGGAAAAGGCTATCTATTACCTGAGTAAAAAGATGCTGGACTATGAGACCCGTTACACTCTGCTTGAGTAGGCTTGTCTGGCATTGGTATGGGCTACCAGGAAGTTGAGGCACTACCTGTTAGCTCACTCTATAATACTAGTTTTGAGATTAGATCCCTATCAAATATCTCTTCAAGAAACCAGCACTTACGGGTAGGCAAGCCCGTTGGTTGCTTCTTCTCACCGAATTTGATTTGAAGTATATAACGCGCAAGTCTATGAAAGGAAGAGTGTAGACACCCCATTTTTGACCGACCTTAAGATTCAGACGTCATCGATCGAGCGCTCGGTGATAGTGCATGTCGTGCTCGTTTCGAGGTTTCAGAGTTTTGGCTGAGAGCCTTGCCTCTGGGCCTCTGAACTCTTTGTGCTTTGGCTCGGTTTGTGGACCGAACCTTATTTCTCTTCCCTAGAGGGAGGGAGGGAGGGAGGGAGAGGTCTTGTAGACCACCTCTTTGTGGTCGTAGACCACTTTTCGCGCTTGGAGACTAGTTGCCGCCTAACGTTCTCCGTTTGGCGTGGTTTTTGAACCACACCTTGTTGCCTCTGCCTAGAGGGACACTGTGGTCCGGGAGACCACTTTTGTGGTCGTAGACCACTTCTGATGCCCATATACTAGTTTTCGAGGCTTTCGGCCGCGTGCCTTGCCTCCCGAACTTTCAACTTGCATCCGTTTTGGTTTGTTTTTGGTACAAACCTTGTTTTCCTTGTTTGAAAGGTGGTACAAGGGTGGGAGACCAGTTCTTCCCCTTAGAGACCACTTTCCTCCCCCCCAGCCAGTTTTCTGGTCAGCCAACTGGTTTCCTTGGTGTTTAAGCCAACTTTTCTGGTCGGCCACCACACCACTGCATTGTTTTCATGCTCTAGACCTTCTCCCACCATGGCCGACCACTTCAAGTAGCTGGCCGATCACTTCAAGTGGTCAGCTGCTTTTCATCACCTTTTTGGAGATATTTGCATCCAGCTATCACAGCTGGAAGGCACTAAAACCATCCTCCATACACGTGTATGGAGGGATGGCCTTGAACCCTAAGCTTGTCCAACAAGCTTACACTTTTGTTCTCTATATAAGAGAACCTCCTCCTCCCTCCTCTAGGTTCAAAAAAAAAGGGCTTGAGCTATACATATACACCTTTGTCTCTATATTGCTCGTCTTCTTCATTTTTGTGCCTTAAAGTGTAGTTTTATCATACATTAACACTCAAACACACACTCAAACACCATCCTTTTGTTGCTGAGGCACCTAGGAGCTGGTTTTGGAGTTTTTGGTTTGGTTTGAGCTTAGAAAAGCTGCTGGAATTATGGTTTTGAAGGTATTCATCAAGGGTGAGCCTTTAACCCCTTAAACCCCTTGTTTTTCTTAAGCTTTTAGACCTATTTGTATGCTGATTTAAGCTTAACTTTCTACTGCAGAAAGTTCTATTTTTCAGTCCTTAAAATGCTTGTTTCAGGTCACTTTTTTGTTGGGGGTGGTCTACCCCCTCTTAGGCCTTGTTAGGCCTTGTTTTGAGCCATCCCTTTTAGCTCTTATTCTAGCCTTTGCATGACCTCTCTACCACTGAAATCCAGAGGATTTTCAGTGGTGGAAAGGTGGTTTTTGAAGTCCCAAATAGGAGAGGGTCATCCCCTCTCCTTGTGTCTTGAATGTTTACTTTGAATGCCTCATGTTTGAGCATGTTTATTAAGCTTGTTTTGGCTTGTTCTTAACATGTATTTAGGGTTATTTTGAGATGGAATGCCATTATTTTTGGTTGTCTTGAGCACCTCATGCATGCTTAATACACTTGTAGTGTAATCCTCATAAACTAGTCTTGTATGCTTCATGAAATAGCATGTCTTTCTAGCTTATGTTGACTCCATTTCAGTAGGTTTTTGGTGATGTTTTGCCATGTCATACCTCTATTAAGGTTTGGTTTGGTTAGCTCATGCATGCTCCATGCACTTGTAGTGCAATTCCATGAACTAGCCAAATATGTACCATGCTTTAGACTATCTTTATAGCATGCTTTTGGCTCAACTCTAAGAAGATTTTGTCCATGTTTTAGCATGCTTAAACTCTGATTTGTTTTGTTTTGGTCATGCATGCCATGCTTTGTATAGCTATAATGTATTCTAGTTTGTTAGCCTTGTGTCTCAAGTCCACTAGCATGCATTTCTTGGCCTATTTGAATGATTTGGCATCATTTGTTATGATATTTCAGTGCATGTTTCATGGTCATACACTTGCATCTTTCACTTATTCAATGCGTTGGAGGGTTTGCCCTTTATGCCTTAACATGAACCATTGCGTATGCCTTCATGCCTAAGCTTGCGAGCTATCGTTTCAATGTGTTTTTGGGCTTATCTTGCCATGATATAACTTTGATTTTTGTTGGTGAAGCCATCCCATGCTTGGTCTTGTTAGGTGTAGTATAATCCACCTTATTTGCCTTGCCTATTCCATGCCTTATGCCCTTCATGCTAACTTGCTTTGGCTTCCTTCCATACATGTTTTAGAATCGTTTTGACATGTTCTATGACTGTTTTGGGTTGCCTTTGCCATATGCTTCATGTTTTGCATAGTTGTAGTACAAATGCCTATGCTAGTTTCAAGCTTTGGGTACCACAGCATGCTTCATTTATGTTGTGTACATGATTTGGCATCCTTTAACATGACATTTTAGAGCATATAGGATTGCTATGTTCCCACTTCATTCACTCTTTAAGTGCCTTTGAGTGTTATGCATTGTTGCCTAGCTTATGGCCTAGCTTGTATGCTTGCATGCCTAGGCATTTGAGCCCCTATCTTAGCATGTTTTGGTCTTTGTTTTGACCTACTTGAGCTCTGTCCATGATTGGTTCAATCATTTGTGCCATGTATTGCATGCCCCTTGTGTAGTCCCTTTAATGGCTTTGTGCCTTAGGCCCTCTTGCATGCTTTACTTGTGTTGTTTGAATGATTTGGCATCATTTCACACTTGATTTCAGAGCCTTTAGTGTTGTCACACTTCCATGTTTATCGCTTCTTCATCATGCTTAAGAGTTGTGTCCTTAGGCCTAGTTGATGGGCCTTTGCATTGAGCATGCTTGTCTTGATCTTCATGCCTTAGTTTCATCATTATTGGCCACTATTTTGGGCATGGCTGAGGTCTGCCCACATTCGGTTTAAGTCCATTGAGCATTGTGTATGCCATGTTACATCGCATTGTGCTTGCTATGTTCTTGTTCGCATTGTGCATACCATAATCACATTGCATTGAGTGTGCCATGTTATTCATTGCATTGAGTATGCCATGTTGCATTGCATGTTGTTGCATATTTGTCCCTTGCATTGCATGTTTGCATGCTTGAGAGGCATTGCATGTTTGCATGCTTGATATTGCATTACATTATGTTATGCCACGTTATTTGTTGCATTTTGTTTGGAGTAGGTGTTAGTCCAAACACGAGGAACGAGGGACGGTTCATACTTAAAGTGATGAAACGTGCCTCAATTTTCGGTCGCCGACCGCTGACGCTCTTGATCATACATGATAGAGTTCTAGGCCTTATGTGTTTATTTGTGCATTCATTTTACATTGCATTATGCAATTTGGCTTCTCGGCCATTATGCATCGAGATGCATGATTGGTGGCCCGAGGGTCGAGAACCACACTCCCTTGAGCTCATGAAATGATAAGGATGGTGGTTGTGCACAAATATCTTGCAAATACATTGACATGTCCCTTCTTGCTCTCTGTTGCAGTAAACTAGAGAAGTGCAGCAACAACTGGTCGGCCAGCTAGAAAAACTAGCTGGCCGACCACTTTTTCTGGTCTGCAACAAAGATAGGTGGTCAGCCAGTGGCTAAAAACACCAACAACTGGTCGACAGCCCTCCCACAGGTCCCCAAAGTGAGTTGGAAGCTTTCTGGACCTTGGTGCAAGGTTCTGAGAACAATTGCAAACAAAGGCAAGTTGAGCATCGCGACGGATTTCCGAACGAGGTGATCAGGCATGCATGCACTCTTCTCCCTCTGAGGACATTGTTTTACTGTTTTACTTAGCTAATTTGCTTAGCTAGTTTATGCTTTGGTTTGTACTTAATTAGTTAATGCGCTTAACTATTCAATTTGTATTGTAATAGCATAGTTAGTTAACTAGGAATAGTTAATTAGCATTGTTTGTAATAATTAGTTTAATTAGCTTAGATTAGCTAGTTAGCTATTTATTCGGACCCTCCGTCGAGAGGGCCAACTGTTGTAATAAGCGTGCCTGTGTGTGAGGCATGTCTTCCAACCCCCATTTCTTTCTCCCTTTTACTTAACCACTTACGATGTTTAGTTTTAGGGCATATTTTGATTAGCATACTTATGCTTGCATGCATGCATCATTCATCTATCTTGCATGCACCGGGCTCGTAGCAAACAGTTTTCGAACAAACGAACATGCAATGTTTTGTTCCAACTTAGGCGATCTAGTCTATACTTGTATGCTATGCACATCATATAGTAATTCTAGGTTAATAACCGGAATAAGAGCACATGTGTTTTCAAAAACAAAATATCATGCTTAGTACAGGCCGATCTTTGATCGAGCGAGCGGGGGTGCTCATTGCATGACCTTCCCCTCTCGTACACAAGTTCCCGAGCTGAGGCAACTTTGGTGATGATGGACACATGGCCTTAGGCACGAGTCAGGGTTTCCTAAATTCCCCCAAAATAAAATATTTAGGTGGTGACTCTGTATCTGGCAAAGCAGTCCATGTTTGGCACTTCTTTATAAAAATCAGTTTTCCAAAACGATTTGCCGGATTTAGACTCTTTGGTGACTTATCAATCTTACATTACACTTTGTGAGATCAGATTAAGAACCGTAACATTGAGTCCGAACTTGTAGTAGCCTAAAGAACAAAACAGAATTCGCGCCCTCGCAGCGCGGAGCCGGAGAGTTCTCGGGGCGGTCTACAGTTTCTGGCGACTCTGCTGGGGACTTTTGAGAACTTGACTCGAACTCATGATATCTTGTTTTGTTTACACTTATGTTTTTCTTTGCATTGCATTTGGATTGGTGTGTCTAGGACACCGTGTTTGTCGTGTGCTATTCCTGAACGATTTGCTAGAGGCTCGCTTTGAGGAGCGTACCATAAGGCTGACCGGTTGCGGGCTCTGCCACGACGGGAACACAAACCTCGGTTTTCACCGAGGCACCCTCTTTGACTATTCCAAACTAGGACAGGTTGTTTACCCGATTGTAGGTTGTTTGAAACCGCTGCGTGCGTAGTGAAACCCTAGCTCTTGACAAAATAGGACAAGGAAACCCTACCCCACCATAGGGGTGTTTTGGCTCTCATTTGCTTGCTATGTACTTTTAGAGTGTGCCTCTACAGGAATGCATATATTAGTTTGCAAGTCTGGGCATTAGGCCTGAGGGCATCAGTATTAAGAGAATCAGTTTTACCTGAGGGTATCAGATTTGGGGCAACGATTTGGGCACAGTAAACAGTGGTCAGTGTTTGAGAACAGTGTGTTTCAGCTTACAAATGCCAACTGAGTGCTGTCATGCCAACTATGTGTTGTCTTTATTTAAGCCGTTATGCTGTTCGTTTTTCTGGTTGTTTATTTCCTTATTATGCTTTATTTATCTTTTTGCAAGGTAGTTTAGCACAATTGCATCCGACCAGGCAGATATTCCCCAAGCACTCTAGGTTAGAGGTTGCAGACTTCATCAATCTGAGGATTTGATAGACGGACAACCAGTGTACCACTCATTACCCCCGATTATTAGATGGAGATCAGCTAGGCACAGTGCATTAGTACAGGGGTTGCCAGATCAGTGGTCCTTGAGTAGTCGGGTTGAGATTTTCGAGTCAACTGCAAAGACAGATATACTGGTTATTCAGATAGATTAGTACAGCATGGTAAGCATGGAAGAGATGATGCGTCAACTCCGAGAGACTATGCAAAACATGCAGCGGGATGCTGCCCGTCAAACAGAAGTAATGGCCCAACAGGCAAAGTTAATCGCCAGGCTATAGCAGTAAACCGGAGCATCTGTTTCACACCCAGCTCCTCCCCCACCAGGAGTTCCAACACTCGGGGAGACAACAAACGTCCAGGAAAATACGGACGGAGGTCAGCTAGGCACAGTGCATTAGTACAGGGGTTGCCAGATCAGTGGTCCTTGAGTAGTCGGGTTGAGATTTCCGAGTCAACTGCAAAGACAGATATACTGGTTATTCAGATAGATTAGTACAGCATGGCAAGCATGGAAGAGATGATGCGTCAACTCCGAGAGACTATGCAAAACATGCAGCGGGATGCTGCCCGTCAAACAGAAGTAATGGCCCAACAGGCAAAGTTAATCGCCAGGCTGTAGCAGTAAACCGGAGCATCTGTTTCACACCCAGCTCCTCCCCCACCAGGAGTTCCAACACTCGGGGAGACAACAAATGTCCAGGAAAATACGGACATTCCAATGGGGCCAGCTCCATTCCCAATCTTACCCCAACTATCCAAAACGCCCACCAATCAAGTGGATTCACCGTTTGAATTTGAGGTGGATCCAATGACGCTAAAAGTGAGCAAGCTAGAAAAGCTGTTCAAGAAGTCTCAAGGCGTGAAATCCATTCCGGATATAGAGGATGGATACACCAACTCGACCGTGACTCTGCCAGACTGGTTTAAAATGTCGTATATAGACCGTTTTGACGGGTTTGGAGATCCTATGGTGCACCTGCGGCTGTTCTCGGATGTCCTAAGGCCGATGGGCCTCTCCAGATTGTAGAAGCTTTCCCTGTTTGGCCGGACCCTGTCAGGTGTAGCGGCTATTTGGTATGCAAAACTGGAGGACTCTGTCAAGAGGAACTGGGAGGAGATGGCTGAGGCCTTCATAGCTCAATACTCCTACAGCCCGCAAATCGAGGTCACAACTCGTGATCTCGAGGTAACCAGGCAAGAGCCGAAAGAGAGCTTCTCCGATTTTGTGACCCGTTAGAGGGATAAAGCATCGATGATGACCATCAGGCCAGTTGACAAGGATCAGATACGGATGGTTGTGCGCAACCTCCAGCCTAAGCTCATACAAAAGATGATCGTCCTCCCCCTACCCACCTTTGCAGACTTACATGAGATTGGGGTGCAAATTGAGGACGCCATGAAACAAGGTCTGATTGACCATGAGAGAGAGTAGCCCAATAGGGCATTCAACCGCGGTATGAATGTAGGCACAAGCAGTGCTGCAGCTGCCAAAACTTCAGATGTAGGAATGGTCACCACCACCCCTCCCAAAACCCTTGCAACTACACCCTTTACCATTGTATCTGGAAGTAGCTCACAAACAGCCAGATACGCACCCCGAGGCCAAAAAACCTTCACCCCACTATACATGCCTTTGTCCAAAGCTTTGGGGGTTTTGATCAAGAAAGGGCACTTGAAGCCCCTAGAACCGCGGCCCTTACTAGAAAAGCTTCCTCCCTCCCATAACCCGACGAAGTACTGCGCCTTTCACCAACAGCATGGTCATGAAACCGACCAGTGCTTTCGATTGCGTCATGAGATTCAGGATCTCATTGACAACAGGGTGATCATGCCTCTGGAGAAACCGAATGTCATAACCAACCCTCTCCTACCACATAACCAAGCTCCACCTCCCAAATGCATCAACATAATCCAAACTGGGGTTGTGTCATATAGCCCTAGCATATACATCACCCCTTCCCACCTACCCAAGCCAGAGGTGTTCATTCCTGACAGCACGGACTTGTGCATGTTGGACATCTCCCAAACCCAACCAGAACCGGTGGTGGTGACTACCGAAAATAGAGCAGGGATCACTTTGGGAGCAGAAAGGAATGAGGATTCAGGGCCTGATGGATCTGCAAGCTTCGTGTACAACCCCAGTGGTTATATCACGCCAACGGATCAGCCTAAGCCAGGGGTAGAATTGCCAGTAGGGGCAGAAATCAGCGTGGTACGAGAGGATGGACCTAATCAAGGGCTAGATGACCTAGCGAAATTGGAAGAGGATATAGCCAACCTTCAATTCTTCAATGAACAAGACTTAGGAGACGTGACTGTCAACTGGTTTGATCTGGAAGGGTCAGCGAAAGCTACTGGGTGGCTCAGTGACGGGCTAGATGTTATTGAGCAGCCTCAGCTAGAACAGGGTCCATTAGAAACGGGGACATCAACAGTGGCCGAAATGGCCGAGAATCAGGAGCAACCACCGGAGAGCACCAGTGTTAAGAATTTGGCTCGGGATCAGAGCATTCTGAGTACAGAAGATGCTGAACAGCAGAATACACCAAAGCAGTTTGAGCAGGAAAAGATCGAAGATCTGGAAAGGGCTAGAAAGGCCAAAGCCCCTGAGGAGACCGAATGTGCTGTGAGCACAGGAACAGTCGTAACGGAACCAAATAGGTGCTTGTCGATAGCCGACGGAATGCGGTAGGAAGATGATGACCTATGTCTTGCCTACACCAATGAAGATTGGGGGGAGACCCAACCGGATGATACCTGGTATGTGGGAGAGGTGAACCACATGACTAGAAGTGGGCAGTATTTTATGTCCCCACATTTGGATCAACCAGAGGAGTCCGGGAAGGACAAAGAGGCGGAGAGGCAGAAAGAAAAGTTACTCGAGGAGGAGGCTGTGCTGAAATAGGTCAAGAACAAAAATGGGGTGTCTACACCTGGTATGTGGGAGAGGTGAACCACATGACTAGAAGTGGGCAGTATTTTATGTCCCCACATTTGGATCAACCAGAGGAGTCCGGGAAGGACAAAGAGGCGGAGAGGCAGAAAGAAAAGTTACTCGAGGAGGAGGCTGTGCTGAAATAGGTCAAGAAAATCCAAGCAGACATCTCCATCCGGGGATTGCTCATGGCCTCAAGAGTTCATAGACATGCTGTCCTTTCTGCGATGGATAGGGCCAAGCTATCAATCGATACCACGCCTGCGCAGTTGATGGGATTGGTCTTTCTGGGAGGAGCTTCCCCAACATTGACCTTCACTGAAAAGAAATTTCCACCTAAGGACTCAGATCACAACAAATCACTCTACATCTCTGTGGAATATAGAGATAAGTGGATACCAGTAGTTCTTGTTGATACAGGATCTGCCATCAATGTGTGTCCGTCGAGGACGGCATATGCAATTGGGTTGAAGCCTGTAGATTTTGTGCCCACTGCCCAGGTGATTCGGGCATATGATAATACCAGTAGAGAAGTGATGGGGACTATGCAGATTTGAACTCAGGTTGGTCCAGGACAACACGATATTGACTTTCATGTTTTGGACGTTCTCGCAACCTTTAATCTACTCCTAAGGCGGCCGTGGCTACACTAGGTGAAGGCGGTCTCTTCCACCCTGCACCAGATGTTGAAATACCCCCATGGGAAGGGGGTAGCCATTGTTTTCGAGAATTCTTCAATCCATCCGCCGCCAGAGGTTTCTATACAGGTTCTGGAGATCAAGCATGGTGCAGAGGATGTGTTCCTGTCAGGATTTACCCTAGCCGAGGCCCGGGTTGTACAGAACATCCTAGCTATTGATGAGGGGTTATATGTCAGTGCATAGTTTGAATACCTCATGAACAAGCTCCAGCACATCCCCAGGATGGGATTAAAAAGAAGTGGCCGGAAAGGCGTTGCAACATCGGTCAAAGTGCCGCATAACCTACATACCTTTGGTTTAGGTTATCTACCTACCAAGGAGAACTAGATGAGGAAAGGAAAAGAGATGGCCGGAAGGGCCAGGGCAAAACAAATCGGGAAGCATTATGAATTGATGCATCGGCCTATCGAGGGTACCCTAAATGGATGCTTGGTCCGAGAGGAAGAAAACTTCCCATTCTGTGGCTTCCCAAAGCAGTGGCTAAATGTAGAGAGGTGGCGGTTGTCGGGATTCGAGATTTTCTATGACTTGCAGTCGTCTGAGTCTGAGCCCAGTATTCTTGGGGGTGACAACCCGGATGCCACAATCCTGTCTAGGTCATCTTTTTCTTTTTCCTTTGAGTCTGTTGTAACAAAGGTATCAGGTGATTTGGAAGTGATTAATGAGAATGGAATAGCTGTGGCTTCTGAGTACTTTTCTGTACCCTTAATTTATTGCATTAATTAGGACTTTCAAAATTTTGATGAAAACGACGAGGAAGAAATTCCTCCGGTTTTGCAATATTTGCTTGATCAAGAACAGGAGAGGTTTGTAAAACCCTTGGTTGATGAAATCACCCAAATTAATGTTCGTACTAAGAAGGACTCGCGGCTGTTCCAGATCGGGTCCACGTTGTCTTCGGAGGAGCGCGAGCGCTTAGTCGCTTTGTTAAAATATTTCAAAGATGTTTTTGTATGGTCCTACGAAGACATGCCTGGAATCGATCTTGAGATTGTATAGCACCGGATCCCTCTTGACCCAGAGGCCCGACCTGTTAAGTAAAAGCTTAGAAGGATCCGTCCAGACTGGGCTCTCAAGATCAAAAAAGAGGTCACCAACCAAATTGACGCAGGGTTCCTGCTTATATTCGAATACCCAACTTGGTTGGCCAATATAGTTCCAGTGCTGAAGAAGGACGGCAGAATTCGGGTATGTGTGGACTTTAGGGATTTGAACAAAGCCAGTCCGAAAAACGACTTTCCTCTGCCGCATATCAACGAATTAGTGGACTTTACTGCTGGGCATGCATTGCTCTCATTCATGGATGGGTTTTCTGGCTACAATCAAATTCTGATGGCACTCAAAGACCGGGAGAAGACTGCTTTCACCACCCCTTGGGGAACCTATTGTTTCTCAAGATCAAAAAAGAGGTCACCAACCAAATTGACGCAGGGTTCCTGCTTATATCCGAATACCCAACTTGGTTGGCCAATATAGTTCCAGTGCTGAAGAAGGACGGCAGAATTCGGGTATGTGTGGACTTCAGGGATTTGAACAAAGCCAGTCCGAAAAACGACTTTCCTCTGCCGCATATCGACGAATTAGTAGACTTTACTGCTGGGCATGCATTGCTCTCATTCATGGATGGGTTTTCTGGCTACAATCAAATTCTGATGGCACTCAAAGACCGGGAGAAGACTGCTTTCACCACCCCTTGGGGAACCTATTGTTATAGGGTGATGGCCTGAAGAATGCTGGGGCTACGTATCAACAGGCTGCGACCACAATTTTGCATGACATGATCCATAAAGAGGTTGAGGTGTTCATGGACAACATGATTGTCAAGTCCAAAGAAAGAGAGGGCCATTACACCGCCTTGCAGAAATTCTTCCAACGGATCAGGGAGTGTCGGCTGCGGCTAAATCCTCAGAAATGTACGTTTGGTGTTATAGCAGGGAAAATGCTGGGCTTCTTGATCACACAGAGAGGTATCGAGGTCGATCCTTCCGAAATCAAGGCCATCTTAGAAATGCCACCACCAAAGACAGAAAAGGAGGTGCGAGGCTTTCTGGGTAAAGTGCAATTCATAAGACGGTTTATTGTAAAATTAACCTTGACTTGTGAACCACTCTTTGGTCTCCTGAAGAAAGGAACAAAGTTTCAATGGGACGGCCGATGCCAAGCTGCTTTTGAACAGATCAAGCAATATTTACAGAACCCACCTGTGTTGTCGCCGCCTGAGCTGGGGAAACCGTTTGTTTTGTATCTAAAGTAAATGACGCGCAAGTTAGTGAAAAGGAGAGTGGTAGCGGAGTTCCTAGCCGATCACCCAATTGAAGGGGATGAAGCAGTTGTGTACCTGTTCCCAGACGAGGCCATCCTACATGTCGAAGAAGAAACTTGGACGATGTACTTTGACGGAGCGTCAAACTAATACGGGTATGGGATAGGGGTGTTGCTGATAACACCTGACAATTCCCGTATACCTCTAGCATTCAAACTTCGGTTCAAAGTGTCGAACAATGAGGCAGAATATAAGGCATGTATTGCTGGTTTAGAAGCCACCCTAGAACTAGGGGCAAAACGGTTGGATGTCATTGGGGACTCGAACCTTGTTGTATCTCAAGCTAAAGAAGATTGGAAAGTTAAAGAAGAAAAGATAAGAATCTATCACCAGACCTTGGACGTGCTAATTCCTCAGTTTGAGAAACTGAACTTCGCTCATCTGTTAAGAGAGAACAACAAGTTCGCAGATTCACTAGCAACTCTATCTTCCATGATAGACATCCCTTTCGGAGTCCGGATGCGTCCGATCACCATTGAACAGAAATTCGTGCCGGCCTACGAGCTGATTGCTGCCATAGATGAGGTACAAGATGAGAACCCCTAGTATTACGATGTCTGGAACTTCTTGGAAAAGGAAGCATATCTATCAAGGGCAAATGCCAAAGATAAGAGGGCAATTCGAATAATGGCTGCTCAGTTCATCGTTTGCGGGGGTAAACTGTACAAGATACATAAGATGTGTGTTGATGCTGAAGAATCCAAACACTTGATGGAGGCCATCCATGGAGGAGAGTGCGGAGCGCACATGAACGAGGTGATACTAGCCCGGAAGATCTTTAGACAGGGTTATTACTGGTCCACCATGGAGGAGGATTGTATTGGCTTTGTTCGGCGATGCTACAAATGTCAGATCCATGCAAACCGCATGAACATTCCACCGTCGAAGCTGTACAACATGACTTCGCCATGGCCATTTTCAGTCTGGGGATTGATGTGATTAGGGCTGTCACTCCAAAGGGGTCCAACAGGCATGAGTACATTCTGGTAGTGATAGACTACTTCACGAAGTGGGTTGAGTCCCAATTCTACGCGGTGTTGAAGGCATTGCATGTCGCTAAGTTCATCAGGAACAACATCATCTGTCGCTACGAGGTCTCGAATGAGATTATTTCGGATAATGGTTCCCACTTCAAGAAGGAGGTGATCAGCTTGTTGGACAAGTACAACATGGCTTTTCACAAGTCATCTACATATCGGCCGCAAACTAATGGAGCAGTTGAGGCCATCAACAAGAACATCAAGCACATTCTGCAGAAGATGGTGGAAACCTACCGAGACTGGCCAAATAAGTTGCCGTTCGCTCTGTGGGGCTACCGGACTTCAATCAAAACTTCTACTGGGGCGACTCCGTATTCATTAGTCTATGGGATTGAGGTTCCATCATTGCGAGTATTGGCTGAGTGTCAAATAGCCGAAGCAGATTGGCAGCAGAGCAGATTCGAGGAACTCATGCTCTTTGATGAAAGAAGACTGAAAGCACTGTACCATGTTCTGGCCTTATTTTGTGACCTTCTTTTTGAGCTTTGAACCCTTTTTGTTTTGACCTTCTCACCACTGAAATCCAAAGGATTTTCAGTGGTGGGGAAGTGGTTTTGAAGTGTTGAATAGGGGAGGGACCCCCATCCCTTTGTGTCTCATTTGCTTGCATTGTTGGCTCACCATAATAGCATGTTTGCTTAGCCCATGTTGACCTCATTTCAGTGGGGTTTTGCACATGAACGGGGTGATGCTAGCCCGGAAGATCCTTAGACAGGATTATTACTGGTCCACCATGGAGGAGGATTGTATTGGCTTTGTTCGGCGATGCTACAAATGTCAGATCCATGCAAACCGCATGAACATTCCGCCGTCGAAGCTGTACAACATGACTTCGCCATGGCCATTTTCAGTCTGGGGATTGATGTGATTAGGGCTGTGACTCCAAAGGGGTCCAACGGGCTTGAGTACATTCTGGTAGTGATAGACTACTTCACGAAGTGGGTTGAGTCCCAATCCTACGCGGTGTTGAAGGCATTGCATGTCGCTAAGTTCATCAGGAACAACATCATCTGTCGCTACGGGGTCCCGAACGAGATTATTTAGGACAATGGTTCCCACTTCAAGAAGGAGGTGATTGACTTGTTGGAGAAGTACAACGTGGCTTTTCATAAGTCATCTACATATCGGCTGCAGACCAACGGAGCAGTTGAGGCCGCCAACAAAAACATCAAGCATATATTGCAGAAGGTGGTGGAAACCTACCGGGATTGGCTAGATAAGTTGCCATTTGCTCTGTGGGGCTACCGGACTTCAATTCGAACTTCTACTGGGCGACTCTGTATTCCTTGGTTTATGGGATGGAGGTTGTTCTCCCTATCAAAGTGGAGGTTGTTCTCCCTATCAAAGTTGAGGTTCCGTCATTACGGGTATTGGCTGAGTGTCAGATAGCTAAGGCAGATTGGCAGCAGAGCAGGTTCGAAGATCTCGTGCTGTTTGACGAGAGAAGGCTGAAAGCATTGTATCATGTTCAGGGTTATCAACAAAGAATTTCCAGGGCTTTCAACAAGAAGGTTAAGTCCAGGAATTTGAAAGAAGGGGATCTTGTGCTCAAAGACAACCGAGCTCCCATCCACGACCCTAGGGGCAAGTTCAGACCCATTTGGACTGGCCCTTACATCATCAAGTCTATCTGGTCGGGTGGAGCTATGGTTTTGACAGACCTAGATGGCCTAGAGTTCTCCCAACCGATCAACATGGACAAGTTGAAGAAATATTATCCCTGAGAGGCTCACTAGGCCGAAAACCCGAAAGGGCAACCTAGGCAAAAGTTAGAGCATGAAAATTTTGAAATAACAAAAACTGAGCTCGCGAGGTTGAAAACCCAGAAAGGGCGGCCTTGGCAAAAGTTAGAGTGCAAAACGAGAGTGTTAATACACGAGTGAACCTGAGCCGAACTACATAAGGCTTGATTCCTGTCTTTCGGATACGTAGGCAATTTCATTCTGAAGTCCAGCCATAAACACTTCCCCGATCAACTTTGTCCGTGTGATCTTGTTTGGCCATCTTTGTCTATTCTGCATTTAAGAGTTCGGTTGTGATCTCCAGTGCAGTGCTATTCAGACTAGGGGCAACTTTCCAGTTGCTGGATTCGGAGTTATACATCTCAGTGATAGATCTCGGGCGTGTCCAGTTTTGATCCATATCGAAAATGGTTTTGAAGAGTTTTAATAAAAGTTCATTTTGCTCAAATTAATATTTTTACAACTTAGACCATTTTTGGACCAAACGAAAAATTTTCAGTACCCACAACCTTCAATTACTTTGATTTCAGTATAGAGTTCTCCTACTCTTGAATACAAATTGAAGTTGCTTTTTATTACATTCATAAAAAAAAAAAACTTGAAAGTATGGATTAAAGCAAATAAATTTGGGGCATAGTCAGGTGTTCCTACGTCCCGTCCCAGAGCTTGTGGAAGCCTCTGATGTCGAAGTAGGCCCGACCTGTGCCTCTTCATCAAGCTAAGCTATGCACTCATCAGAGAGACTACAACTGAAAGTGGAAGCAGGGGCCAAAAGCTCTCTCGTCCTCCATGCTGTGGCATATCGAGCTAGCTGTGCACCTCGGACTGGAAATGCAGCAGGGTACTCTATCCCTTCCTACGCCGGATTCGAAACAGGAAGTAAAGGACATAGTGTGTCAGGCCGATCAATTGAATCCCAAGCTGACAAGTCATGCTGTAACTCATTGCCAATAGATTAAGCCAAGGGCAGCGCCAAGCAATGTCAAGAGCAGTCAAACTGCGCATCCATTCGTACCACCATCCCTTATCAGGGGCATCGACTAGACGTCGCCGGAAGAAATAGCTGCGAGCTGAATATGCTGGGCGTGAGTCCACAACTTTCAGTTTGTCCATAAACCATATCTGGGAAGGGATGAAAAATGAGAGATTAAAAAATAGAGAGGTGTACGTTGAGAGAAAAGTAAGGAAAGGGTTTTGAGAGAAAAATCGAGTCTGAGGGCCGAGTGATGTAAGAAATATATGTGAGATGGGGTGGGAAACATTACCTGCAGCAGTAGTGGACTCCTTGCGAATCAGTCATCTCTCGGCGATGGAAAGCATCCAAACCCATCAACGTCTCAGCTAGTGTCATGGTGATACAGCTCTTCCCTCTTTCAAGCCATCGGTAACCTCAATCAAACGAGCGCTAAACCCTCCAGAGCCTAGGGCAAGCAAGAAATGGGATAGCATGCACAAGCAAAGCGCATGTCGCCGAAAGCCCTGCCAATGATGGTCGCCGCGGTCACCAGCATCGGAAAATCGACGAATCAAACTCGAAATGCCTAGCATTCCGTCACAAATCAATGACCGAGCGTCATGCAAAGTAAACCCACACATCCGTCCTAAGGCTTGGATGTGGCCGAAGCGGAACTGGAGCAAGATTTCTTCATCGCGTTTGGATTCCATTAAGGCTTGGAAATCTTCAAAAGTGGGACATATCTCTTGTTCGCCAAAGCTAAAGACGTGTGTTACCAGATTCCAAAAATTTACCGCGGCATGAAGGAACGGAAAACGCAGCGGGGTGCGGCTCAGCGTGAATAGTGCATTCATGCTGACGCCTCGGAAATTCAACTTTTCTGAACCATCCAAGTTGGCGATCCAATTTGTGAGATTTTGGACAAGAAATGCTTCCATTTTGGTGCAAAACTAAGTTAAAATGAGGGAACCATGAAACTGGAACCTTTATGAAGGATAAGGCACTGTTTGGAGGACAGGTGTTAGAAAACTGGAGGTCCCCAGGCCAAGTGGTCAGCCGACCACTTTTTCTGGTCGGCCAGCTAGTTTTTTTGGTCGGCTAGCTGTTTTTCTGGTCTGCAGAGCAAAAAACTGGTTGGCAGCCCTCTTTACTGGTCGACCATGTACAAAAAATTGGTCTGTAGCTTTTTCTGGTCTCCAGAAGAGAGTCTCTAGCCTTCCTGTGTGCAGGGAGTGCTCGAGGTCTGAGTTTACCTCGATTTCGGATGCGTTCCGTCGCTTTGTTTGTCCAAAATGCATTTTCTTATCAAGTTGTTAAGTTTTTCTTATCGAGTTGTTAAGTTTTGCTTATCGAGTTGTTGCTCTTTGTTTATCGAGTTGTTGCTCGTTGCTTATCGAGTTGTAAACTTGCTAAGGTTTTGTTGTTTCTTAGTGAGTTAAGTTGTTTTGTTTATTGCGTTGGTTCACTACCTAACTTGGCAATACACGATGTTCAATTTCCATTCAATCTCATTTTTGTGCAAAATGGTGTGATGCGATGCATAGAATACAAATACAACACTTTTTGAACAAAAAGTTATTTTCATTCCATCATGATTTCTTTTTACAATATTTTACAAAAGGGTACAAGTCTTGAAGAAAATAAAACTGCCTAAGCAGTACAACGTGCAACAACTACATGTAAAAACAAAAATAAAGCAGGAACGTCTGCATCAGTGCTATCAAGCTCACGACCGAGAGGCCCTTTTCACCCTCTTCGGCTGAGCAGCCTCTGCACCACTGCCGCCGGCACCACCATCTGAATCGAAGCCGCCGTCCTCGAAATCCTCCTCGACGTCACCTCCGCCCTCAGAACCGGAATCAAAGTCGTTATCTCTGCCTGCGGATGTCTCTGACTATGGATATGCTGACTCCTCCTCCTCGCTGGACTCCTCGTCATATCTGACAGGTGCTCTGTGTCCCCCTCAACTACGTGCTGAGGCTCCTCTCCTAGCTGCTCGAGAAGGCTTGGATGGCCCAGTCTGCAGAGGCGAGACCTGAAAAGGACAGTTTAAATGCATCAGTCAATATGTATATCAGATGTAGATACAAGAATGATACATAGAGTGGATGCATGCAGATATAGTATGTAAATGTGATGTGTCAGATGTGCTTTACACATGCAATGAATCAATGCAGTGAAATGTTCAGTTTCCATACGTCATCAGAAGTATGATAAATGCAAGGAAATTGAAAAGTACCCGAACGCCGGAGGCGTACAACAGCGTCTCCTTCTGCAGGACCATGCTCTCGAGTGAGGCCACCACTCCGAGTAACCCCTCAGTATACTCTCTGGGAGGCTGCAGATGCTACTTCAAGTCATCAGTGAATGAATGAATGTCTAAATATTTGAGTGATAAATGAAAACTGTGGAGCATACCAGTGGTGAGTCAGGGTCACTAACGTATTGATGATTCGGCAGTGGAGGTTCCAATGGAATCAGGTATGATGTCCCATACTGCCAGTCCGTCAGCTCAGTCGAAAGATCTGGCCACCCAGCATACTGGCAAGTCGAGGGCATCCCTCTAGCCCCACCTCTCAATGTGCTAGCCCTGCTAGTGGAGGATATGTCTGCAGCTCGAGCGCGACCCGACGATGGTATATCAGTAGCCCTCCTCGTAGGAGTATGGACGCCTATCAGTGGAGGCATCAAGTATGTATGGCAGTATGTCGCGTACTCCCCCTCCTCCAGGAAAAGAACAGCATCAGCACCCTGTATAAGGTCATCAACCTTGTGGGGGGTAAGACGCATCCCGTGGAGGCGGTGAGAGGATATCCTGAGTGGCATTACCCATCGTCTGACGCATGAAGCGATCCCCGAGAAACCAGGCTCTGCCGGCTGGTCCCTCAAACAAAACCCTGTATCCGGAGGCGCCCTATGCCTCAGTGAACTGGAACCGAGAATATCCGGGCATCTCCAGCCAAGGCTGCCAAGTGATCTGCGGATAGCAAGTGCATAAACTGATTATATGTCATAAATATGCAAGATAAATCAAAGATGAAAGAATGAAGAACTGAGAGTTCTGGTTTACCTCGGTCGCCCGCACTGTGTCAAAGTACTGCCAAAGATACGGCAGAGTCTCCCGGGCCTGGATCGGCACCGATCCTCAAATCTACATAAATAAGGGCTCTCGAGAGGTGCCTCAACCTCGAGTTCAGGGGTGAGTGTTGGGAATTAGGCATAAACCCACAGCTGTGAAAGGCAAGATAGTGGCTATTAGAATACAGAATGTATAGAAAATTGTAATGACCCCGACCTCCAATTAATGCTAATTCATGACTAATTATACTTACTAGTAATTTAGGAAGGATTTGGCATTTATTTGCATGTGTATTGCATTATTTATGTGTTTCTATCTGTTTGTGATAAAATGATCTGTTCATGTCTTTGACTTTAAATTGCGAATTGAATGCCTTATCGGCGTCCGAATCAGGAACTGACTTAATTTATGTGCTAGTTAGGATTTATAGAATTTTATGGTAGGTTTAATTAAAATTCGGTTCGGAGCGATTAAATTAGATTAAATAATGCTTGATGAAAAATAAATTTAGTGAATGCTCGTAATTACATTTTTGCCCCTTAGTGGGCCACTTTGTCCAATCTTGATTAGGAGCTCTTAATTCATTTCCTCAGCCATTTTTGGGACCAAGAAGAAACATAGGAGAGTGAGATAGGGAAAATTGAGTTCAACAAAGTATTGGCTTAGGAACTAGAAGGATTGAAGGTTAATTGTGCAATTGAGCTTGTATATCTTGTCATTCAAGGTCTAAGGTAGGAGAACCAACTTCTTGAGCTTGCATTTAAGTTTAATTCTTGCATGGTTCATGGAAGTTTAGAGTTTAAGACAAGAATTGGTTGAAAATGTTGAATTGAAGCTTGTATCATGCATGCATGTGTATATCATGAAGTTTGAGGTTGTTTTCATAGAAATTCTTGCATGCATGTCCACATTTTTGTTATAGTCCATGAACTCACCACGTTTTGAAGTTAAATCTTGCATTTGATCTTGGTTTAGAACTTTAGAGCTTCAAGGAACCCATGCATGTGTTGAATTTGCATTGTTCTTCATGTTCTTGAAGTTTATTTGAAAATTGTGTTTAATTGAACTATCTTTGGGCTTTGATTTCTCAAACTGATCTTTGAAACATGTCATATTATGAGTTTACAAGTGTTTTCTAGAAAATTAGCGCAAAAGGATTGAATTTGATGCATTGTAGTTGAGTTTTGAGCTTGAGGTTCGAATCTGAAAATTCTAGATTTTGGACTCACGCTCGAGCGGAAAACTCCACGCTCGAGCGTACATACTGGGTTCATGAAGTACGCTCGAGCGGGTAAAATGACACTACCTTTGGGCTTTGATTTCTCAAACTGATCTTTGAAACATGTCATATTATGAGTTTACAAGTGTTTTCTAGAAAATTAGCGCAAAAGGATCGCATTTGATGCATTGTAGTTGAGTTTTGAGCTTGAGGTTCGAATCTGAAAATTCTAGATTTTGGACTCACGCTCGAGCGGAAAACTCCACGCTCGAGCGTACATACTGGGTTCATGAAGTACGCTCGAGCGGGTAAAATGACACTCGAGCGGGAATTTCATGTATCCAGTACTTTTCTTGTGTTTACAGTCCGCTCGAGCGAGGACTTGTGTCCCACGCCCGAGCGGGTATCGAGCGCCCATCGAGCGTGATTTTCCTACATCCAGCACTTTTACTATAGCTTGCAGTCCGCTCGAGCAGAGTATTCCACGCTCGAGCGGATTCCTGTTGTCTGCATGTCCGCTCGAGCGTATAAGGCCACGCTCGAGCGGGACCCCTGTTTCAGCAAAATTTTGAAAAGTGTTTTAAAGTGCATCTTTGCATCCTTATTCCATCCTAGACATTCCTAGGCCATGTTTTAGACTCTATAGTGAGGGTAAGAAATTAGAAACACACTAAGAGCCAATGAAATAAGTTTTGTACAATTAGAACGTGTGTTTCAAGTGTGTATCTGTTACGTGTAGGTCACGTGCCACGTCCTGTCTGATCGATCTGCTCTGTCTGTCTGTCTCCAAGCCCACTGTGAGTAATAAATCTGTAAAGTTATGTTCAACTTAGGTATTTTCTGACTGGTATTGTATAATCTGTTTTCTGAAATGCTATCTTACGAATTATGAATGAATGTCCAATCCTCTGAAAAGTATTTGTGGTACCCTTAGTTCACGTGGCCCTCGCCCGAGGGTAACAATACCGCGGCCACTCTTTATCTGGCCCTCACCCGGGGGTAACAATACCGTGGCCAATCTGCATGTGGCCCTCGCCCGGGGGTAACAATACTGCGGCCAATCTGCACGTGGCCCTTGCCTGGGGGTAACAATACCATGGCTACTTGCGCACAAGTTATGGACCTTTATGGTCGTTGGTACCAACTATGTATGTGGGTCTCTGGACTAATCTGTTCTGATAGTTAATGGGTGTACCACATATGATCTTATGCAAAATATAAATATGAATGTGTATATGAATCTGTTTTTGTTTTGAAATCTGATTATGCTCTGATTTAAATGCTGGATTCTAACTTGTGCTGGACATCATTCATATAACCCCTTTACTCTGTTATTATTCACTGGGCTTTCGCTCACAGTTTATATTATGTATGTAGGTGAGCCGGCACATGACCAGGGCCAGAGTTGACGGCCTTTTGTACTGTTTTTGGTCAGCCAACCACTGTGCCTCCCAAGGAGGTTTCGTCCGAAGTCTAACGCCAGGGCTGTTTTTATTTTCATGCTAGTCTCTGTAACTGTTTGTAAAGTCAGATCTTAGGAAGTTCACTTCTGTGAATATTTGTAAATATTGTGTATTCGGACTGGGCAGCCCCTTATTATTTGTTAATCTGTTTAGAGGCCTTTGGTAATCCACGGATTACTGGCCGGTTACGGTGCTAAACCCATAGGGGCGGGTTTGGGTCGTGACAAAAATGCAGAATGCTGAGTGCAGGATGCAAATACAGAATGTATAGAAAATGCAGAATGTTGAGTGCAGAATGCAAATATAGAATGTATAGAAAATGCAGAATGTTGAGTGCAGAATGCGAAATACAGAATGTACAGAGAATGCAGAATCCTGAGTGCAGAATGCGAATATAGAATGTATAGAAGAAGAAAATACAGAATGCCGAGTGCAGAATGCAGGGTACAGAATATAATGTGTACAATGTGTGCCGTTTGCAGTGTACAGATAATGAAAAGCAGAAATGTAAATCAAAAGGGCAGAATGTACCTCCCAGGCTCGCCAGTAGCCAACTACTATGGTCTCCCGCTCGAGGGAGGTCACGCTCATGTAGCAATAAAGGGTAGCGAGTCCAGCGCCACCCCAATCAAAGTGCCAGACCTATGATAGGTCTACCAGAGCACTCAGTAGATAAAGCCCATGTGTTCCCCCTATCGGAGAACAGAGTGGTCCCGAGTAGGAACATCAGAAACCCCCAGGCATACTGCTCTATCTCTTCAACAGTCTCGGGCATAGTCCTCCTATACTGCTCGGCAAACCAGGTGTATCTAACCCTACCTGATGATCTGTCGATCGACGGATGGGCTCCGAGCGGATAAGTCCAAGCCGCCTCCCACTCACCCATATCTGCATCGTATGGGATCGACCGGCCTGCTACATCGAGGCCCGTCAGTATGGAGAAGTCATACAAGGTCATCGTCATGTCCCCGGTGGCGAAAAAATGAAAGGAGTTGGTGGTGTCCCACCATCTCTCTATTAATGCGCCCAGAATGGTCCTGCTCGCCAGATGACGTGACAACCCCGCACAAAACGAGCCAAACCCTGCCTCATCCACAATATGTCGAACGGCATCTGGGAGCTCCATGTAATACTCCCTCACAATAATCAATCCGTACCCCCGGGTGAAACGGGACGATACCTGCATGTAGAATGAACAGATGTATTTAGTTTCAAAATTGAAAAGAATGTTGCGTTATGAACTGCGTGTTCAAATTGAGCAGTGTTATGAGCCGTGTGCAAATTGAAAAGAATGAACTGCGTGTTCAGATTGAACTGTGTGTTCAGATTGAGCAAAAATTGCGTCATGAACTGTGTGTTCAGATTAAGCAAATCCTGCGTTATGAACTGCGTGTTCAGATTGAGCAAACCCTGCGTTATGAACTGTGTGTTCAGATTGAGCAAAAATTGCGTTATGAATTATGTGTTCAGATTGAGCAAATCCTGCGTTATGAACTGTGTGTTCAGATTGAGAAAACCCTACGTTATGAACTGTGTGTTCAGATTGAGCAAAAACTACGTTATGAACTGTGTGTTCAGATTATGCAAACCCTGCGTTACGAACTGTGTGTTCAAATTGAGCAAAATTGCGTTATGAACTGCGTGTTCAGATTGAGCAAAAACTGCGTTATGAACTGCGTGTTCAGATTGAGCAAAAACTGCATTATGAATTGTGTGTTCAGATTGAGCAAAACTGCGTTATGAACTGTGTGTTCAGATCGAGCAAAAACTGCGTTATGAACTGTGTGTTCAGATTAAACAAATACTGCATTATGAACTGTGTTCAGATTAAGCAAAATATCACGTTATGAACTGTGTGTTTAGTTTGAGCAGAATACTGTGTTATGAACTGCGTGTTTAGATTGAACAGTGTGCTATGTTATGAGCTGTGTGCCCAAATGAGCTGTGTGCCCAAAATGAGCTGTGTGCCCAAATAAGTTGTGTGCCCAAAATGAGCTGTGTACCCAAATAGAGCTGTGTACCCAAAATGAGCTTTGCACTCAAATGAGCTGTGTGCCCAAATGTGCTGTGTGCCAAATGAACAAAGTGTTATGTTGGGAGCTGTGTGCCCGTATGAACCGGATGCTGTGTGTAAGTTATGTTCAGAACATGCAGAAGTACTGTGTATGTGGATGTGTTCGGAACGAGCAGATAAAATACATAGCGAAAGCATGAAATGTGCAAGGGATGCAAAATACATCGCAGAAGATGTAAAAGTGAAGTACGTACCTCTCGCGCATGATAAGATAGATGATACTCCAGCTCCCGTAGCAGGAAGTCTGCGGGGGCCCATCGCGCGAAGTCCGTAAAATGATGGAAAGTGCAAGGAGGAAGGATATGCTCATGCAGGTGGTACCTCTCCGGGTCGAATAGCCGTATCCTCGGTGGCAATGGTATAATGTTGGGTTCATCCTCTACTCTCGGGGAGTCTCCGCCGTATGGAATATCGTCAGCCATCTGAAGAAATCTGCAAAAATGAGCAAAATGGGCCAAAATTGCAAAAAGTCAACTCCCGAGAAGAGAAAAAGTCAATAAAAGTCAATGCCAGGGAAAAGGTGCTAAACTTAGAGACAAACATACCTCAAGTGGTGAAAATGGAGAAAGAAGCTCTGAAAACAAATTCTAATCGGTTCAAAACGAAGAGAATCGAAAGTTTTCGAGAAACAACTTCTCATGGAGCGTTGGAAAACGCGTATAAAGTGCAGATCTGAGAGGGAAAAGGGTCTAGGAGCAAAGTAGAATGTGTTTCGGCCTTGTGTTTGTGAGCAAAAGTGATTTAGAGTTGTGTACTTAAATATCCGGCCTTGAAATTACAAAACTGTCCCTGTTTTCATAAACTGGTCGGCCGACCAGTTTTTCTGGCTAGCTAACCACTTAGGTGGTCAACAACTAGTCGGCCATTGTTCTAGGTGGTCGGCCACCCTCCTGGGTGGTCTCCAAGGTCCCATTGTCCTCCCTCTATGTTTTGGTGATGATTGGAGTCCTCGGCTCTCGAGAAAGTGCAAGGACAGTACACTTTTCGGCTCAAAATCGTCCCTGCGGGAATTTCAATTCAAGTCTTCGATGCGTGGCTCATTAATTACTCGTCAAGAGCAAGGTGTATCCTTTTGAGTACTTTGTAACCCCTCCGAGAGGTAACTCAGAGGTTCAGGTTTAATTGCTCGCATTAAGATTTGTATCTCCTTTTTTAGTATTTTGCTTCGAACGTATTTTTGGAATTGCACATTTCAAGTACATCCTTATGCACACCACCACTTGTTGCATTATAATGCACATCACTTCTTGCATTGTTATGTGCACCACTCGTCGCATTGTTATGCGCGTTTCTCTCGTATTGTCAGGCACACTTTATTTGCGTTGTCACGCACATTTTGCTCGCATTGTTTTGCACATTCCTTTTGCATTGTTATGCATTTCATCCGCATTGTTATGTGCACACTTAGGTTGCATTGTCATGCACCTCTTCACCCACGTTATCGCGCATGCTTAGGTTGCATTGTTATGCATGCTCCACTTGCGTTGTCACGCACTTTTCACTTGCATTGCTATGCATGTTTCCATCAGCATTGTATATGCACGCGTTTACCTCGCATTAGAATTGCATCGTGTTATAACGTTGACCATGTGCTTCTAACTATATTGTACCTGTCGAGTTTCTTTCTTTTGCAGGCACGATATTGTCTATACAGTTCATTTGAGGCTGGTGCAACCAGACGGTATTGTATTTACCCCGCGTGAGACATAACGAGAATTGTATAATTCTCTTACATCCTTTCTACATGTAATGTAGTTTGGTTTGTATTTATTCGCTTGCTTAAACTATTGCATTTATTTTGTATAATTGCTTCATTACAACTTTCTTTGCATGATCATAAGTTATATTCGGCTTTGTGCATGTCATTTGCATTTTGCCCCTGCCTGCGGGCACATCTCTTTGTTATCTTGCATGTTTGTCTAAGTCTTCGGCCTTGTCAAAAATGGGTTGTCTTTAGGCTTTGACATTCACTCTCGTCACTTATGACTTCCAAGTTCTGTCAAACAGGGGCAACTGTAGACACCCCATTTTTGACCGACCTTAAGATTCAAACGTCATTGATTGAGCGCTCGGTGATAGTGCATGTCGTGCTCGTTTCGAGGTTTCAGAGTTTTGGCTGAGAGCCTTGCCGCCGAGCCTCTAAACTCTTTGTGCTTTGGCTTGGTTTGTGGACCGAACCTTGTCTCTCTTCCTTGGAGGGAGGGAGAGGTCTTGTAGACCACCTCATTGTGGTCGTAGACCACTTTTCGCGCTTGGAGACTAGTTTTCGATTTTTGGAGTCTTCAGTCGCGCGCCTTGTCTCTGGAGCACTTAACGTTCTCCGTTTGGTGTGGTTTTCGAACCACACCTTGTTACCTTTGCCTAGAAGGACACTGTGGTCCGGGAGACCACTTTTGTGGTCGTAGACCACTTTTGATGCCCGTAGACTAGTTTTCGAGGCTTTCGGCCGCGTGCCTTGCCTTCCGAGCTTTCGTCTTGCATCCATTTTGGTTTGTTTTTGGTACAAACCTTGTGTTCCTTGTTTGGAAGGTGGTACAAGGGTGGGAGACCAGTTCTTCCCCTTAGAGACCACTTTCCTCCCCGCCAGTCAGTTTTTTGGTCGGCCAACTGGTTTTCTTGGTCTTTGGGCCACCTTTTCTGGTCAGCCACCACACCACTGCATTGTTTTCATGCTCTAGACCTTCTCCTACCATGGCCGACCACTTATTGTCTTGGGAGACCACTTGTGGTGGTCGGCCGACCACTTCAAGTAGCTGGCCGCTTCTTTTCATCACCTTTTTAGAGATATTTTCATCCAGCTGTCACAGCTGGAAGGCACTAAGCTTTTCCAATAAGCTTACCTTTTTATTCTCTATATAAGTTATCGAAGAGCAGACTGACCCAACAACTGTGGCTGAGCAGTGCAATGAGAATGAGTCTAGCGACACAAATTCTGAGTTGGGAGCAGCACTGACTTGTCTTCTCTCAGATCCTCAAATCTTACCAGAGTGTTCGGGGGATGATTTCTCAGTTTCCATGATTGGAGATAACTCAGTTGTGGGCCCATCTTTCGGCATTCTGGATGCATCCATCTAGCAATACGAGTAAGGCTTTTTATCTAGCAGTTCTGGGTCAGGTAGTGAACCAGAATCTGATTCCACAGAGTCTGTGGAGTCGAAATCAGATTCCAGTTCTTCTGAGTCAGAGACTGGTATTCCTGGGGGTGATAACCCAGATGTCGTTCTATTGTCCAGGTCGTCATTTTCATTTTCTTTTGAGTTGGTTGTAACCGAAGAATCAGACGATCTGGAAGTTAATGAGAATGGTACCGCTGTGGCTTTTGAGTACTTTTATGTGCCTTTAGTTTATTGCATTAATTAGGACTTTCAAAATTTTGATGAAAACGACAAGGAAGAAATTCCTCCAGTTTTGAAACACTTGATTGATTAATAGCAGGAGAGATTTGTAAAACTTTTGGTTAATGAAATCACCTCAATTAACGTTGGTACTGAAAAGGATCCGCGGTTGGTCCAGATCGGGTCCACGTTGTCTTCGGAGGAGCGCGAGTGCTTAGTCGCTTTATTAAAAGATTTCAAAGATGTTTTCTCGTGGTCCTACGAAGACATGCCTGGAATCGATCCTGAGATTGTACCAGATCCCTCTTGACCTAGAGGCCCGACCTGTTAAACAGAAGCTTCGAAGGATCCGCCCGGATTGGGCTCTGAAGATCAAAGAAGAGGTCACCAAACAAATTGATGCAGGGTTCCTGTTAGTATCTGAATACCCTACCTGGTTGGCCAACATAGTTCTGGTGCTGAAGAAGGACATCAGAATTCGGGTATGTGTGCACTTCAGAGATCTGAACAAAGCCAATCCGAAGGATGACTTTCCTCTGCCACATATCGATGAATTGGTAAACTTCACAGCTGGGCATGCATTGCTCTCATTTATGGATGGATTTTCGGGGTACAACCAGATTCTGATGGCACCTAAAGACAGGGAGAAGACTGCCTTCACTACCCTGTAGGAAACCTACTGTTATAGGGTGATGTCGTTCGGTTTGAAGAATGTTGGGGTACTTATCAACGGGTTGCGACCATGATCTTGCATGATATGATCCATAAAGAGGTTGAGGTGTACGTGGACAACATGATTGTCATGTCTAAGGAAAGAGAGGGCCACTACACCGCCTTGAAGAATTTTTTCCAAGGGATCAGAGAGTATCGATTGCAGCTGAACCCTCAGAAATGTACTTTCGGTGTTACAGCAGGGAAAATGCTGGGGTTCTTGATCACACAAAGGGGCATTGAGGTCGATCCTTCCAAGATTAAGGCCATCTTAGAAATGTCATCACCAATGACTAAAAATGAGATGCGAGGCTTTCTGGGTGAAGTGCAATTCATAAGACGGTTTATTACAAAATTAACCTTAATTTGTGAACCACTGTTTGGTCTCCTGAAGAAAGGAAAGAAGTTCCAATGGGATGACCAATGCCAAGTTGCTTTCGAGCAGATCAAGCAGTATCTACAGAACCCACCTGTGTTGTCACTGCCAGAGCCGGGGAAACCGTTGATATTGTACTTGTTAGTAACCGAAACGACAATGGGCTGCATGCTTGCACAGGAGTCTGAGGACAAAGTGGAAAGGCTATCTATTACCTGAGCAAAAAGATGCTAGAATGTGAGACCCATTACACTCCGCTTGAGTAGGCTTGTCTGGCCTTAGTATGGGCTACCAGGAAGTTGAGGCACTACCTGTTAGCTCACTCTGTAATACTACTGGTTTCGAGATTAGATCCCCATCAAATATCTCTTCGAGAAACCAGCACTTACGGGTAGGCTAGCCCATTGGTTGCTTCTTCTCTCCGAATTTGATTTGAAGTATATGATGCGCAAGTCTATGAAAGGAAGAGTGTAGACACCCCAGTTTTGACCGACCTTAAGATTCAAACGTCATCGATTGAGCGCTCGGTGATAGTGCATGTCGTGCTCGTTTCGAGGTTTCAGAGTTTTGGCTGAGAGCCTTGCCTCCGGGCCTCTGAACTCTTTGTGCATTGGCTCGGTTTGTGGACCGAACCTTGTTTCTCTTCCCTGGAAGAAGGGAGGGAGGGAGAGGTCTTGTAGACCACTTCTTTGTGTTCGTAGACCACTTTTCGCGCTTGGAGACTAGTTTCCAGTTTTTGGAGTCTTCGGCCGCGCGCCTTATATTGGGACCGCTCAACGTTCTCCGTTTGGTGTGGTTTTTGAACCACACCTTGTTGCCTCTGCCTAGTGGGACACTGTGGTCTAGAAGACCACTTTTGTGGTCGTAGACTAGTTTTCGAGGCTTTCGGCCACGTGCCTTCCCTCCCGAACTTTCATCTTGCATCCGTTTTGGTTTGTTTTTGGTACAAATCTTGTTTTCCTTGTTTGGAAGGTGATACAAGGGTGGGAGACCAGTTCTTCCCCTTGAAGACCACTTTCCTCCCTGCCAACCAGTTTTTTTGTCGGCCAACTGGTTTTCTTGGTCTTTAGGCCAGCTTTTCTGGTTGGCCACCACACCACTGCATTGTTTTCATGCTCTAGACCTTCTCCCACCATGGTTGACCACTTGTTATCTGGGGAGACCACTTGTGGTGGTCGGTCGACCATTTCAAGTAGCTAGCCGACCACTTCAAGTGGTCGACTTCTTTTCATCACCATTTTGGAGATATTTTCATCCAACTGTCACAGCTGGAAGGCACTAAAACCATCCTCCATACACGTGTATGGAGGGATGGCCTTGAACCCTAAGCTTGTCCAACAAGCTTACACTTTTGTTCTCTATATAAGAGAACCTCCTCCTCCCTCCTCTAGGTTCAAAAAAAAGGGCTTGAGCTATACATATACACCTTTGTCTCTATATTGCTCTTTTTCTTCATTTTTGTACCTTAAAGTGTAGTTTTATCATACTTTAACAAACAAACACACACTCAAACACCATCCTTTTGTTGCTGAAGCACCTAGGAGCTAGTTTTGGAGTTTTTGGTTTGGTTTGAGCTCCGAAAAGCAAATGGAGTTGTGGTTTTGAAGGTGTTCATCAAGGGTGAGCCTTTAACCCCTTAAACCCCTTGTTTTGCTTAAGCTTTTAGGCCTATTTGCATGTTGATTTAAGCTTAAATTCCTACTGTAAAAAGTTCTGTTTTTCAGTCCTTAAAATGTTTTTTTAAGGTCACTTTTTTGTTGAAGATAGTCTACCCCCTCTTAGGCCTTGTTAGGCCTTGTTTTGAGCCATCCCTTTTGGCTCTTGTTCTAGCCTTTGCATGACCTCTCTACCACTGAAATCCAAAGGATTTTTAGTGGTGGAAAGGTGGTTTTGAAGTCCCAAATAGGAGAGGGTCATCCCCTCTCCTTGTGTCTTGAATGTTTGCTTTAAATGCCTCATGTTTGAGCATGTTTATTAAGCTTGTGTTGGCTTGTTCTTAGCACGTATTTAGGGTTATTTTGAGATGGAATGCCACTATTTTTGGTTGTCTTGAGCACCTCATGCATGCTTAATACACTTGTAGTGTAATCCTCATAAACTAGTCTTGTATGCTTCGTGATGTAGCATGTCTTTCTAGCTTATGTTGACTCCATTTCAGTAGGTTTTTGGTGATGTTTTGCCATGTCATACCTCTATTAAGATTTGGTTTGGTTAGCTCATGCATGCTCCATGCACTTGTAGTGCAATTCCATGAACTAGCCTAATATGTACCATGCTTTAGACTATCTTTCTAACATGCTTTTGGCTCAACTCTAAGAAGATTTTGTCCATGTTTTAGCATGCTTAAGCTCTGATTTGTGTTGTTTTGGTCATGCATGCCATGCTTTGTATAGCTATAATGCATTCTAGTTTGTTAGCCTTGCGTATCTAGTCCACTAGCATGCATTTCTTGGCCTACTTGAATGATTTGGCATCATTTGTTATGATATTTCAGTGCATGTTTCATGGTCATACACTTGCATCTTTCACTCATTCAATGCGTTGGAGGGTTTGCCCTTTATGCCTTAACATGAACCATTGCGTATGCCTTCATGCCTAAGATTTCGAACTATCGTTTCAATGTGTTTTTGGGGTTATCTTGCCATGATATAACTCTGATTTTTGTTGGTGAAGCCATCCCATGCTTGGTCTTGGTAGGTGTAGTATAATCCACCTTATTTTCCTTGCCTATTCCATGCCTTATGCCCTTCATGCTAACTTGCTTTGGCTTCCTTCCATACATGTTTTAGACTCATTTTGACATGTTCTAGGACTATTTTGGGTTGCCTTTGCCATATGCTTCATGTTTTGTGTAGTTGTAGTACAAATGCCTATGCTAGTTTCAAGCTTTGGGTACCATAGCATGCTTCATTTATGTTGTGTACATGATTTGGCATCCTTTAACATGACATTTCAGAGCATATAGGATTACTATGTTCCCACTTCATTCACTCTTTAAGTGCCTTTGAGTGTTATGCATTGTTGCCTAGCTTATGGCCTAGCTTGTACGCTTGCATGCCTAGGAATTTGAGCCCCTATCTTAGCATGTTTTGGTCTTTGTTTTGACCTACTTGAGCTCTGTCCATGATTGGTTCAATCATTTGTGCCATGTATTGCATGCCCCTTGTGTAGTCCCTTTAATGGCTTTGTGCCTTAGGCCCTCTTGCATGCTTTACTTGTGTTGTTTGAATGATTTGGCATCATTTCACACTTGATTTCAGAGCCTTTAGTGTTGTCACACTTCCATGTTTATCGCTTCTACATCATGTTTGAGAGTTGTGTCCTTAGGCCTAGTTGATGGGCCTTTGCATTGAGCATGCTTGTCTTGATCTTCATGCTTTAGTTTCATCATTATTGGCCACTGTTTTGGGCATGGCTGAGGTCTGCCCACATTCGGTTTAAGTCCTTGAGCATTGTGTATGTCATGTTACATCGCATTGTGCATGCTATGTTCTTGTTCGCATTGTGTATGTCATAATCACATTGCATTGAGTATGCCATGTTGCGTTGCATGTTGTTGCATACTTGTCCCTTGCATTGCATGTTTGCATGCTTAAGAGGCATTGCATGTTTGCATGCTTGATATTGCATTGCATTATGTTATGCCACATTATTTGTTGCATTTTGTTTGGAGTAGGTGTTAGTCCAAACACGAGAAACGAGGGACGTTTCATACTTGAAGTGATGAAACATGCCTTAATTCTCGGTCGCTGACACTCTTGATCATACATGATAGAGTTCTAGGCCTTATGTGTTTATTTGGGCATTCATTTTACATTGAATTGTGCAATTTGACTTCTTAGCCATCATGCATCGAGATGCGTGATTGGTGGCCCGAGGGTCGAGAACCACACTCCCTTGGGCTCATGAAATGATAGGGATGGTGATTGTGCACACATATCTTGCAAATAAATTGCCATGTCCCTTCTTGCTCTCTGTTGCAGTAAACTAGAGAAGTGCAGCAACAACTGGTCGGCTAGCTAGAAAAACTAGCTGGCCGATCACTTTTTCTGGTCTGCAACAAAGATAGGTGGTCGGCCAGTGGCTAGAAACACCAACAACTGGTCGCCAGCCCTCCCACAGGTCCCCAAGGTGAGTTGGAAGCTTTCTGGAGCTTGGTGCAAGGTTCTGAGAACAATTGCAAACAGAGGCAAGTTAGGGCATCGCGACGGATTTCTGAACGAGGCGACCGGGTATGCATGCACTCTTCTCCCTCTAAGGACATTGTTTTACTGCTTTACTTAGCTAATTTGCTTAGCTAGTTTATGTTTTGGTTTGTACTTAATTAGTTAATGCGCTTAACTATTTAATTTGTGTTGTAATAGCATAGTTAGTTAACTAGGAATAGTTAATTAGCATTGTTTGTAATAATTAGTTTAATTAGCTTAGATTAGCTAGTTAGCTATTTATTCAGACCCTCCGTCGAGAAGGCCAACTGTTGTAATTAGCGTGCATGTGTGTGAGGCATCTCTTCCAACCCCCATTTCTTTCTCCCTTTTACTTAACCGCTTACGATGGTTAGTTTTAGGGCATATTTTGATTAGCATACTTATGCTTGCATGCGTGCATCATTCATCTGTCTTGCATGCACCGGGCTCAGCGTATCATACTAACTGCATTGTATTTCAATACATTTACTTGAATACCTGTTCGACAGCATGTTATCAAGTTGCATTTCACATGACATCTTAGAATAGCCGAGCCTATCTAAGTTGCATTTTCGCATGTGTTGCATTGGCCATCTTAACATGAACTAGGATCATGCATGATTTCTAACTAGTTCTTTGTTTTGGCTCAGAGTACACTGTGAGTGTTTACACTTTAGCATACTGCATGTGTGTTATGAAAGCATGCTTGCCATGAAGCTAACTGCTAACTGCTTATGTAATTAACTGTCTGAATGCCTGTGGGTGAAGGTTGGATTGCTTGAGTTGGAACAATTCATTGAAAATCTGCATTTTTTTAGCCTACTTGCGAGTAGCAAACCGTGTTTCAAACAAACGAACATGAAATGTTTTGTTCCAACTTAGGCGATCTAGTCTATACTTGTGTGTTGTACACATCACATAGTAATTCTATGTTAATAACCGGAATAAGAACACAATTGTTTTCAAAAATAAAATATCATGCTTAGTACAGGCCGATCTTTGGTCGGGCGAGCGGGGGTGCTTATTGCATGACCTTCCCCTCTCGTACACAGGTTCCCGAGCCGAGGCAACTTTGGTGATACGGACACGTGGCCTTAGGCATGAGTCAGAGTTTCCTAAATTCCCCCAAAATAAAAAAATTTAGGTGGCGACTCTATATCTGGCGAAGTGTCCATGTTTTGGCACTTTTTTTATAAAAAACAGTTTTCCAAAACGATTTGCCGAATTTAGACTCTTGGTGATTATCAATCAATCTACATTGCACTTTGTGAGATCAGATTAAGAATCGTGGCATTGAGTTCGAACTTGTAGTAGCCTAAAGAACAAAACAGAATTCGCGCCCTCGCAGCGCGGAGCCGAAGAGTTCTCGGGGCGGTCTACAGAGAGCGATAGCAGAGTTCCTAGCCGATCACCCAGTGAAGGGGAAGAAGCAGTAGAATATCTATTCCCAGATGAGGCCATTCTACAGGTTGAAGAAGAGATTTGGACTATGTACTTTGACGGAGTGTCAAACCAGTAAGAGTATGGGATAGGGGTTACTGATAGCACTCGACAATTCCCACATACCCTTAGCTTTGAAACTCTGGTTCAAGGTATTGAACAACGAAACAGAGTATGAGGCACGTATCGCTGGCTTGGAAGCCGCCCTGAAACTAGGGGCAAAAAGGTTGGACGTCATCGAGGACTTGAACCTTGTTGTATCTTAAGCGAAAGGAGACTGGAAGGTAAGGAAGAAAGGATGAAAATCTATCACCAAACCCTAGACGTTCTAATTCCCAGGTTTGAGAAGTTAACCTTCACCCATCTATTGAGAGAGTGCAACAGGTTCGCAGATGCTTTATCAACTCTATCTTCTATGATAGACTCCCTTTGGGAGTCTATATGCATCCAATTATCATTGAATAGCGGTATGTGCCGGCCTACAAGCTGATTGCTGCCATAGATGAAGTACAAGATCAGAATCCCTGGTATCATGACATCTGGAACTTCTTGGAAAATGAAGCTTATCCACCAGGGCAAATGCCAAAGACAAGAGGGCAATACGAAGAATGGCTGCTCAGTTCATCATCTGCGGGGGTAAATTGTACAAACG
Source organism: Camellia sinensis (assembly GCF_004153795.1). NCBI lineage: Eukaryota > Viridiplantae > Streptophyta > Magnoliopsida > Ericales > Theaceae > Camellia > Camellia sinensis. Next base: position 1,469,537 of record NW_021026711.1, on the reverse strand, counting down.
GGGCCATCTTGGGATGCATAAATTTTGTGTTGATACTGAGGAATCTAAGCGCTAATAGAGGAGAGTACGGAGCGCACACGAGCGGAGTGATGCTAGCTCAGAAAAATTCTCAGACAGGGTTACTATTGGTCAACCATGGAGGAGGATTGTATTGGCTTTGTTCAGCGATGCCACAAATGCCAGATCCATGCAAACCGCATGAACATTCCGCCATCAAAGCTGCACAACATGATTTCACCATGGCCATTTTCAGTCTAGAGGATTGATGTGATTTGGAGTAGTCACTTCGAAGGGGTCGAATGGGCATGAGTATATCCTGGTGGCGATAGACTACTTTACAAAGTGGGTCGAGGCCCAATCCTATGCAGTGCTAAAGGCGTCACACGTTGCTAAGTCACAGGAACAACATTATCTGTCGCTATGGAGTCCCGAATGAGATTATTTCGGATAATGGTTCCCACTTCAAGAAGGAAGTAATCGACTTGTTGGAGAAGTACAACGTGGCTTTTCATAAGTCATCCACATATAGGCTGCAAACCAACAGAGCAGTTGAGGCCGCCAACAAGAACATCAAGCATATTCTGCAGAAGATGGTGGAAACCTACAGGGACTGGCCAGATAAGTTGCCATTTGCTCTCTAGGGCTACCAGACATCAATTTGAACTTCTATTGGGGCAACTCTAGTATTCCTTGGTTTATAGGATAGAGGTTGTTCTGCCTATCAAAGAGGTTCTGTCATTGCGAGTAATGGCTGAGTGCCAGATAGCTGTGGCAGATTGGCAGCAGAGCAGATTCAAAAACTCATGTTGTTCGACGAAAGAAGGCTGAAAGCACTGTACCATATCCAAGGTTATCAACGTAGGATTGCCAGGGCTTTCAACAAGAAAGTTAAGTCCAGGAATCTGAAAGAAGGGAATTTGGTGCTCAAAGACAACCAAGCTCCCATCCACGACCCTAGGGGCAAGTTCAGAGACCCAATTGGACTGGTCCTTACATCATCAAATCTGTTTGGTCGGATGGAGCTGTCATTTTGATGGATTTAGATAGCCTTAAGTTCTCCCAACCTATCAACATGGACAAGTTGAAGAAATACTACCCTTTAGAGGCTCGCTGGGCCCAAAACCCGAAAGGGCGACCTAGGCAAAAATTAGAGCAACAAAAAATTTGAAAAAAGAAAAACAGAGCTTGCAAGGTTGAAAACCCAGAAATGGCGGCCTTGGCAAAAGTTAGCGCGCAAAAAGAGAGTGTTAATACATGAGTGAACCTGAACTGAACCACGTAAGGCTTGATTCCCATCTTCGGGATATGTAGGCAACTTCATTCTGAAGTCCAGCCACAAACACTTCCAAATCAACTGTGTCCATGTGATTGTTTTGGCCATCTTTGTCTTCTCTGCATCCAAGAGTTCAGTTGTGAGCTACAGTGCAGTGCTATTCAGACAAGGGCAACTTTCCAGTTGATTGGATCCGGGGTTATACAGCTCAGTGATAAATCTCGAGAGTGTCCAGTTGTAATCCATATCGAAAATGGTTTTGAAAGTTTTTAAAAGTTGATTTTTGGTCAAATTAATCTTTTACAACTTAGACCATTTTTGGACCAAAAACGGAAAATTTTCAGTACCCACAACCTTCAATTTCATTGATTTCATTATAGAGCTCTCCGACTCTGGATACAAATTGAAGTTGATTTTTATTACATTCAAAAAGAAAACTTGAAAATACATATTAAAGAAATAAACTAGGGGCATGGTTAAGTCAGGTGTTCTGTGCCCCCCCCCCAGAGCTTGTGGAAGCCTCAGATGCCAAAGTAGGCCCAGCTTGTGCCTCATCTTCAAGCCAAGCAATGCATTTTCCAGAAAGGGCACAACTGAAATTAGGAGCGGGGGCCAGAAGTTCTCTCATCCTCCATGCAGTAGCATACAGAGCTAGCTTGAGGCCTCAGATCGGAAATAAAGCTGGGTATTCTATCCCCTCTTCGGGCAAGTCTGGTCGTGGTCGAACTGACGCCTGAACCGAAATGGAAAGTAAAAGACGCAATGCGTCAGGCCAATCAGCTAAATGCCAGGATGCCGGGATATGCTGTAGCCCATCTCCGACAGATCAAGCCAAGGACAACGCCAAGCGATGTCAACAGCAGATCGAGTGCACATCCATTCGCACCACCATCCCTCATCTGGGGCATCAACTAGCCGTTGGCGAAAAAAAATAGCGGCGTGTTGAATATGCTGGGCAAGAATCCACTACTTTCAATTTATCCATGAGCCATATTTGGGGAGGGATAAAAAATAAGAGAGATTAAAGAATAGAGAGGGTACGTAGAAAGAAAAAGTGAGAAAAGGATTTGAAAGAAAAATAGAGCCTGAGGGGAGTGATGGAAAACATGTGTGAGAAGGGTGGGAAAACATTACCTGTAAGAGTAGTGGACTTCCTGCGAACCTGGTTGTCCCCGGTGATGGAAAGCATCCAAGCCCATGAAGATTTTAGCTAATGTCATGCCAATGCAACTCTTGCCCTCTTTCAAGCCTTGGGCGACCTCAATCAAATGAATGCTAGACCCTCCAAAGCCAGGGGCAAGTAAAAAATGAGATAGCATGCACAAACAGAGGGCATGTCGCCGAAAACTTTGCCAAAGATAATCGTCACGGTTACCGGTGTCAGAAAAGTGATGAATCAGGCTGGGAATGTCCAACTCCCCGTTGCGAATCAAAGACCAAGCATCGTGCAAAGTAAGCCCACACATCCGTCCTAAAGCTTGGATGTGGCCGAAACGGAACTGGGGCAAGATTTCCTCATCGCGTCACGATTCCATCAAAGCTTTGGAATTCTTCAAAAGTGGGGCACATCTCTTGACCCCCAAAGCTAAAAACATGAGTTACCAATTCCAACACCTAGCCGCGGATGGAGGAACGGAAAACGCAGTGGGTACGACTCAGCGTAAATTGTGTATTAACCCGAAACCTCAGAAATTTAACTTTTTCGAGCCATCCAAAGATGTAATCCAATCGGAGAGTTTTTCGGCGAAGAACGGTTCCATTTGGGGCAAAAATGGAGCTAAAATTTAGAGATCACGAAGCTGGAACTTTTATAGAAGATAAAGCAGTGAGTGAGGCCAGGTGTCAACGCTTTGGAGGTTCTGTCATCGATGGCCGGCAGTGTCTCATTGATGGCTCGCAGTGCCTCATCAATGGCTGGCAGGGGCACATTGATGGCCGGCAAGCCATTCCATGGTCGGCAAGCCATTCACCATGGCCGACAGGCCATCCTCCATGGCCGGCAGCCTCTTCCTCAGGCTCACTAACCTCCTTTGTGAAGATTCAGTTGTTTGCTGCTAGTGGAGTCTTGTTATTTGTACCTTGTGAGGTCTTGTTTTGGTCCTGTCAGACTCAACTGTTTTGTTTAAGACATAGTAATCTTTGTTTTGTTTATCGAGTTGTAAGTATCTTTGTTTTGTTTTATTGAATTTAATCATCTTTGTTTTGTTTATCGAGTTGTTACAATTTGCTTATTGAGTTGTAAGCTTGTTAAGGCGTCATGCTGTTTATCGAGTTGTTTTGTTCTTTTCAGTTGTTAGTTGGTTCACTACCTGATTAAGACAATGCAATTTGACTGTGCTGTTTTCAAAAGATCAATCTCATTTTCATGGTGTGCACATGTTATGCGATGCTTAGAATACAAAATGCAACACTTTTTAAACCAAAGCTGAGTTTTCATTTCCGTAAGTTTTCTTTTTTGCAAAAGAGTACAAATTTTAAGAAATGAAACTGCCTAGGCTATTACAATGGGCTAATACTACTAGCAAAAAAAAACAAAGCAAAAGCATCTGAATCGGTGATGGCTAGCTCAAGCTCGAGAGGCCCTCTTGCCCTCTTCCTCGGCGAAGCGGACTCTAGAGCACTGTCGCCACAGCGGCACCGCTGTCTGAAGCTGTATTGAGCCTAAATCGGAACCCTCCTCAGCCTCTCTAGCCTCTCTGGCAGAATCCGACCAGCGTCTCTCTCCACCCTCTGATGACCCAGACTTGTGGACTCACTACCTCGGCCTTCTCGCTCGTTCTCATCATCGATCATTTGCCCAGAATGGACTCTAAAGGGCCACTCTCGCTGCGGGTGCCTCTAGCTCTGCCTCGGCTGCACGCCTGAGCCTGTTCTCCCTTTCCTCTCTGCTGCTGGGGGGAGGAACTAAAGGTCCTGATATGGCTCCTGCCGGGGGCATCCGGTGGAACCGGAGTCTTGGAAAGGGATCTGAAACGAGCAATTTTTTTATGTTAGTTGTGATGTATAGCAGATGCAGCGTATATGTGCAGTGTATGGGAACAGTGTATAATACAGTGTATGTATGCCGTGCGCAATATATGAGAAACAATGTATCTAGCAGTGGTTTGGTGCAATGAATCAGATCAGTGAAGTATAGAACAGTTGAAATGCTAAAGCATTGGTAGAGACTTTCATGGCAGGAAGTGCAAGTTAAAAAACTTACGGGATCCTGTAAAGGTGAGCAGGTTCATGCTCGTCTGAATCATCGCCATCAGATGAAGTCGCAGCTCGAGAGCCTGCCCAGTGTACTCACATGAATGCCTGAAATGTGTTGAGATGTTCAGACTATGCATAATTGAAATGAATTAAAGGCATACAGGTAGGAAATACCCATAGCTCGGGCCTCGACTCCGCAGTGTACTAAACCAAAGTGACACATAACTAATAAAGCAATAAAAATAAAAAACAAAAATAAAGCATAAAAAAAAAACAAACCACCAAAAACTACTCGACACTCCGACCGCTCGACCAGCAGGGTGCAGGCTCTAATGGGAATTCATATAGGTCTCCCAGGGCGTCTCCCAGCAAGTCAATGTAGTAGGCAGCTCTGGCCATCCCGCCTCTCTTGCCCCTTCCCAAAATCTCTTATGTCGCGGACCTGGTCGTCTACTGGCCCCCTTCACTCATCCTCTCGACTAGCTGAGCTCTCGCTTCCTCACCTCCTCCTAAACGCCAGTTAAGCGCGGTTAAACTCGGGCATCAGATGGAGTCTAGATGAAAGGCGTGTAGTCGCCCTTCTGCCACGGAAGTAATCCATCTCCAGCCCTACCATGAACTGGAACATTCATTTGGTCGACAGAGAGTCTGTGTGTCTCCCTTATCAAATACTGAGGAGGTCGTCGGTACAAACGGGGGTAGGCAGTGCTAAAGGTCTGGCGTGTGAAATGCTCACTCAAAGAACCAAGCACAGCAGATCGGGCCCTCAGAGGAGAATATGTATAGCAAGCGACGACTCTGGCTGTCTCGTACGGGAATCTGAGCCCCGAGGGTAATCACATCCACAGGCTGCATGTGATCTGAATAAGAGAATGTAATAGATAATTAGTCGTTGTCAAATGGCTAAATGTGTGCATTAAATTGATTGAAGAGTAGGATGACTTGTTTTGGGTATTACCCATCCGGCGCCACGAACCGTTCGAGTACTGGCGAAAACATGAAGTGCTCTCGAGTCCTACGGCGGAAGCCATGGCCATCGTATACCGAGAAAATGGGACTAATCGCATGGAAGCGTCTCCTCAATAAAGGCATCTGGAAGCCAGAGGCTGGGAAAGATAATAGCAGTACACCCACAGCTGGCAAGGAGAAGTGATCATACGAATACAGTGTCATGAGCAAATACAGCAAATATGTAAAGCAGAAAGGCATAC
>NW_021026711.1:1410720-1463833 GCF_004153795.1 Camellia sinensis | reverse complement strand
TTATGTTCCCACTTCATTCACTCTTTAAGTGCCTTTGAGTGTTATGCATTGTTGCCTAGCTTATGGCCTAGCTTGTATGCTTGCATGCCTAGGCATTTGAGCCCCTATCTTAGCATGTTTTGGTCTTTGTTTTGACCTACTTGAGCTCTGTCCATGATTGGTTCAATCATTTGTGCCATGTATTGCATGCCCCTTGTGTAGTCCCTTTAATGGCTTTGTGCCTTAGGCCCTCTTGCATGCTTTACTTGTGTTGTTTGAATGATTTGGCATCATTTCACACTTGATTTCAGAGCCTTTAGTGTTGTCACACTTCCATGTTTATCGCTTCTACATCATGTTTGAGAGTTGTGTCCTTAGGCCTAGTTGATGGGCCTTTGCATTGAGCATGCTTGTCTTGATCTTCATGCTTTAGTTTCATCATTATTGGCCACTGTTTTGGGCATGGCTGAGGTCTGCCCACATTCGGTTTAAGTCCTTGAGCATTGTGTATGTCATGTTACATCGCATTGTGCATGCTATGTTCTTGTTCGCATTGTGTATGTCATAATCACATTGCATTGAGTATGCCATGTTGCATTGCATGTTGTTGCATATTTGTCCCTTGCATTGCATGTTTGCATGCTTGAGAGGCATTGCATGTTTGCATGCTTGATATTGCATTACATTATGTTATGCCACATTATTTGTTGCATTTTGTTTGGAGTAGGTGTTAGTCCAAACACGAGGAACGAGGGACGTTTCATACTTAAAGTGATGAAATGTGCCTCAATTCTCGGTCGCCGACCCTGACGCTCTTGATCATACATGATAGAGTTCTAGGCCTTATGTGTTTATTTGGGCATTCATTTTACATTGAATTGTGCAATTTGACTTCTTAGCCATCATGCATCGAGATGCGTGATTGGTGGCCCGAGGGTCGAGAACCACACTCCCTTGGGCTCATGAAATGATAGGGATGGTGATTGTGCACACATATCTTGCAAATAAATTGCCATGTCCCTTCTTGCTCTCTGTTGCAGTAAACTAGAGAAGTGCAGCAACAACTGGTCGGCTAGCTAGAAAAACTAGCTGGCCGATCACTTTTTCTGGTCTGCAACAAAGATAGGTGGTCGGCCAGTGGCTAGAAACACCAACAACTGGTCGCCAGCCCTCCCACAGGTCCCCAAGGTGAGTTGGAAGCTTTCTGGAGCTTGGTGCAAGGTTCTGAGAACAATTGCAAACAGAGGCAAGTTGGGGCATCGCGACGGATTTCTGAACGAGGCGACCGGGCATGCATGCACTCTTCTCCCTCTAAGGACATTGTTTTACTGCTTTACTTAGCTAATTTGCTTAGCTAGTTTATGTTTTGGTTTGTACTTAATTAGTTAATGCGCTTAACTATTTAATTTGTGTTATAATAGCATAGTTAGTTAACTAGGAATAGTTAATTAGCATTGTTTGTAATAATTAGTTTAATTAGCTTAGATTAGCTAGTTAGCTATTTATTCAGACCCTCCGTCGAGAAGGCCAACTGTTGTAATTAGCGTGCATGTGTGTGAGGCATCTCTTCCAACCCCCATTTCTTTCTCCCTTTTACTTAACCGCTTACGATGGTTAGTTTTAGGGCATATTTTGATTAGCATACTTATGCTTGCATGCGTGCATCATTCATCTGCCTTGCATGCACCGGGCTCAGCGTATCATACTAACTGCATTGTATTTCAATACATTTACTTGAATACATGTTCGACAGCATGTTATCAAGTTGCATTTCACATGACATCTTAGAATAGTGGAGCCTATCTAAGTTGCATTTTCGCATGTGTTGCATTAGCCATCTTAACATGAACTAGGATCATGCATGATTTCTAACTAGTTCTTTGTTTTGGCTCAGAGTACACTGTGAGTGTTTACACTTTAGCATACTGCATGTGTGTTATGAAAGCATGCTTGCCATGAAGCTAACTGCTTATGTAATTAACTGTCTGAATGCCTGTGGGTGAAGGTTGGATTGCTTGAGTTGGAACAATTCATTGAAATCTGCATTTTTTTAGCCTACTTGCGAGTAGCAAACCGTTTTCAAACAAACGAACATGAAATGTTTTGTTCCAACTTAGGCGATCTAGTCTATACTTGTGTGTTGTACACATCACATAGTAATTCTATGTTAATAACCGGAATAAGAACACAATTGTTTTCAAAAATAAAATATCATGCTTAGTACAGGCCGATCTTTGGTCGGGCGAGCGGGGGTGCTTATTGCATGACCTTCCCCTCTCGTACACAGGTTCCCGAGCCGAGGCAACTTTGGTGATAACGGACACGTGGCCTTAGGCATGAGTCAGAGTTTCCTAAATTCCCCCAAAATAAAATATTTAGGTGGCGACTCTATATCTGGCGAAGTAGTCCATGTTTGGCACTTTTTTATAAAAAACAGTTTTCCAAAACGATTTGCCGAATTTAGACTCTTTGGTGATTTATCAATCTTACATTGCACTTTGTGAGATCAGATTAAGAATCGTGGCATTGAGTTCGAACTTGTAGTAGCCTAAAGAACAAAACAGAATTCGCGCCCTCGCAGCGCGGAGCCGAAGAGTTCTCGGGGCGGTCTACAGAGAGCGATAGCAGAGTTCCTAGCCGATCACCCAGTGAAGGGAGATGAAGCAGTAGAATATCTATTCCCAGATGAGGCCATTCTGCAGGTTGAAGAAGAGATTTGGACTATGTACTTTGACGGAGTGTCAAACCAGTAAGAGTATGGGATAGGGGTGTTACTGATAGCACTCGACAATTCCCACATACCCTTAGCTTTGAAACTCTGGTTCAAGGTATTGAACAACAAAACAGAGTATGAGGCACGTATCGCTGGCTTGGAAGCTGCCCTGAAACTAGGGGCAAAAAGGTTGGACGTCATCGGGGACTTGAACCTTGTTGTATCTTAAGCGAAAGGAGACTGGAAGGTAAGGAAGAAAGGATGAAAATCTATCACCAAACCCTAGACGTTCTAATTCCCAGGTTTGAGAAGTTAACTTTCACCCATCTATTGAGAGAGTGCAACAGGTTCGCAGATGCTTTATCAACTCTATCTTCTATGATAGACATCCCTTTGGGAGTCTATATGCATCCAATTATCATTGAATAGCGGTATGTGCCGGCCTACAAGCTGATTGCTGCCATAGATGAAGTACAAGATCAGAATCCCTGGTATCATGACATCTGGAACTTCTTGAAAAATGAAGCTTATCCACCAGGGGCAAATGCCAAAGACAAGAGGGCAATACGAAGAATGGCTGCTCAGTTCATCATCTGCGGGGGTAAATTGTACAAACGGGGCCATCTTGGGATGCATAAATTGTGTGTTGATGCTAAGGAATCTAAGCGACTAATAGAGGAGAGTACGGAGCACACACGAGCGGAGTGATGCTAGCTCAGAAAATTCTCAGACAGGGTTACTATTGGTCAACCATGGAGGAGGATTGTATTGGCTTTGTTCAGCGATGCCACAAATGCCAGATCCATGCAAACCGCATGAACATTCCGCCATCAAAGCTGCACAACATGATTTCACCATGGCCATTTTCAGTCTAGGGGATTGATGTGATTGGGGTAGTCACTTCGAAGGGGTCGAATGGGCATGAGTATATCCTGGTGGCGATAGACTACTTTACAAAGTAGGTTGAGGCCCAATCCTATGCAGTGCTAAAGGCGTCACACGTTGCTAAGTTCAACAGGAACAACATTATCTGTCGCTATGGAGTCCCGAATGAGATTATTTCGGATAATGGTTCCCACTTCAAGAAGGAAGTGATCTACTTGTTGGAGAAGTACAACGTGGCTTTTCATAAGTCATCCACATATAGGCTGCAAACCAACAGAGCAGTTGAGGCCGCCAACAAGAACATCAAGCATATTCTGCAGAAGATGGTGGAAACCTACAGGGACTGGCCAGATAAGTTGCCATTTGCTCTCTAGGGCTACCAGACATCAATTTGAACTTCTATTGGGGCAACTCTATATTCCTTGGTTTATAGGATAGAGGTTGTTCTGCCTATCAAAGAGAGGTTCTGTCATTGCGAGTAATGGCTGAGTGCCAGATAGCTGTGGCAGATTGGCAGCAGAGCAGATTCGAAGAACTCATGTTGTTCGACGAAAGAAGGCTGAAAGCACTGTACCATATCCAAGGTTATCAACGTAGGATTGCCAGGGCTTTCAACAAGAAAGTTAAGTCCAGGAATCTGAAAGAAGGGAATTTGGTGCTCAAAGACAACCAAGCTCCCATCCACGACCCTAGGGGCAAGTTCAGACCCAATTGGACTGGTCCTTACATCATCAAATCTGTTTGGTCGGATGGAGCTGTCATTTTGATGGATTTAGATAGCCTTAAGTTCTCCCAACCTATCAACATGGACAAGTTGAAGAAATACTACCCTTTAGAGGCTCGCTGGGCCAAAAACCCGAAAGGGCGACCTAGGCAAAAATTAGAGCACAAAAAAATTTGAAAAAAGAAAAACAGAGCTTGCAAGGTTGAAAACCCAGAAATGGCGGCCTTGGCAAAAGTTAGCGCGCAAAAAGAGAGTGTTAATACACGAGTGAACCTGAACTGAACCACATAAGGCTTGATTCCCATCTTCGGGATATGTAGGCAACTTCATTCTGAAGTCCAGCCACAAACACTTCCAAATCAACTGTGTCCATGTGATTGTTTTGGCCATCTTTGTCTTCTCTGCATCCAAGAGTTCAGTTGTGAGCTACAGTGCAGTGCTATTCAGACAAGGGGCAACTTTCCAGTTGATTGGATCCGGGGTTATACAGCTCAGTGATAAATCTCGAGAGTGTCCAGTTGTAATCCATATCGAAAATGGTTTTGAAAAGTTTTAATAAAAGTTGATTTTGGTCAAATTAATCTTTTACAACTTAGACCATTTTTGGACCAAAGCGAAAAATTTTCAGTACCCACAACCTTCAATTTCATTGATTTCATTATAGAGCTCTCCGACTCTGGATACAAATTGAAGTTGATTTTTATTACATTCAAAAAGAAAACTTGAAAATACATATTAAAGAAATAAACTAGGGGCATGGTTAAGTCAGGTGTTCTGTGCCCCCCCCCCAGAGCTTGTGGAAGCCTCAGATGCCAAAGTAGGCCCAGCTTGTGCCTCATCTTCAAGCCAAGCAATGCATTTTCCAGAAAGGGCACAACTGAAATTAGGAACGGGGGCTAGAAGTTCTCTCATCCTCCATGCAGTGGCATACTGAGCTAGCTGTGGGCCTCAGATCGGAAATAAAGCTGGGTATTCTATCCCCTCTTCCGGGCAAGTCTGGTCGTGGTCGAACTGACGCCTGAACCGAAATGGAAAGTAAAAGACGCAATGCGTCAGGCCAATCAGCTAAATGCCAGGATGCCGGGATATGCTGTAGCCCATCTCCGACAGATCAAGCCAAGGACAACGCCAAGCGATGTCAACAGCAGATCGAGTGCACATCCATTCGCACCACCATCCCTCATCTGGGGCATCAACTAGCCGTTGGCGAAAAAAAATAGCGGCGTGTTGAATATGCTGGGCAAGAATCCACTACTTTCAATTTATCCATGAGCCATATTTGGGGAGGGATAAAAAATAAGAGAGATTAAAGAATAGAGAGGTGTACGTAGAAAGAAAAAGTGAGAAAAGGATTTTGAAAGAAAAATAGAGCCTGAGGGCCGAGTGATGTGAGAAACATGTGTGAGAAGGGTGGGAAACATTACCTGTAAGAGTAGTGGACTTCCTGCGAACCTGGTTGGCTCCCGGTGATGGAAAGCATCCAAGCCCATGAAGATTTTAGCTAATGTCATGCCAATGCAACTCTTGCCCTCTTTCAAGCCTTGGGCGACCTCAATCAAATGAATGCTAGACCCTCCAAAGCCAGGGGCAAGTAAAAAATGAGATAGCATGCACAAACAGAGGGCATGTCGCCGAAAACTTTGCCAAAGATAATCGTCACGGTTACCGGTGTCAGAAAAGTGATGAATCAGGCTGGGAATGTCCAACTCCCCGTTGCGAATCAAAGACCAAGCATCGTGCAAAGTAAGCCCACACATCCGTCCTAAAGCTTGGATGTGGCCGAAACGGAACTGGGGCAAGATTTCCTCATCGCGTCACGATTCCATCAAAGCTTGGAATTCTTCAAAAGTGGGGCACATCTCTTGACCCCCAAAGCTAAAAACATGAGTTACCAGATTCCAACACCTAGCCGCGGGATGGAGGAACGGAAAACGCAGTGGGGTACGACTCAGCGTAAATAGTGTATTTAACCCGAAACCTCAGAAATTTAACTTTTTCGAGCCATCCAAAGATGTAATCCAATCGGAGAGTTTTTCGGCGAAGAACGGTTCCATTTGGGGCAAAAATGGAGCTAAAATTTAGAGATCACGAAGCTGGAACTTTTATAGAAGATAAAGCAGTGAGTGGAGGCCAGGTGTCAACGCTTTGGAGGTTCTGTCATCGATGGCCGGCAGTGTCTCATTGATGGCTGGCAGTGCCTCATCAATGGCTGGCAGGGGCACATTGATGGCCGGCAAGCCATTCACCATGGTCGGCAAGCCATTCACCATGGCCGACAGGCCATCCTCCATGGCCGGCAGCCTCTTCCTCAGGCTCACTAACCTCCTTTGTGAAGATTCAGTTGTTTGCTGTAGTGGAGTCTTGTTATTTGTACCTTGTGAGGTCTTGTTTTGGTCCTGTCAGACTCAACTATGTTTTGTTTAAGACATAGTAATCTTTGTTTTGTTTATCGAGTTGTAAGTATCTTTGTTTTGTTTATTGAATTTTAATCATCTTTGTTTTGTTTATCGAGTTGTTACAATTTGCTTATTGAGTTGTAAGCTTGTTAAGGCGTCATGCTGTTTATCGAGTTGTTTTGTTCTTTTCAGTTGTTAGTTGGTTCACTACCTGATTAAGACAATGCAATTTGACTGTGCTGTTTTCAAAAGATCAATCTCATTTTCATGGTGTGCAATGTTATGCGATGCTTAGAATACAAAATGCAACACTTTTTAAACCAAAGCTGAGTTTTCATTTCCGTAATGTTTTCTTTTTGCAAAAGAGTACAAATTTTAAGAAATGAAACTGCCTAGGGCTATACAATGGGCTAATACTACTAGCAAAAGGAAAACAAAGCAAAAGCATCTGAATCGGTGCTGGCTAGCTCAAGCTCGAGAGGCCCTCTTCGCCCTCTTCCTCGGCGAAGCGGACTCTAGAGCACTGTCGCCATCGGCACCGCTGTCTGAAGCTGTATTTGAGCCTAAATCGGAACCCTCCTCAGCCTCTCTAGCCTCTCTACTGGCAGAATCCGAGCCAGCGTCGTCATCTCCACCCTCTGATGACCCAGACTGTGGACTCACTACCTCGGCCTTCTCGCTCGTTTCATCATCGTCATTGCCCAGAATGGACTCTAAAGGGCCACTCTCGCTGCGGGTGCCTCTAGCTCTGCCTCGGCTGCACGCCTGAGCCTGTCTCCCTTTTCTCTCTGCTGCTGGGGGAGGAACTAAAGGTCCTGATATGGCTCCTGCCGGGGCATCCGGTGGAACCGGAGTCTGGAAAGGGATCTGAAACGAGCAATTTTTTATGTTAGTTGTGATGTATAGCAGATGCAGCGTATATGTGCAGTGTATGGGAACAGTGTATAAATACAGTGTATGTATGCCGTGCGCAATATATGGAAACAATGTATCTATGCAGTGGTTTGGTGCAATGAATCAGATCAGTGAAGTATAGAACAGTTGAAATGCTAAAGCATTGGTAGAGACTTTCATGGCAGGAAGTGCAAGTTAAAGAAACTTACTGGGATCCTGTAAAGGTTGAGCAGGTTCATGCTCGTCTGAATCATCCCCATCAGAGAAGTCGCTAGCTCGAGAGCCTGCCCAGTGTACTCAATGGATGCCTGTAAATGTGTTGAGATGTTCAGTGATCTATAAAGCATAATTGAAATGAATTAAATGTGCAAAATGTAGAGTATGGGACATACCGGAGTCGGGCCTCGAACTCCGACAAGCTCGTGACCAGCAGGTGCAGGCTCTATGGGAATCTGATAGGTCTCCCCAGGGCGTCCCCAGCAAGTCAATGTAGTAGGCAGCTCTGGCCATCCCGCTCTCTGCCCCTTCCCAAAATCTCTTATGTCGCGGGACCTGGTCGCTCTAGCCCCTCTGCCTCATCCTCTCGCAGCTGGAGCTCTCGCTTCCTCACCTCCGCGAACGCCAGTTAGAGGCGGCATCAGATGAGTCTAGATGAAGGTCGCGTAGTCACCCTCTGCACGGAAGTAATCCATCTCCAGCCCTACCATGAACTGGATCATTTGGTCGACAGAGAGTCTGTGTGTCTCCCTTATCAATACTGGAGGTGCCGTCGGTACAAACGGGGGTAGGCAGTGCTAAGGTCTGGCGTGTGAAATGCTCACTCAAGAACCAAGCACAGCAGATCGGGCCCTCGAGGAGAGTATGATAGCAAGCGACGACTCTGGCTGTCTCGTACGGGAATCTGAGCCCCGAGGGTATCACATCCCACGGCTGCCATGTGATCTGAAATAAGAGAATGAATAGATAATTAGTCGTTGTCAAATGGCTAATGTGTGCATTAAATTGATTGAAGAGTAGGATGACTTTGTTTTGGGATTACCCCATGCGCCACGACCGTTTCGAAGTACTGGCGAAAAAACATGAAGTTCTCTCGAGTCCTACGGCGGAGCTGGCCATCGTATACCCGAGAAAATGGGACTATCGCTGGGGTCTCCTCTACAGGCTCTGGAGCAAGAGCTGGAAAGTATGCGTACACCCACAGCTGCAAGGAGAATGTGATCAATACAGTGTATGAGCAAATACAGAAAATGTAAAGCAGAAAGCATACAGTACATAAGCAGATACAGAGAATGCAAGGCAGATAGTACATGTGTGGAACAAATGTAAAGCGAGAAATGCTAAGTAGAAAATGTAAAGGGAGAAATGCTAAGTATAAAATGTAAAGGAAAAGGGGGAACTAAGCTGTGTACCTCACAGGCCCGCCAGTAGCCGCAAATCAATGTACTGCACATGCGAGAGGTCAAGCTCATGTATCCATAAAGAGTAGTGAGGCTGGCTCCTCCCCAGTCGTAGAACTGAACTCTCTAGAGTACTACCAATGTGCTCAGCAGGTACAAGCCTACGGTATTCCACCTGTTCGAGAACAAGGTGGTACCGAAGAGGAACATGAGAAAGCCCCTGGCATACTGCTCTGCCTTCTCAAATGTCTCGGGCCCCTCTCCTCTGAATAGCTCCTCGAACCAACTGTATCTGACCATGCTTGCCAACTAAGCTGTGTACCTCCCAGGCCCGCCAGTAGCCGCAAATCAATGTACCGCACATGCGAGAGGTCAAGCTCATGTATCCATAAAGAGTAGTGAGGCTGGCTCCTCTCCAGTCGTAGAACTGAACTCTCTAGAGTACTACCAATGTGCTCAGCAGGTACAAGCCTACGGTATTCCACCTGTTCGAGAACAAGGTGGTACCGAAGAGGAACATGAGAAAGCCCCTGGCATACTGCTCTGCCTTCTCAAATGTCTCGGGCCCCTCTCCTCTGAATAGCTCCTCGAACCAACTGTATCTGACCATGCTTGCCCGAAATATCGGAGGGCGCGTCCCCAGCAGTGCGATCCATGCAGCCTCCCACTCTCCCATGTCAGGGTCGAGAGGGATCGGATCACCTCCCATGCCTAAGCCAGTAATCATGGCGAAGTCATAAGGGGTCATCGTCATCTCCCCCATGGTGGAGAAATGGAAGGAGCTAGTGGTGTCCCACCACCTCTCCACCAAAGCCCTAAGAGAGGGCGGCTCGCTACAACCCGCGTCAAGCTAGAGCAAAATTGTCCAAAGCCTGTCTCGTCAATGATGTCACGGACCCTATCTGGGAGCTTGTCATACCAATCCTGGGTTGTCATCGTGCCATAACCTCTGAAGGAGTGGGATTCGTCCTGTGGCAATGCATGTAGTGCAATTAGAAAGTACAATGGAAAGTATAGTTGAATACGGTGAAAAGTATAGATAAAAGTATAGTTGAATGTGAAGCAGTGATGTATGGAAAGTACAGTTGCAAGTGCAGTTAAAAATACGGTTGAATATGTAGAGCAGTGATGTTTGAGATACAGTCAGATCAAGACAATGCAAGAAATGCAAACAGTTAAAGGTAAGACTGTAGAAAGCAGTGTTTGTACCTCCACGGCAACGGCCGACAAGTGAGATGCAGGCTCTCTCAGTAAGAGGTCGTCTGGTGTGCCCTCAGCAAAATCAATGAAGGCCTTAATGCCTCCCGCTGCCAGTACTCTATGTGTCTCCGGATGGTACCTCGTGGGATCAAAGTGGCGTATGCTCGGTGGTAAAGGCTCTGGCTCGGCCTCGAGCTCAGCCGCAAAGTCCGCCTCAAACTCCACCGGAGGAAGCGCGAGGAAGGCCACGTCATGTGGGACATCATCAGCCATCTGAGATAGATGCACGGGAAGTGAAAATGAAGAAAATGGTGAAAGTTTGTAAAAGTCAAACCCTAGGAGAGAGAAAAAGTCAAAAAATTCAAAACACAGGAAAAGTATACTAACCTTGGGAGAAACTCGAGGGAAATCAACCTAAAATGGTGGAAATGACGGAAGAAGCGTCGAAATCAAATTCTGATTGGTTCAAATTGAAGAGAACTAGAGGGTTTTTGCGAAGAAAATGTTTTTAGGGTGTTGGAAAACGCGTAGAACAGGCGGATCTAGAGAGAAAGCACACCTAGAGAGCAAGGGAAATGATTTTCGTGCAAGGGTTTGTAAGGAAATCAAGTGGTTTTGTGTGTACTTAAAGAGCCACGGCTGAAAAGACCAATCTGCCCCAATCTGCCATCGATGGCCGACAGTGGCCCATCAATGGCCGGCACCTCTTTATTGTTGGCCGACAAGGGGCCAGTAGCCTCCCCTGGTGGCTGGCATGGTCCCAATAGCTTCCTATGTCTCTTTGGCTCAGATATGTGTCCTTGGGTTCCAAGAAATGCAAATTCTGCTCAAAGTTTGGTTCAAAATGCCTTCGTGGAAGCTCGGAATTGTGTTCATAGCACGTGAGGGTCATCACCCATCAACACAAACAAAGTGTATCCTTTTAATATATTGTAACTCTCCGAAAGGTAAATCAGAAGTTACCTTTGAGTTGTCTCTATCATATGCATCTTTGTCGCTGCATAGAATGTATATTTCTTTATTGTCACGTTGAATGCGCGTGTTGAATTGTTGCATGGAAACATGCCTCGCCATCATTGCATAGAATATCTGTGCACGTTGCATTGGATCATTCACTGTTTTCATTCTGCATAGAATGCATATGTTGTGTCACATTATACTACACTTGTTCATGTTGTCGCATAGAATATTGTTGCATGGAGCATGCATCACATTATACTACACTTGTTCATGTTGCCGCATAGAATATTGTTGTATGGAGCATGCATTTTGAATTGTTGCATTGAACATACGTTACCATGTTTGCGTAAAGTACACATCTTGCATCGAATATACATCGTTGATCATTTTGCATAGAATATGCTTTGGTTTTGTTTCTTGCATGTTGTGCATTAAGCATGCCTCAACATCATGTTATGATCATCCGTCTCGTTTGAGACATGCATTGTATTGCATTGTACCTATCGAGCTTCTTTCTTTGCATGCACGATATTGTATATACGGTTCATTCAGAGGAATTTCGGGTAAAACCATTCCTCTCCCTCATCCAGTTGATTAGAGACATTCAAGTACGCCCGATGTCTACACTGGCATTCCGTTGGTTAGAAACACCCGAGCACGCCCGGTGTTTACACTGACACCCTGTTGAAAGCGTTTGGGTCGTGTGCCCGATGCTTCCCTTCCCTCTCTCGTGTGTGATACGCTGAGAGGTGTTTCCTTTCCCTCTCTCGCGTGTGATACGCTGAGAGGTGCTTCTGTTTCCCTCTCTCGCGTGTGATACGCTGAGAGGTGTTTCATTTCCCTCTCTCGTGTGTGATACGCTGAGAGGTTCTTCTATTTCCCTCTCTCGTATGTGATTTTCCTTTCCCTCTCTCGCGTGTGATACGCTGAGAGGTGCTTCTGTTTCCCTCTCTCGTGTGTGATACGCTGAGAGGTGCTTCTGTTTCCCTCTCTCGCGTGTGATACGTTGAGAGGTGTTTCCTGTCCCTCTCCCGCGTGTGATACGCTGAGAGGTGCTTCTATTTCCCTCTTACACGTGTGATACGCTGAGAGGTGCTTCTGTTTCCCTCTCTCACGTGTGATATGCTGAGAGGTGTTTCCTTTCCCTCTCTCACGTGTGATACGATGAAAGGTGCTTATGTTTCCCTCTCTCGCGTGTGATACGCTAAGAGGTGCTTCCGTTTTCCCTCTCGCATGTGATACGCTAAGAGGTGCTTCCGTTTCCCTCTCTCACATGTGATACGCTAAGAGGTGTTTCATTTGAGACTTCGGGTATTTCCGGTAGTTGCTTTTAGCCTTTCCTGCGTGACACGCAGTAAAGATTGCATAATTTTCTTACATCCTTTCTATATGAAATGTGTGAGACTGCTATGACTTGTTGGTTTGCTTAAAATGTTGTATTTATTTTGCATAAATGCTTCATTACAGCCCTCTTTGCATAATCATAAGTTATGCTCTGGCATCATGCATATCATTTGCATTTTGCCCCATCCTGAGGGCGCATCTATATTGTTATCTTGTTTGTCTATCTAAGTCTTCGGCCTTGTCAAAAATGGGTCGTCTTTGGGCTTTGACATTCACTCCCGTCATTTCATGACTTCCGAGTTCTGTCAAAGAAGGGCAACAGTAGACACCCCATTTTTTACCATCCTCAAGACTTGTATGTTCTTGCAAGTACATCTAGCGACAAGTTTTATTGCTCGTCGAGTACTCAACTTCCGTGACGGAATGTTTCAGGCTTGATCTTTCTAAACCCTATTTCCATTATGTCTCATACTTGGACCATGTGTTGGTCCTTTTGGCATGTTGCTTTTGGAGCACTGCCGGCTATGGTAGGGCTCTGCTGGCCATGCACTTTGGTCTGCCGGCCATTGATTAGGCCCACCGGCCATCAATGATGCATTGCCGGCCACCACTGATGGCCGGCCGACTACCATTGTTTCAGTAGATATTTTTGCAGATATTTTGACAGTTGTTTCCACATATGAGCTCATCTACACCCACATAGATGGCTGGATCTCTTCAAGGCTCTTTTGTATCTTCTATATATAGTGCTCATCTATATGCATGCAAAGGCTTGCAAAAATTGAGCTGAGCTATATATCTCTCTCTCTCTAGAATCCTCTCTCTCTATATATTTTTGTGCTTGAAAGTGTGTTTTCTCTTCACCTTTGCACTAGCACCCTTAGCCAAACACCTTCACCTTAGTGTTGAGGATCTTGGAAGCCTTATTTGAGCTCTTTAGAGTGGTTTTGGCTTGGTTTTGGCTCATAAGTTTGCTGATTTGTTGTTGTGCTTTAAGGGTAAGAACCTATCTCTTTTAAGCGTTGTTCTAGTTCATAGCTTGGCCATCTTTGTATGCTACTTTGAAGCTGGTTTTAGTCTCAAAAAAGTTCTGTTTTTAAGGCTTAAAAATGTTAGTTTAAGCCTTGTGTGGTTAGGGGGTGGTTCCCCTCCTTTGCTTTTTAGCTTATAAAGCCCTTTAAGCCATCTTTGGTAGCTTTTGAAAAAACCTTTCCTTGGCCTTCTAACCACTGAAACTTAGAGGAATTTCAGTGGTAGAAAGTTGATTTTGAGGCTCAAAATAGGAGGGGGCGATCCCCTCTCCTTGTATATTGTTTTCTTGTGTTGATGGCCTCATACTTGAGCATGCTTTTCTACTCTTTTGTAACTTAGTTTAAGCATGTTTTTGGCTTTGTTTTGACATGCTATAACTCTGTTTTGGGCTAGTTGGAGCACCTCTTTCTTGCTTTTGGTACTTGTAGTGCAATCATGTTTGTTGGCCTAACATGCTTCATGTTTTAGCCTATTATTCTAGCATCTGTTGGCTCCACTTCAGCATGTTTTTGGCTCTGATTTAGCATGCTTTAACTCTATTTTAAGTGGTCTTGATCATATGGGGCTTGCTTTGTATAACTATAGTGTAAATACCCTTGACTAGCTTTGAGTTTCAAGGTCTTTAACATGCTATGCTTGAGTTGTTTACGTGTTTTAACATCATTTCACACACGATTTCAATGCATGTAGCCTTGCTACACTCTCACATATTCTACTCTTTCATCACTTTTGAAAGGTTGTGTATTATGGCTTGCTTATGGGCTAACATGTGTGCATGTTCTCTTAGTCTTTTGAGCTTCTATCTCAGCATGTTTAGACCATTATTTTGGCATGTTTGAGGTTTGTCTAGAGTTGGTTTGGCCATTTGAGTTTGATATTGCATGGTTCTAGTGTAAAGCTCTTCACTAGTTTTAATGTTTAAGTCTTCTAACGTGTTGTACATGAGTTGTTTGCGTGTTAGAGTCTTGTTTTTCATGCCATATCAGCACTAAATTTCTGCAATCCTCCTTCATGCTTCACTCTTTGATTTTCTTTGAAAGTAGTCTTAAGCTCTTTGTTAGCTTAAGCATGGACTTGAAGCTCTCATGCCTAATAGTTTTAGCCTTCTCTTGAGGGTTTCTACTAACCAAAAGCATGAGGCTTCTTTCATGCTCAAGGTGCTTGTGGCGAAGACTATCTTTCCCATTAGAGGACTTTCACATTGAACTAAACCGATTAATGAATGGCTTGGTAACTTAAAATGTGTAAACAAGAATTGAATCAAGTAAAACATGCCGAGATAAGCATGTTATGTGTGCATTGCATTGTGTTCAATCGGACGTTATATTGAACACAAGGTGGATTGGCCCATTTCATACTCAAAGTGATGAAAATGAGCCAATTCCCTTTGTCTCCATTGCCTTTTATCATCCATGAGAAGGTAGTGGTCCTAGAGTCTTGTTTGTTGTGCATTTATTGAAAGTGTACAAGTTGGATCCTTGGCCATCATGCATTGTGAATGCTTGATTGGTGGCTTTAGACCTAATGGTGCCACTCCCTTGATGTTTTGAGATGATAAGGAGTGGCATAGTATAAACATGTCCCTAGAATAACCTTCATTTTTCTCTATTTTGTGCTCTGTTACAGTTTGGTGTTACAGCACACCAGTGGCCGGCAGTTCTTCATTGTTGGCCAGCACCCTTTCATTGTTGGCCGGCAGAGGCACACTCTTGGGCGGCAGATGGCCGGCAGCCACCATTCCTGGCCGGCAGGCCACTGGTGCACTTCCCAGCATTGTTTTGGTAAGGTTTAGCCGAAAGTTCTTGAAGACACCCTGCAAACGAAGCCTCTAAAGAGCAAACCGAAGAGCTTTTCGGGATAGAAACCGAGGCATGCATGTTCAACTTCTTCAAACAGAGCTGAGGTAGTATAAGTTTAGAGTTTTACTTGTTAGTTAGCATTTGAATTTGTAATTTAATTAGTTAATTTGTTAATTAGTTAAATGTTGTGTAATAATTAGTAAGTAGTTTGCTAGTTATTCATTTGTTGTGTAATAATTAGTCTAATTAGTTTAATTAGATTAGTTAGCTTAACTTAACTTAGATTAGATTAGCTTATTCATTCGAACCCTCCGTCAAGAGGGCGCAATGTTGTAATAAGGGTGCGTGTGTGTGTGCATGTCTTCCAATCCCATTTCTTTCTCCCTTTTACTTAACCACTTTCGATGGTTAGTTTTAGGGCATTTTTCAAATTAGCATACTTTATGCTTTGCATGTTTGCATCATTCATTTGTCTTGCATGCACCAGGCTTGGCGCATCATTCAAATTGCAATGTATTTCAATACTTACTTGCATGCGTGTTTCAAAGCATGTTATCAAGTTGCTTCGTATGCCATGATTAGATAGTCGAGCCTATTTAGTTCCATTTTGCATGTGTTGCATTAGGCATTCTTGTATAGTTAGAAATCATGCATATGTCTAACTAGCTTTTTTTTGGTTTGGAGTACAATGTAAGTGTTACGCTTTAGCATACTTGCATGAGTGTGAATGTTGCCATGATAGCATGCTTGCCATGAGGCTACATGCTTAAGTGATTAACTGCTTGAATGCTTGTGGATGAAGACTTGATTGCCTAAATTGGAACAATTCATCAAATGCGAGTTTTAGGCCCACTTTGCGAAGTGGCAAAATCATGTTTTAAGCCCACTCGAGGATGGCAAATCCGTGCTTTAGCCTACTTGCTAGTAGCACTTTCAAACCATTTTCAAAAACAAGCATGAGTTGTTTTGTTCCAATTCTCGTGATTGAGTCTATACTTATATGTGTGCGCCACATAGTAAAGTTAGGCTAATAGCCGAATAAGAACACATGAGGTTTTTAAAACAACATATCATACTTAGTAGAGGCCGATCCTTTGATCGGGCGAGCGGGGGTGCTCATTGCATGACCTTCCCCTCTCGTACCCAAGTTCCCGAGCCGGGGAAACTTTGGTGATGATGGACACGTGGCCTTTGGCACGAGTCAGGGTTTCCCAAATTTCCCAAAAATAAAATATTTAGGTGGCGACTCTGTAATTTGGCAAAGCAGTCCAGTTTGACATTATTTGATTTAAAATCTAATTTTCCAAAATGATTTGCCAAATTGGACTCTTTGGTGTTTATCAGTCTCATATTGCACTTTGTGAGATTAGATTCAGAACCGTGACAGGAGTCCGAACTGTAGTAAGACCAAATTCACGCCCTCTCCGAAAAGGGGGGCGCGCGAAGAAAGTCGGGTCTACACCTATTGGCAGGAACTCAATTAGTTTCACCTTGTTTCTTATTGAAACATCTGTTTAACTTAGTTCTAGTATACCTTCTTGGTAAGTCTAAGTCAAATGTTTAGTTTTTCGTTGAAACATCACATCGGCCTAAGCATATCCTAACTTTCTACCAAAGTTATTGTAGACGCGCCCTCGGGCTTTGCTTCTACAGTTCGGACTCAAATGTCACGGTTCTGAATCTAATCCCGCAAGGTGCAATGCGAGACCAATAAATCACCAAAGAGTCCAAATCTGGCAAATCATTTTGGAAAACTGATTTTTAAGAAATAAGTGCCAAACATGGACTGTTTTGCCAGATACAGAGTCGCCACCTAAATATTTTATTTTGGGGCAATTTAGGAAACCCTGACTCGTTGCCTAAGGCCACGTGTCCGTCATCACCAAAGTTGCCTCAGCTCGGGAACTTGGGTACGATTGGGGAAGGTCATCTATGAGCACCCTCGCTCGCCCGATCAAAGATCGGCCTGTATTAAGCATGATATCTTATTTTTGAAAACATATGCGTTATTATTCCGGTTATTAGCTAGAATTTACTATGTGATGCGCACAACACACAAGTATGGACTGGATCGCCTAAATTGGAACAAAACATTTCATGTTTGTTTGTTTGAAAATGGTTTGAAAATGCTACTCGCAAGTAGGCTAAGACATGGACTTGCCACCCTCAGGTGGGCTTAGAAAACATGATTTTGCCACCCTCAAGTGGGCTTAAAACTTGTATTTTGATGAATTGTTCCAATTCAAGCAATCCAACCTTCACCCACAGGCATTCAGACAGTTATATCATATAAGCAAATATCCTCATGGCAAGCATGTTGTTATGGCAACACTCACACTCATGCAAGATGCTAAAGCATAAAAGCTTACCTAGTACTCCAAGCCAAAACAACAACGAGTTAGTAATCAATGCATGATCCTAATTTATGTTAAGATGGCTAATGCAACACATGCAAGAATGCAACTAAGATAGGCTCGGCTATTCTAAGATGGCATATGAAATCCAACAGTTGATATATGTATTCAACTTGAAATTGAAATACAATGCAGTTAGTATGATGCGCCGAGCCCAGTGCATGCAAGACAAATGAATGAATGCAAACATGCGAAACATAAGGATGCTAATTCAAATATGCCCTAAACTAACCATCAAAAGCAAGTAAGTAAAAAGGAGAAAGAAGTGGGGTTGGAAGACAGTCACACACTCGCGCACACTTGTTACAAAATTCGCCCTCTCGACGGAGGGTCCGAAAGAATAATACAAATTGACTAATTAACTAACTAATTAGCTAATTAATTATTACACAACACTTAACTAATTAAACAAATTAATTAAGCTACTAAAGTGGTAAAGAGGCCTCGGAAAGAGGGACAAATGCATGCATGCTCAGCTCTGCTCAGAAATCTATCGCCATGCTCATGTTGCCTCTATTTACACTGCTCTGCACCTTTGAAAACTGCATAAGTCTCAAGGATGCTTCTAAATCAGCTTCTAGTTGCTGTGAGAGGCCATCGGTCAAGTGAAAAGGCCATCGGCCAAGGGGAACTGGTCATCGACCAATGGGAACTGGTTATCGACTAATAATGGGGCTCTCAGCCATAAATTTATAGCCGACCGGCACTAAAGATGGCTGACCGGCCATCTCTTCCTGCAAAATGCTATTTTGCTGCAGCAGAGGACAAATAGAGCATGGCAATTCATTTTCAAGGCAATGTGTGCACGAACAACCCTTATCATGTTTAAGGCTCAAAGGAGTGTAATGCTCGACCCTCGGGCCACCAATGGCCAAAGGAGCCAAGTGTGCAAATCAATATGGAATGAATGCACCAAAACACACATATGCCTCACACTCTATCATGTTGGATCAAGAGTGCCGGCGACCGAGGATTGAAGCACGTTCCGTTACTTCGAGTATGAAACGTCCCTCGTTCCTCGTGTTTGGTTTGACACCCCAAACCAAACACAATGCAATGCATGCAAGTATGACAAATACAATGTAATGCATGCAAACAATGTAATGCAACATGAGCATACCAACTCAACGCAATGCAATGCAACCTATGCATGCAAGCTAAGCTAATGTAACATGAGCATGCCAAGTATGCAACAATGTTTTGTAATGCAACTAGCTAAACATCATGCAATATACCAAATATGCAAACATGAGACAATGCAAGCATGCAAATATCATGAAAGCAAACATGCTCAAATGGACTTAAACCAAAAGGGCAGGCCTCAGCCATGCCCAAATCAATGGCCAAAATAATGAAATGATGGCTTGAAAAGTAAGGAAATGCATGCTCAATGCATTGGCCCATGGCTTAAGCATAATAGTACAACTCTCAAACATGATGAAGATGTGGAAAATGTGAGAATGTAGCAATGAAGCAAGCTCTGAAATTACATTCCAAAGGATGCTATATCATGCAAATAGCTCAAAGAAAGCATGTCAAGAAGCTTGAAACACAAAGCTAGTCAAGGGCTTTACACTACAACCATACTAAGTAATGCTCAAATAACCTAAAGCACTCAAAACAGACCTAAGGCAGGTCAAAATGGTAGCAAAAAAATGTTGAACTCGCAACAAAGATGGCAAGAAAGATAGGCTCCCGAATTAGCTCACAAGCAAGGCATAATGGCACAACTCTTAAACACAATTAAAGAGTGATAAACATGAGAGCATGGCAGAAGTTTATGGTCTGAAATTACCTACCAAATGATGCCATATCATGCAAATAACTCAAATATGACATGCTAGGAGGCCCAAAGTGCAAGGCTAGCAAAGCCAAATACACTATAGCTATACAAAGCGAGCCTCAAAAGGCCAAGAACAATCAAAATAGTCTTAAAGCATGTCAAAATAATGCTAAAACATGCATGGAGTATAGCCAAGACAAGCTAGCATGAAGGGCCAAAACATCAAGTAAGCTAGGCCAATGAGCATGTTTACACTACACCTACCAAAGCCAAGCATGAGATGACTTCACCAACTAAAATCAGAGTCAAGGTATGTTAAATAATGACCAAAAACATGCTGGAATGGAGCCAACACATGCTAGAAAGATGAGCCAAAAGCTTAAGCATACAAGGCTAGTTTGCAAGGATTACACTATAAGTATAAAAAGCACGCATGGGGTGAGCAAGAAAGCCCAAAACAGAGTTATGGAAGGTCTAGAAAGTCACAAAAATGAGCCTTAACAAAGCCTTCAAGAAGTAGAAACACATGCTCTTTTGGAGGGCCATCAATACAAGCAAACAAAAGAAGAGGAGGGGGGACAACCCCCTCCTATTTTGAGCCTCAAAAAAAGTTTTCTACCACTGAAATTCCTCTAAAATTTAGTGGTTTTAAGGCCAAAAGATGTTGTTTGAAAAGTTTGAAAGTTAGCTCACAAGGCCTTACAAGCCAAGGAGCAAAAGGGAGGATAACCCCCTAGCCAACCAAGGCACAAACCAAGACTTTTAGGACTGAAAAACCAAAGGAAAAATAGAGGTTTTTGTAGTTCCACACCACCCCAAAAAATAACCCCAAAGTAGTGTGCAAAGGTGGTGAAGTAAGTGTGCAAAACAAATACAAAAGAGGAGAGGCGCTTATCCTTGCAGCACAGCAGCAAAAGGGGTCCAAACTCTGAGCTAAAACCAGCTTTTGGAGCTCAAAATGATCCTCAAAGAACCTCAGCCCAATGGTTGTTGAGTTTGATCAAGGATTCCTAGGCAAAGGTGAGGTATATCTTCAAGTATACCTCTTGCATGCACACAAGGTCAAGAGGGGGAGCAAGCTTGAGTGAAAAGCTGAACTTTTGCTCTGAAATTTCTAGAGAGAGAGAAATTTTCTAGAGAGAGAGGCTCCTAAAACTTGTTCAAGAAGTTCTAAGTCTTGAATATAAGATATTTGGCTCTATATATAGCACAATAAGAGCTTTTGGTCGAAATATCTCATTTGGAAATATCTGATGCAATGTATAACAACTGGAGGAGAAATATCTGTCAATTCTGGGCTTTCTGGACACTTCTGGCCAACCGACCATCTTTGGTGCCGACCAGCCATCATTTTTGGCTGATAAGGTTCACTATTGGCCGACTCATGGCCAATAAGGTCAAATTGTGGCCGATGCACTTCCATAGAGGCCGATGGAAAAAATCAGCCCTAGTCCCTAACTGGAAGCAAGCCTAATTCCTTCATCTGGACTCCTTTTCAAGTCATTCTTGAGCCTAAACTGTAGCCCCGGAAGTCTTATTTCCAAATTTGGCAGCATTATGTCAAAATTATATGTGTGCTAAGAAATATCCCTCTTTTAGCGAAGGTTGCTCAGTTTCAGTCCAACCGGAATGATGCCCAACTTCAGCCAATCATATCTCCCCCATCCGGACTCGGCCTTAGGAGATTCTTAAGTGAAAAATGAAGCCCCGGAAGTAAGCTTTCCAACGGTGGTGGCCTCATAACTTAAATCCAAGTATTCAAAAGGATAGGCCTGATTTGGCGAGGACTGCTCGACCCTCTCTTAACGATTCATGCCCAACTCCTTCCCCAACTAGGTTTCTTCCCTCTTTTCCTGTTTTCTTCAACTCCAAACCCCTGAACAAGGTGTTTTGAAAGATTTTTCAAAGATTTCTTCTCTCTTTCATTCATTTTCACTTTGTCCTTGCTCAGTTTACCGAAAAGCGCAATATTTGACAAAATGCGAGCGTTAGAACATTGTAGGAACTTCAATTCAAAAATATTTTGAAAGAGAGGATTTTAAGGCCTAAAAACCATTCAAAATAGCTTTGGTCCAAAAATGGGGTGTGACGTTTGGATTTGACTCTCCTCTCACCGAAGAAATCGATCCTTTGCTCTGTACATCTTTCACCACCAGGTAAACCATCAGTAATGCCCAAGTCTTAAAAGCAGTAAAAAATGGGGTGTCTATAGTTATACATCAAAATAATACAAGTTCTAACAACAGTTGTGACAAAGAAATCGAACTAAACTTTTATTAATGAAACATCAGGTAAAAAACTTCTAATCAAACTTTTAGGTTACATAAGGCTAAGCTACTAATGATAAATGAATTTCAAATTGCTAGTATTCCAAGGTCTTGGCTGATACTTGCCATTGTTATCTTCTAGTCAATATGCTCTTGCGCCGGCTACTAAGGTGATCTTGCACAATCCTTCCCAATTTGGCCAAGTTTGCCTTCCCTGGGGTCTTTCTTGTTGTCCACTACTTTTCTCAAGATAAGGTCTCCAACCTTGAATTCTATAGGATTAACCTTTTTATTATAAGCTCTAGCAAGTCCTTCCTAGTATACTCCTAACAGAAATGTTACTCTGTCTCTTCTTTCTTTAATTAAGGTAAGATCTCGAGCTAAGAATGTTTCATTCTACCCACTCTCCACTGCTTGTGTTCTTATACCTGGAATGCAGATCTCTAGAGGTATCATTGTTTCTGTGTCATAGGCTATAACAAAGAGGGTTTAACCATTTGATTTTCTCTCTTCTCCCGATCTCTAGAGGTATTATTGTTTCAGTGCCATAGGCCATAACAAAGGGGGTTTTACCAGTTGATTTTCTCGGCATAGTCCAATATGCCCATAGTACATTAGACAACCACTTGCCTTTCGCTGCTTCTAATCTCTTCTTGATTCCATTTAAGATGGTCTTGTTCAATGTCTCGGTTTGGCAATTGCTTTAAGAAAAGCTAGGCATTAAATAGTAGTTTTTGATCTTGTACTTAGCTATCAAACTAAGTGTCATTGTCTCCTACAATAGCCCTTGGTATGCCAAATCTGGTAGTGATGTTCCTCCAGATAAAGTTCTTGACATCCACATCTTGAATTTTGATTAATGGATCAGCCTCTATCCACTTGGTGAAATAACCAATAACTATTATGAGAAACTTTCTCTGGCTAGTTGCTTATGGAAATTGTTCAACTAAATCCATGCCCCATTAGGGAAAAGGCCACGGATGGGATACTGGATTTAGGTCTTCGGCAGGCTAATGTATCAAAGGTGCAAACATTTTACACTTTTCACACTTATGTCAACCAATAAGAAATGCAAGCCACACATAACCTCAAACATAAAACCAGAATTTGAATCATGTGCCGAATAAGTGAAAACTTGTATGAATGAGATTTGATTGATAGAGCAATTATGACTTTAGCTAGCTCTCTAAGTTCCCCTTCAATGAGATTGAAGTAACTGAAAATAATTTAGATGTTAGGTAAATATTGAAATAAACATAAATAAATATACATTTTAGTATAAAAAGAGATGTAATTATTTTTTTCTCATTCATATCACTCACAAATTACTAATGAAAAATGAAATGATTGTTACGTGAATTAAAACAACAAGAGAGACCCGAGTAATTGTATCAAAATTATTGAGCTAACTATATTTTTTTCAAACCTCAAGTAAGTTTATTATAATATACCTTATTTTTTTATATGTGACATTTTTAGAAAAATTATTTGTCAACAGGCAGGAAATACAATTTTTTCTATAATTACTTTGTACAAAAAAAATACTACACATTTTTATTGGTGATAAGTCCAAGCTAAGAAAAATATAAGAAAGATATAAGACATTAGGTCTAGTAGATATTTTTTATTGCCAAGAAATCTACCATTTGTCAAATAATTTAGTGACAAATCCCTTTGTTTGTTTCGAAGGGCATTTTAATTATAATTTTATCCCTTAATTTATCAATTGACTTTTGTTAACTATCTATTCAAAAAAATTTCCTATATGCCCAAAAATTTTCCTATCCATTCAATTTTTTCTTGTCCATTCAATTTTTTTCTTGTCTATTCAATTTTTTAACCTTGCTCATTTAATTTCTTAATCTTTTTTATTTAAATTTTCCTTATCTGTTTAAATATTTCGTCCAAATAAAATTCTATCTGTTCAAATTTTTTGACTATCTATTTAATTTTTTCCCTTATCTGTTCATATATTTGACCAAATATGATAATCTATTCGATTTTTTTTTATATCTGTTCAAATCTTTCTATATCACTATAGATCTATCTGCTATATAGATGAGGTTTAATCAATTTTTCTTCAACAACAACAGTATATCTAAACTTACATTTAAAAAAAATAAAAAATTAAATTAAAAAAAAATAGATCCAAGAGAAAGAGAAAGCTACAAAGAGAGATTAGAGATTGCACATAGTTATTGTAATCTGTTTCACCATGTATATCCCTATAGATCTATGTGTTATATAGCTAAGGTTTAATGTATTTGTGTTTAACAACAACAACAATAACAACAAATCTAAAATTGCAATAAAAATAAAAATAAACAATAATAACAATATGCTTCATCTTCTAGTACTACGTCTATGGATATGGCCATCGATGGATTTGACTTCGACAATGACTCATCCTTGTCCAGATCTGATGATTCCGACTTCGAAAGCTCTTTTCAATTTCATGGCTTATTTGGCTCGATGTGATCAAAATCAGGCATCAATGGCCATCCTATCTCAGAACCCATCTTCGTCTAGTGCGCCACCAACAATCTTCTACTCAGCCACAACTGTGACTAGGATGCCATGCCAGTTATGTCTTTGCGATGAAACCATATTTCGACACTGATAGTGACAGCTACCACGTATCGCCTTCTTACAGTGCTACTATGTCGATCTGGCGATAAAATGAAGAGAGAGAGAGAGAGAGAGAGAGAGAGACAACTAGTTAGGGTTTGGAAAAAAAAAAAGAGAAGAGAAAGAGAGAGATGGGTGGATGAGAATGAGGAATGGCTAGGGTTTGGTTTGGTTTGGAAAGAATACATATATATATACATATATATATATATCTCGGCAGTTTGGTCATTTTGTGGAAGCTTGTCCTTATGGTCGAAATATTTTAAAAAGTGGACCTTTAGACAAAGAAAATCCAGAATTAGATTTATGGATCGAGTGCCTATTTGTATATTTATTGTTATTTTTAATCTTATATATTTATTTATAATTTTTATTTGGGATAAGCTTCCCAATTTGAGCGTGTTGTTAGGCTTCTGTGGGCCCACCACGAAACCCACATCGATAATCCAAACCGTTCAAAGTATAGAGTTTGTCGAGTACTTCATCCCTGTCAAAAATTACTTTGATCAGATATCAATAGCTCTTTGATTAGTACACATTTGTGTCAATAATTTATTTTTAAAATCATAATAACCGTTGAAATAAATTTGATCTGATCAAATAACTATTGATATCCAATTAACATGATTTTTTGCATGCATAAAGTACTCGACGATTTTTACACATTGAATTATTCGGATAACTCTGCTAATCCCAAGCCCGGGTAGAGAAAGAAGGTTGTGTGTTAGGTAGCCGATAACTAACATGCAAAAAAGCCGCTCGGATCCTTTATGGCATGAAGCCTACTACTCTAAATCGATTAAATGCTAGGTCGTTCCCCTTAAGTGACGTGTTGTGCTTGCCTCCGAATGTTTCAAAAAGTGAGCAAGGGGCACCACATCGACGCCTGGGTGCGGTAAAAGATGGGCAAAGGTTTCCGTATTTTTCTGGACGAGTGCGAATAAAGAAGCTAGTTCAAGATTATAAGTTTAGGGTAGTCACATAGAATATAGGAACTTTAACTGGTAAGACTATGAAATTGGTAGATGTCATGATTAGGAGGAGAGTTAGTATAACTTGCGTACAAGAAACCAAGTGGACGAGTGAGAAAGCTTCGAAAATAGAGGATACTGATTTTAAGCAATATTATAGTGGCAAGGATAGACACAGGAATAGGGTAACAATAATAGTTGTGAAGGGTCTTGTAGAAAATGTAGTTACGGTCATTAGGAAAGGTGATAGGATTATTTTAGTTAAACTAGCTATTGGAAAGAATATAGTGAACGTTATTAGTGCATACGCCCCCCACTTAGTGCATATGCTCTCCAAGTAAGATTAGATGATCAAACTAAGAGAGTTTTTTAGAACCAAATGGATGAGGTATTACAGGAGATACCCGTAGAAGACAACGTAGTTATAGGTGGTGATTTCAATGGCCATATACGAGTAGATAAACTAGGTTTATGAGATGATGCATGATAGGTATGGTTTTGGTGGTAAAAAGGAAGTTGGAGAGAATATTTTAGATTTTGCGTTAACTCCAAACCTAGTGGTGTCCAATACTATGTATAAGAAGAGAGAAAAACATTTGATAAACTTCAAGAGTGGATCAATTAAGAGCCATATAAATTACTTTCTAGTAAAAAAAGGGGACGGTCTAAAATACAACGACTATAAGCTAATTCCTAGAGAGAGCTTGACATCTCAACATAGGATTTTGATACTAGATTTATGCTTTAAAGGGCAATACCAAGCTCAGAAAGATAGTAGGTGTCGCAAGACTAAATGATGGGACCTAAAAAGGGATAAACCAGACACATGTAATAATAGAATGGATAAAGAAGGTACTTGGAACATGGAAGACGATGCTAACACTATGTGAAACTCGATGGCCAATTGTATGAGGAGAATCTCAAGGGAAGTTCTTAGAGAGTCGAAAGAAAAGGGACCCAACTTTAGGAAAACTTGGTGGTGAATGAAGGAGGTCAAAAAAAGCTTTAACAAGTGACAGAATGATAGAATTGAGGAAAACCTTAAGCGCTGTAGATTGGCCAATAAGGAGGTCAAAAAAGTAGTAAGAGAGACTAAGTTAAAAGCCTATGATGACCTATACACTAGACTAAATAGTAAAGAGGGAGAGAAGAGGATATACAAACTTGATAAGATAACAAAGAGGAAAACAAGAGCTTTTAATCAAGTTAAGTGCATCGAGTGTGAGAACTCTAAGGTGTTAGTGAAGGATGAAGAGATTAAGGAGATGTGGAAAAACTATTTTGAGAAGTTGTTAAACGAGGAACATAGAGGTAGGCCAAAAGGGGAAGAAGTTGGTAGTAATAAGGAAGACCAGGACTATAAGTTCTATTGTAGGATTAGGGACTTTGAAGCGGAGTTTGCACTTAAGAAGATGAAATTGAATAAGGCTTTAAAACCCGATGATTTACCTATTGAAGTGTGGAAATGTTTGGGTAAGAAGGGGGTTGTTTGATTGACTAGGTTATTTAGCAAAATTTTATTAAATAGGAAAATGCTAGAGGAATGGAGAAAGAGTATTTTAGTACCAATATATAAGAATAAGTGAGATATCTAGAAATGCAACAACTATAGAGGAATCAAGTCAATGTGTCACACAATGAAAGTATGGGAGAGAGTGATAGAACATCGATTCTGAAATATAACAAAGGTGTTAGAGAATTAATTTGGGTTTATGCTTGGTAGGTCAACAATGGAAGCGATCTATCTTTTGAGGACAGTAATAGAAAAATATATATATAAAAAAAAACTAAAAAAAAAAAAAAGACATTCATGTGGCTTTTATCGATCTAGAGAAAACATATGATAAAGTACCTCGGGATATAATCTGGTGGGTGTTAAAGAAGAAATAGGTAACAAAAGATTACATTGACGTAATTAGGAATATATATGAAGGTGTGGTGTGACCACTATTAGATCGCCTGTTGGAGAAACGAGTGAATTTCCAATTACTGTAGCATTACACCAAGGATCAACCTTAAAGTCCTTATCGTTTCACTTTAGTTATGGATGAGTTGATGCGTAATATTCAGGATGATGTGCCATGTTGTATGCTTTTT
Organism: Camellia sinensis; assembly: GCF_004153795.1. NCBI lineage: Eukaryota > Viridiplantae > Streptophyta > Magnoliopsida > Ericales > Theaceae > Camellia > Camellia sinensis. The sequence continues at coordinate 1,436,350 of NW_021026711.1, read as the reverse complement.
GCAAATGATATCGTGTTTGTGGATCAAACTAGAGAAGGAAGTTAACACTAAGTTGGAGATTTAGAGAAAAGCACTTGAATCTAAAGGATTTAGGATAAGCAGAACTAAGACAAAGTATATAGAGTGTAATTTTAGTAACAGTCACAATGGAAGCAGAGGAGAAGTGAAGATTGAGAACCAAGAACTTCTACTTATCCAAAAACAAATAACCAAGAACTACCTATGAGTGAACATTTTCGTTATTTAGGATCGATTATCTCAACGACTGGGTAAATTGGAGCGGATGTGGTCTATAGAATTAAGGCAGGGTGGCTTAAGTGGAGGAGTGCGTTTGGAGTACTGTGCGATAAACGAGTACCCATTAAACTAAAAGGGAAGTTCTATAGAACGGCTATTAAACTAGTGATGTTGTATGTGACGGAATGTCAGGCAACTAAGAAACAACATGTAGATAAAATGAGTGTTGTTGAGATGAGGATGTTAAAGTGGATGTGTGACAAGACTAGAAAAGACAAAGTTAGGAATGCGTATATTCGAGAATGGGTAAAAGTAGTACCGATAAAAGATAAGTTGAGAGAGAATAGATTGAGATGGTTTGGTCATATACAACAGAGACCAACAGAAGCAGTAGTGAAGAGATGTGATACAGTGATGGTAGATGATAGTATTATGAGAAGGGGTAGACCTAGATTGGCATGAAATAGTGTAGTAAATAGATATATGAATTTTCTTAATTTGACTAATGAAATGGCCTTGGTAGAGTGGAGTAAAAAAGAAGGATTCATCCAGCCGACCCTATTTGATGGGACTTAAGGCTTGCCTTGGTTTGGTTTGGTTTGGTTTGAATGATTCGAACCATCAATGTGGGCTCTATAGTGAGGCCATAAAGCCCAATAACATACTCCAATCTAATTTTGGATTAGTGAGAAGCTTATGCTTTTTTATTTATTTATATATCATTTCGTAATTGCTGGTTGTGATGAGCTATCCAAGTCTGATGTCAGTTCATGAGTGAACTATAATAATTTCGTGCTCTAGAACACTTAGGTCATGTTTGTTTGGAGTTTTAAAGAGGGGATTGGATTAGTAATCTGTGGACTCCACCTATGCCATGTTTGTTTGCAGAGGAAAGACATGGGATTGCCAATCCCATGGGACTATCAATCCCCTTCTATGGTAGGATTAGCATACCCGTGGAAGAGGTGGGATTCTTAGTCGACGCCCATGGATTAATGGCTAAAAGACCATTTGCCCCTCATTTTAGAAAATTAATAAAGTTATCTTCTATGTAATAAGGGCTTTTACATAATTTGTACATTTAATCCCAACAAACTAATACCACAATACTAGTGCACAAACAAACACACTTTATTCTACATCTCCAGCCTAATACCACCATACTAATAATCTCCTCACTCAATCTCCCTGTACTCCTAATCCCTTCAATCCTATGGAGCCAAACAAACATGCCTTAGATTAGATGTAATACTCAGGCCCGTTTGGGACTTGAATTTGTTACTTAAAAAGTCAAAATATTATTGTAAGTTATTACATCATTTTTTTGTATTTGTCATTTTACAAAAAAAATAATTAAACTAATCAATTTCTAAACGAGACCTCACTTGTTTGGCCTATGTTCTTGTGTTTTAGTTGTGAGCCTTATTGTAAAAATAAAATAAAAAAGCCACAACTTCTCTACAATCTGAAATCGGATTGGACAATACTGTTAGACCGTGATGGGTCTAATTCTGAACCCATTTTGATGATACAAATCATTTTATGTGTTGAGCTCGTCGAGTATATCATCTCTACAAAAAAGCACATTGATTGGACATCAATAGTCATTTGATCAGTTTGCATCTGTTTCAACTACAATTATGATTTTTAAAATAAATTACAAATACAAATGCAAGTAGATCAAGTGACTATCAATATCCAATTAATATAATTATTTGCAGGGACGATATACTCAACGAGCTTTATACAGCTTGGATCATCAAGATGGGCTTGGCATCAAGTCCACTATAGGCTAACACCGTCCGGTCCGAGAGTTGGACCCAAATGAAAAATGTATGTATTATATGGACCACGTGACACTCTTGAACCACCTTAGTTGAGAAACAATAAAGGTTGGACTATTTTTATATTCATATTTCAAAGAATCCATAGAATTCACCATGAATCTCATTTTAATAGTTCAGATTATTCATTTTATAATATTCTAAATATATATATTATCAATAAAAAGATTAGTTGAATTTGCTAACCATGACCTTTTAAAATTCTCTAAATTTTAAAAAAAGCCCAACCAAAAAATTAATTTTGTAGTCCCAAGACATTACATTAATTAGATTTTATTCAAATCAGTAAGTGAAATATGGTATCTTATGGGTAGTTTGTTAAAATTTTTGTTTCTTATTTTTTGTTTTTGTTTTTGTTTTTGTTTTTGATTTTGTTTTTATTTTTTTTAAATTGAAAATGAAAACTTGTTTGGTATATTGTTTTGGTTTTTAAAAAAATGAAATTGATTTCAAAGTTTTCAAAAATTTTGAAAATACAAAAAAAAAAATTTATTTTCACTTGATTTTAAACTTTCTTCTCTCACTCACCACCTTCGGCCACTATTACCGCCACCACTGGCCACTAACCACGACCACCAACCGTTGCCGATCGGTGGTGAGTTCCGACCAACCTCAAGCGACTGTCCAGCTAGTGGGTGGTCACCATCATGATCTTAGGCCAACTTTTGGCATCTTTTTAGTCACCTTGTATCCTCCGATGACATCCAATTACTAACTCCAATTTAGACACCTTTGGCTACTTACCACTACCAGTCACTACCCATCTCCGAACTCCAAATTCGGTAACTCATCAAATATATTTCTCTATTTTTATTTTTATTTATTTTTAAAATATTTTTGTATACCAAACAAGTTTTCTATTTTTGATTTTTACAAAAATAAATGAAAACCTATTTCTTATTTTTCGTAAACTGAAAAGGTTAAGGAACATGGCCACATTTTCGAAAAGCTGATCCAGACAAAGTGACACCTCAATTCATTTGATTTTCTTAGTAATTTTTTAATTTTTTTATGAGGGAAAAAAAGTCAATATATTTAGAAAGTTTATTAGTTAAATAGAAGTTGGAATGCAAATATAATTGATACATGCGTATGATATTTTGACTTTTTTAATCAAAAATTCACAAACCAAAAACGGTCTATTGGGTGTTTGGATTTTATTTTATTTTTTTGGTTAAAAAATAATTCAAAAGATTTTACATTTTTCAGTTCTACTCATATAGATTTGAGAATTAAATATTTCTTTAAAAAAATTCAAAAAAAGTTTAGAAAGAAAAAAAGTAAAGCCTCAAAAGTTGACTTTTTTTATTTTTAGTGAATTTTTATTCTTTTATTTTTTAGATTCGTGTATGTAAGAAGGATTTGAAAAGTAAAAAAACTTAATATAATTTTAAAAAATATCACTAAATAAAGCCCTCTTTATTTTTATACCACTACAAAAATTTTGACTTTTTGTGACGGCCAAATGCCGTCGCAAATACTCATAATGCCGTCTTAAATACTTTTTTGCGACAGCAATTGTCTTTTAGGGACGACAAATGGGGGGGTCGCAACAAAAGGCGTTGCTAAAACGCTTTAACAACGGCACCATGCCATCGCCTTTTTTTTGCAATGGTAAAAGTTGCCTTTTGCGACGGAATTCTGATGTCACCAATAATATGTAAAAACTTGAGATTTTTTACAACGGCACTGTTTTACCGTCGCTAAAAGTGTTATTTGAGACGGCAAAAAATACCGTCGCTAAAGGGCTTTTATTGCGATAGATACCTGCCGTCGCTAAAGATTATTTGAAACAGCAAAACATGTCATCGCTAAAGATTATTTGAGACGGTAAAAAATGCCGTCACAAGAGACTTTTTGTTTCAACAAAATACTTTTAGTTCTAATTTTTTTGAGACAGCGTGGTGCCATCACCAAAAAATATATATATATATATTAAAAATATGAAAATTACCTGTATTAAATGAAAAATAACTAAAAAAGAAACCAATAATTACATAATAATATAAAATTTTCAATATAAAAATAACAAATCATCCATAATAAAAATATTCTTGCATTCATAACAACACATCAACAAAATTATCCCATCACATAACGTTACATAATACAAATATAATGTTTAAATATATAATATTGTTCACAATTCAAAATAACGTAAATCAACAACAAAAGTTTTTCTCATGATTCTTCCGTGAGTAACAAAAACAAACGTTAATCACATTATTCACACGCCTGCACTCCACAAGAAGCAAACTCCTACTCAAAAAACATCTGAAAACAAAAAATAAAAATAATTAATGACAATATAATTATATGTTAATATTTTAATTATAAAAAATATAAAAATTTAATTACTATATAATTACAAAGATAATTAAGTAAATAATTTTGACTAGACAGAAATCCAGCTCTAACTCCCAAACCAGGAACCCGATTCGAGTCTCGTCTTCTCCCACAAGTCTCGTGCCTAGGCGGTCGTGTGTACTAAGTTTCGTGCTATTCCGACGCCATTTGGTGATTTTGGGGCGTCAACACCTTAAATTCAAGTTTCTTAAGGAACTAGTTTGCCTAGAGTGAAATCCGACTCTAACTCCCAAACCAGGAACTCGATTTGAGTCTCGTCTTCTCCGACAAGTCCCTCGTGCCTAGACGGTCGTGTGCCAAGTTTTGTGATATTCTGACGCCGTTTGGTGATTTTGGGGCGTCAACACCTCGAATTCAAGTTTCTTAAGAAGCTAATTTGCCTAGAGTGAAATCCGGCTCTAACTCTAAAACCAGGAATCCGATTCAAGTCCCGTCTTCTCTCACAAGTCTCTCATGCCTAGGCGGTCATGTATGCCAAGTTTTGTGCTATTCCGACCGTTTGGTGATTTTAGGGCGTCAACACCTCGAATTCAAATTTCTTAAAGAACTAGTTTACCTAGAACGAAATCTGGCTCTAACTCCCAAACCAAGAACCCAATTCGAGCCCTATCTTCTGCCACAAGTCTCTCGTGCCTAGGCGGTCATGTGTGACAAGTTTCGTGCTATTCCGACGCCGTTTGGTGATTTTAGGGCATCAACACCTCAAATTCAAGTTTCTTAAGGAACTAGTTTGCCTAGAACGAAATCCAGCTCTAACTCCCAAACCGGGAACCCGATTCGAGCCCTGTCTTCTCCCACAAAGCTCCCGTGCCTAGGCGGTCGTGTGTGTCAAGTTTCGTACTATTTCGACACCGTTTGATGATTTTGAAACGTCAACACCTCTAATTCAAGTTTCTTAAGGAACTAGTTTGCTTAGAATGAAATCCAACTCTAACTCCCAAATCGGGAACCCGATTCAAGCCCCGACTTCTCCCACAAGTCTCTCGTGCCTAGGCGGTCATGTGTGCGAAGTTTCATGCAAATCCGACGCCCTTTGGTAATTTTGGGACGTCAACACCTCGAATTCAAGTTTCTTAGAGAACTAGTTTGCCTAGAGTGAAATCTGGCTCTAACTCCCAAACTGGGAACCCGATTCGAGTCCCGTCTTCTCTCACAAGTCTCTCGTGCCTAAGCAATCGTGTGTGCCGAGTTTCGTGCTAATTTGACACCTTTTGGTGATTTTGAGGTGTCAACACCTCGAATTCAAGTTTCTTAGAGAACTAGTTTGCCTAGAGCAAAATCCAGCTCTAACTCCCAAACTGGGAATCCGATTTGAGTCCCGTCTTCTCCCACACGTCTCTCGTGCCTAGGCGGCCGTGTGTGCCAAGTTTCATGCTAATCCTACGCCGTTTGGGGATTTTTGGACATTAACACCTCAAATTCTAAATTTCTTAAGAAACTAGTTTGCATAGAGTGAAATCCTACTCTAACTCCCAAACCAGGAATCCGATTTGAGTCCTGTTTTCTCCCACAAGTCTCCCGTGCCTAAGCGGTAGTGTGTGCCAAGTTTCGTGCTAATCCGACGTCATTTGATGATTTTGGGGCGTCAACACCTCGAATTCAAGGTTTCTTAAAGAACTAATTTGCCTAGACCGAAATCCGGCTCTAATTCTCAAACCGGGAACCCAATTCGAGTCCCGTCTTCTCCCACAAGTCTCTCGTGCCTAGGCAGTCCTGTGTGCTAAGTTTCTAATCCAACACTATTTGGTGATTTTGAGACATCAACACCTCGAATTCTAAGTTTCTTAAAGAACTAGTTTGCCTAAACCGAAATCCGGCTCTAACTTCCAACAACATCAAATACAACATTTTTTTTGTTAGTCATCAAATCCCACATAGATAATTAAACATCTCAATCAACAATGAGAACAGCTGCATTTCTGAGAAAATTAAGCAATGCAAATAAGTTATGCCGGTGTTTACCTGTGCTAAGAACTCTTTTGACTACACAAGGAAGTCTCGTATGTGATTCTTAAATGTGAAAAGATCATTTCTTGACTCAAACAGTCCACTTACAAATTGGGTTACCTGCAAAGCTCACCAAATAAGTGATATCCTGAGAGAAGATGGTGTTAGAATTACGTGTGCATTTTTCACCAAATAAGATGTGATGTTAATTCGTTGGAGTGAAGGGCAATTTGACACTGTAACAGATGACAACATGATACTTCATAAATTTAAAACAACGAATCTGCAGGCAATATTATAACATTAGTCACACTAACTAACAAGTACCACCAAAATAGTTCCCCTACAAGACTTTGAGGTCGGAGTAGCATAATTTACTTGCGACAATGGACAAATCTTATATTCTGCAGGCGTAGGAGATCCAAGGACACCGACACCAATAAACTACAATTGTCAAGCTCCAAGACTTACATCGCAATAAAATTGATTTCATTAGTTTCAGACTATTCGTACATTGAATCAAGTCTAGGCAATGCCAACTTCTAAGATAAGAGGCTTCAAACCTCCAACATATAACTATGAGATATTGCTGCCATGGAAGCAGAAGTAATGCCCTCGCAACTGTGAAGCTTGAGAACTGTCAACATGGGCAGTCTTACAGATTTCCAAGAAAAGCAAAAAATCAAGTCAACTAATGGAAGCATCTTCAAACATCACCAGAACAAGCATGGTGAAAAGCTAAAACACTGACCCCAAGAGAGATGTTTGGGCAGTATGAAGCATTAAGAACATGGAGATTACCACAAGGGCAGGCAATTTCGCGTAGTGTTTCGTCACTCACACATGAACAATTGGACATATCTAAAGACTCCAAAAGTGGGCATGATGTTGCTGCCGAACGAATTGCAGCATCTGAAAACTTGTGGCAAGACGCTATATCAAGATCACGCAAAAGAGGGCAGTTGAGCACAGCATGAGCCATACTATTGCCCTTTAAAGACAAGGTTTCGAGTTGGGGGCACCTGCAAAACAAGAAACTTTAGCACAAATTCTGAACAGATTACTATATATGAAACTTTTTCCAATTATTTACGACTGTACCACCTGACAGAAATACGAAGCACTCGGCATTTCACAATTTGAAGTTGTCTCAGTCTATCATGGTATATAGGTATCTCTTGAATACCATTACCAAGGGTAGCATCATGGATAACCAGACTCTTCAACAGTTGGCAATCTGTTAGGGCTTGAAAAAATTAATAAATACTTTGATTGATTAATGAAGTTAGAGATACTTGTAACAATGTCTTAAACTTGTCAAGATATGAAGGAGCAATCAAAGAATATTGATAGTTGTCAATAGAAACTTCAATTATTTTTTCTTTTTATTATGCTGTAAAGGAAGATCAGATCTTAGGCTTTGTGTTCAGGGTCAGGTGTAATCAATGTGACTTCCATGTGGGAAAATATTATATGCAATTAAATAAACACACAAATAATATAAAAGAAAATTTTAATAAATAGAAAAGGAAAATCCAAATAAATGTCATACTCATTGATATGAGAAGATTCGAATTTGATAATCTAGATATCGAATTTAAAAATTGTGAATTTGAAAACTTCCTATGGTAAATTTGAAATGACACAAAAAAATAGTTATTAGAAATCTACAAGAATTTAATAAAATAAATTATATTTTATATCTAGCTTATTTTTCCTTTTATTTTCTCAGTCTACCTATTAGTAACTTCATATTGTTTCTATAAAATTCAATCTCAAACCCTTTACTAAAATTCATGCATCCAAATGGAGCCTAATTTTATTTTATTTTACCTTAATATCCTCATCCAAAAGGCACAAGCATATTAATAACATTGTTTTGATTCCCAACGAACAAACTTCTTATTCCACATATTCACTGATGATAGTAAGAAGCCTACACACAACTCTAATTTGATTTAAAACCCAGGTAAGATATAGTTTATTAGAATGGGATTGGGAATGGAATCCTAGAGGATATGATATATCTCACTCTAGTGTTTTGGACAAGACTGGAATTAGACTAACAGAATTCCAATCCCACATTGGATGGTATTGTGGTAATAAATGATAGGATAAATATGAGTTAAAATATTGGTAACTTTTCAGCACTTTCAAACGAAGAAAGCACAGGATTTGCAAAATATGTCACACAAGCAAATACGCTACCATCAACATAGCAAATAAAAATTATAATTTAAAAGGCCATAACAGTGACAGACCAAATAATGCAGACTTACAACTACTTACTAGAAGCTTCTGCTTCCAATTCAATATTCCTTTCAAATTCTTAAGATAGCAGACACCTCTCTTTATATTAAACTCATTAAGCCTAAACCCAAGCCCCATAATTCAGTTATGCTAGCAATCCCCATTACTTGAACTAGCTCTTTAACTTCAATCAGTATCGATCAAGACACTCAAAACACTTGTCAGTTTTGAAGGTCATATATATATACATGCTTAATCAAAATCAATAACCACACAAGCAAACACCTTTTCCCTTCATTCCACTTACATGTGTAACAAACCCCTTAATAGACAAATGAAATGGCACCAAATATGTAACATCCCCAAAACCAACAAAAAGAGGAATACAAAATTTGATCTTCAACTCACTAAACCTGGTTCGCTATTGTAATTTCATTTTCATCTTCTACACTTAAATAAACTAGTTTATTAAAAGCATCAATTGTTAGGCAATGAAATCCACAAAGAGAAAACCCTAATTTGTGCAAATATTTTAACAGAAAAAATCGAAGTGAATCAATTAGACACCAGAGGAGCAAAAGCGAGAGGTTAAATAACGGAGAAAATTAGCTTTATACCTAGAAAGCATTTGTCGATCCAAGTCCATCTTCAAAGGAAAAGCCGATCCGTACGTGTTCACAAGGATTCTCCTCTTCATCTGTTCCTGCACCTCCTTTGTCTGATTCACCATACATATATACACAAATTAGACCAATATACACATATCTACATATATATATATAGATAGATAGAGAGAGAGAGAGAGAGATGTAGAGACATGGAACAACTGTACAGCTCTCATTAATATTCTTTTCTATGAAATACAAGTCCATATATATATATATATGTCTCGTTTGGCAACAGGTCGGTTTAGTAAAAAAGTCAAAAAATTATTTAAAAAATCAATAATTTATATCAAAAAATCAAAAAAAAATTTCTTTTTACTTTTTGCACATCTTTTCGTAAAAAGTTAAAAAGTCATCCCAAACATACTAGTTTTTTTTAGTTCATATTTTAACCAAATAGCCAAAAAGTTACTAAATTAGCCTAAATTAGCCTGTTCCCAAACGAGGCCTAGACTATCGTACAGAGTTTATTCTAGACAATCCCTGCACTCACTTTTCTTTACAACTCATGCCAAATACACTCTTGCTTTACAACCTATGCCAACACTCACTCTTATTTTAAAACTCATGCCAACACTCCCCCTCAAGTTGGTGCAAAGATATCGCCAATGCCCAACTTGTCGAGTGAGTTGTAGAACATTTTACTTGACACGCCTTTAGTTAGCATGTCTGCCAGTTGATCTTCTAATTTGACAAACGGAAACTGAACTATCCCAGCCTCGAGCTTTTCCTTGATGAAATATCGATCCACTTCAACATGCTTTGTACGATCATGTTGGACCGAATTGTGAGTAATGCTAATGACTGCTTTGTTATCACAAAATAACTCCATTACTGAAGTAGGTGGGAAATCAAATTCTGTAAGTAACTTCCTTAACCAAAGCAAGAGTGCATGTGGCATGAGTTGTAAAGAACCCATGTCAACACTCACTCTTATTTTACAACTCATGCCAACAAGAGAGATACAGATTGATAGGCAGATTGAAGGGGATGAGATCCAACGATCTCGCTCTTGACGCTGTGAAGTCCAAAACGAAGAGTGTCATTTTGTAGACCTCCGATTTCGTGCTCAATTGCTTTCTTTCTCCTCGCAGCTTCCATTGCTTTGCTGTCGTGGGAAAGTGCTTATAGACCAAAAATGCTTAGATGCTCCAAAAATTCTCTTAAAAGTTTTATCAAATGTCTCATATGTGGGTTTTATATTTATGTGGGTCTCACACTCATGTGAGATATTTGGCAAAATTTTTAGTAAAATATTTGGAGTCTCTAGCATTACTCCTTATAGACCGCCTATAACTTATGATTATGAATATATGTTGATTTTTGACTTATAAATTAATTATTTCTTATCTCACTCAAAGAATAAACTGATTTTTGATTTACAAAAAGTTATAAATTGTATTGTTAAACTAAACTAAACACATCAAAATTGCTTAAATTATACTGAAAGCTAAAATAAGCACCTTTTAAGCTGTACCAAACAGGCACTTTATCTCTCTTCTCTCTTAGGGCTCGCTTCCGTTCGAGAGAGAAAGAGAGAGAGAGACAGTATTGTTTCGAAACTTAGGGCTCTACAAACCTGAAAAGAAATGAAAAAAAAAAAAGAAGAAGGGAAAGACAGGGGGAAAAAATGGGGAAATTAAATTTGGGCGGACGGGTCGAGTGAGTCAGTGAAAAAAAAAGGGGAAATTTGTTTCATTTTTATTTTAATGATTTTTTTTTTATTTGGTAGAAGTAGGTGTAATATTTTAATGAAAAAAAATTTTCGTTAAAATAAAGTTAATTTTTTATAATCAATGAAAAATATTTTTTTGTGGCCCATTTTTTTTTTGTTACTAAAAATTAATAGCTAATTTTTTCTGGTAGAGGAGAGGGAGCGGTAGTAGTGGTGAAGGTAGTAGATAAGAGGTGATGGTGGTGATGGTGGTGATGGCGAAGGAGATTAGTGGTGAAGTTGTGGTAGTAGTAGAGGAGATGGAGTGGCGGTGGTGGAGGAGAGGTAGTAGTAGTAGTAGTAGTAGTAGTAGTAGTAGTAGTAATGGTAGCAATGGTGGTAATGGTAGTGGATTGGTAGCGATTGTCATGACCCGAACCCGCCCCTATATGTTAGGATCATAACCGGCCAGTAATTGTTAGATTACCTACAGTCTCAGACAGTAAACAGATTTTTAAATAATCATATGGGGCCAAAAGCGGAAGCAGACTTAAAAATTTTGTCCAATGAACTGTGCTTACATGATAAAGCGAAACATTTCATAAATAGTCCATAATAACTCACGCATAAAAACAGAGTTAATATCTTATACATCTAGGAACTTCAAGATATGCATTCAGCCAAACAAAACAAGCTTATATGCATGAATGGTCCAACGTATTCACCGATATAGCAAAAGTGTAAACACATGAACAAAAATAAAGTCTCGTGCGTGAGACGTGCAGGCTGACTCCTCAAAACTTGACTTCCTCTCATATCTTTCACTGAGGTTGGGTTTGGACATCCCTTTGCTCACCTACACACATACAAATGAGAGTGAGCGATAGCCCAGTGAATAATATCAAAATAAAGAAGTTACATGAATTAAATTGGTAACAGACATATCTAACGGCCTTAAGCCCATTCACGTTTTTATCTAATATATCAAACGGCCTTAAGCCCAAACATATCAAACAGCCTTAGGCCCAATTCGTTTGTGTCAAACGGCTTTTGGTTCAATCATTCATATCATACGGCCTTCAGCCCAATCATTCATATCTCCTAGAAAAGATCGATTGAGACTCCCTCCACGGTCCCACGAAGATCTCTACGTACTTCTCCAGTCCAGGACAAGTGGGATCTTCCGGTCTGCGTGCGTGGGAGCAGCTCAAACAAAGAAGAGTCTGGTCCGGTCTGAATTCAGGTACGGCCCGCCCGTCTGCTGCTAGGTCCGGAAATGGCGCCAGGCGAGGGCGCCGCTATGCCCCGCTGCTCTGCTGCGGCCGGCCCCCGGACTATGCAAAAGAATCGAGGCCGGGGGGGGCCTTTGGCCCAATCCTTCATGTCAGGCTATCATTCATGTCAAACGGCCTCTGGCCCAATCATTCATGTCAGACGGCCTTTGGTCCAATCATCCATATCAGACGCCCTTTGGCCTAATCGTTCATGTCAAACTATCATTCATGTCAGACGGCCTTTGGCCCAATCATTCATGTCAGACGCCCTTTGGCCCAATCATTCATATCAGACGGCCTTTGGCCCAATCGTTCATGTCAAACTATCATTCATGTCAGACGGCCTTTGGCCCAATCATTCATGTCAAAACGGCCTTTGGCCCAATCATTCATGTCAGACGGCCTTTGGCCCAATCATTCATATCAGACAGCCTTTGACCCAATCATTCATGTCAAACGGCCTTTGGCCCAATCATCTATATCAGACGGCCTTTGGCCCAATCATTTATGTCAGACGGCCTTTGGCCCAATCATTCATATCAGACGGCCTTTATGTGTGTTTCATACTCATGATCATGATTGTATTTGTATTCACTTAGCCTTAAGCAAAAGATTGACATTTAGAATACTCATTCTTAATTCAAACATACAAATCCATAAGGCATGTACAGAAGTAACATTTGGGAAAACAACACACTTGAACATATCTTTACTAAGATATTACTCATAGTGTTCTGCCAGTGGATTCGTCCTTATGCTCGGCCCTACACAATTCATAACACATATTGGGTCACAAACAATTCAATCTGTTCTTTAATCTATTTATTTCTCTTAGGCTTCTTTATTTACCCCTTAGGTCATTTACAAAGCTCAATGTATTCCTAAGAGTGCTTAGAAATGAAAGAGAACGGAAAACAAAACACAAAACCATTTTTCATAATTTCAAGAACAGGGCTCTCTGCTCGAGCGCGGATTTGGCCGCTCGAGCGGACCCCTTTTGTCTGCAAAAGTACTGGTTACTATATTTCTACGCTCGAGCGGACATCAATGCCTGCAAAAGTTCTGGAAGCCAACATTTCACGCTTGAGCGGCGATTTCCCCGCTCTAGTGGACATGTCGAATTCTGAAATTTTTAGAATTGCATTTGAAGCTCAAATTGAGCATTCAAAGGGTCTAAAACTCATGTTCTTGACACAAAATCATGGAAATCTTTATATAATATGAGGCCACAAGAAAATTGAGTCTAATTTATCCAAAATCACAATTCAATTCCCAAATTTTTTTCACATTTTTCTTGACAACCCATACCAACTTCATATCTTCAAAACTCATGTAGATTAATTTCCATATCATTTTGAAATATACATGCATGTGAAATATAGGCTTCACTTTCAACTTAAATAGTACAATTGATGCTCATCTTCATCGAACATGATCAATTTTTAAATCAATTACATCAAAACTCCTTTAATTTACGAATTAAGTTCTTTGTTCATAAACTCATAATTTTCCAAAGCTTAATTATTTTTACATCAAAACATGCAATCAATTATTTTGAATCCATGATGCATGAAAATTTATACCTTATATATATATCAAGGTTTCCAAGCCCAAGCTCAATTGAAGAATTCTAATTATTTCCATATTGATTAACCCTAACCATGTTCATGAATTAATTCTTTAATTTCTCCAAATTACATGCATGTAAAATTTAGACTCAAATTCATATCAGATATGCAAAATCAAACCCAAAATAATTAATTTCTAGGTTAATTTTCATAAATTTGAACCTAACTCCATCGTATGGACCAAATCTTCAAATTAATCTTGATGCATGTAATCTATGGGACTCAATTCAAGAATAATTCTCAAAATTTAATTCAAACATAACAAATTTAAAGAATCATAACTCATATTTTTCAACCTAACTTGATTGAACATGCAAGATTATAAAAATCAATCTCAAAATAATTACTTTCTAAATTAATTTTCATAATCATGAATATAATTTAATTTTGTCATCTTTTTGCTAATTTCCTTTTAATTACATGAAATTGAACCCATTTACCTCTAAATTTCAACATGTAGGTAAATTATCTACAATATTTAAGTCTCAGTTTCTTACCTTAAGTCTTCAAATTGATGAATTTCTTGGTCAATTATTCAACACTTCTTCAACCCCTCACTCTCCTTTGTTTTTCTCCTTGGTCTTTCAGCAACTCTCTCTATCTCTCTACACTCTTTAGTTCATTCTCTTCCCCTTTTGAAATGCTCTCTGCCGAGCACCAAACAACCATCACCTCTAACATACACACAAGCACACCTATTCACACATGCACTCCTCATCTTGTTGCCAACGCATACCACACGTGTACACTTAATCAAGGCTCCAACACAACACTCACATGCACACGCATACACAGATTTTCTTTGCACACCTAGAATTTCTTTGCACGCACACCCATATACACCCTCAAATTACTTTAGATCATCCAATTTTTTATTAAAATTAACTTAATTAAGTAACACACAGTCTTAATAATTCTTGATTAGTACATAATTAAATTAATCATAACTAATCACAAATCTCACATAATTTAATTAGTCTAAATTGACTTCCTTTAGAGCCCAATTAATTATAAATAAAATTATCAATCTGAATCAGATTTTTAATCAAACTCCAAATTTTCATCAATAAATTACATATTCAAATTGGACATCCCACAAACAAATTTTATTTGTAATAATCACAATTCTCAATCCTCATAATTTAATTAACTTAATTAACTCCAATTCGGACCTAATTAATCGAATCTCAATTAAATTGAATCAAATATTTAATTAACTCCCAAATGGGTCCGTAATTAAAATTAAATTGATTCAACTTCTTAATTTCGCTTCCTTAAGTCATTTGGACCCTTAAAATAAATCTTCAATAGAATCATATACGAATCAAATTCCACAATTCTCACAAATCCCAAATTAAATTAGGATAACAACTAATTAAAATCTCAAATCTCCTTAATTAACCAAAATAAAATATTATACGTAACGGGGTCTTCACAGCGATGGTGGTAGTAATGGTAGTCGTAGAGGTGGAGTGACAACAGTGAAAATAATGGTGGTAGTGGAATGACATTTGCAGTAGTGGTGAAAGTGGTAGAGGAGATGGGTAGTGAGAGAGAGATGAGTGAGAGACAGATAGAGAAGAGAGATATAGAGAGAGAGACAACGTGGTCGTTAAAAGTGCATTTTCTTGTAGTGGAGAGCTCGGTAAATAGAGAAGAGGAGAGGGAGAGAGTGAGACACGTGAACACAATGGGAGAGAGAGACAGATAGACAGACAGACACAGAGAGAGAAAAAGAGAGAGAGAGAAGAGTGAGAGACAGACAGACAGATACATAGAGAGAAAGAGAGAGAGAAGAGTGATGAGTGAAAGAGAAAGAGATATAGAGAGAGAGAGAGACGGAGAGAGAAAGAGATAGACAGAAAAAGAGAAAGAAACAAGAGATAAGCGAGAGATAAACAAAGAGAGAGAGAGAGAGAAAGAGAGCTAAAAGAGATGATCGAGAGAAAGACATAGAAAAAGAGAGAAACAGAGAGAGAAGAAAGATGAGCGAGAGAGACAAAGAGAGAGATAGAGAGAAGAGAGAAGAGAGATGAGCGAAAGACAAAGAGAGAAAGAGAGACACAGACAAAGACAGACAGACAGAGAAGAGTGTTGAGTGAGAGAGAGAAAGAGAAAAGAGAGAAAGACAAAAAGAGAAAGAGATAGAGAGTAAGAGACAGGAAAAGAGATAGGGAGATGAACGAGAGAGATAGAGAGATATAGAGAGAAGAGAGATGAGCGAGAGAGATAGAGAGACAAGAGAAATGAGAGAGATAGAGAGATAAAGAGATGAGCGAGAGAGATAGAGAGAAGAGAGATGAACGAAGAGACAGAGAGAGAAAAAAGATGAGAGAAGAGATAGATGAGTGAGAAACACACACAGAGAGAGAGACAGATAGACAGACACACAGAGAAAGAAGAGTGATGAGTGAGAGAGAGAAAGAGAAGAGAGAGAGGAAGATGAAAAAATGGGTGAAAAGAGATAGACAAAGAGAGAAAGAGAAAAAGAGCGAAAAGAGATGAGCGAGAGAGAGATAGAGAGAGATGAGCGAGAGAGCAAGAGAGATACAGAGAAGATAGAGAGAAGAGAGATGGGCGAGAGACATGGAGAGAAAGAGAGACAGACAGACAGACAGAGAAAAGTGATGAGTGAGAGAGAGAAAGAGAAGAGACACAGAGACACAGAGAGAAAGAGAGAAACAGAGAGACAGAAAAAGAGTGATGAGTGAGAAAAAGAAAGAGAAGAGAGACAAATACAGAGACACATAGAAAAAGAGAGAGACAGACAGACAGAGAAGAGTGATGAGTGAGAGAGAGAAAGAGAAGAGAGACAGAGACAGAGAGATAGGAAGATGAAAAAATTAGTAAAAAGAGAAATGTTCAAAAGAGTAAGACGATATTATTTTTTTTTTTTGTGTGACAAAAAAATACCGTTACATTTATATAAATCATTTTGTGACTATATATATATGAAGCCGTCTCAAAGCCACAATATATATACACACACACACACACACAAATATATATATATATATATATATATTTTTGCAACGGTACCTATTACCGTCTCAAAAAACTATTCTTTTTTTTTGCGACTGTAGCTGGTACCGTCGCAAAAACTCTATTTTTTTTGCAACAGCAATCTCTGCCATCGCAAATACTCTATTTTTTTTTTTTGCAACAGCATTTTCTGCCGTCGCAAATACTCTATTTTTAGTGACAGCAAGTTGTGCCGTCGCAAAAAATCACATTTTTCGCAACGGCAAGTTGTATTGTTTCAAAAAGTCACATTTTTTGGCGACAACAAGTTATGCCATATCAAAAAATCACATTTTTTGCGACGGCAAGTTGTACCGTCGCAAATGTGCCGTTGCAAAAAGTTTCATCTTTTAAGCCCACTTTTCTTGTAGTGTAGAATCATTCAGAATTTATTAATAATCCAAATTAACATTCTAAATAAAAATGTGACAGATTTTCAATTAATTTTATATTAAATTATCAACTATTCATAATAAGTTGTTGCCTAATACTCATAAATTTTTACTCCCACATCATTTTGAGTAGTTAGCAATTTAGGAATGGTTTCGGAACTGGCCATTTTAATTTTTTTTTTTTTTGAAAAAATATACACAAAAAATGAAATAAAAAGAATAATGTGATCATTTATAATGACTATTTAACTTGTAATCTAAATAGTATGTTCCCCTAACTAGGCCTAAGTTGAGATTTTAAATGGACTCCAAGTCAATAAGGTCATATTTGTTAAACTCCACAAGAATTGAGATTGGTTTAACAATTCAATGAACTCCATAGGATTGGTGGTGAATATATCATTTTACCAAATTTTATAAAAATAAAAAAATCATTTTTTATGTAAGGAAGGTTTTTTTTTTAATGTAATTTTGTAAATTTAATCACAATACTAATATACGAACAATGCAATTTACCTTATATTTTTTAATCTAATACCACTACACTAGTAATTTCATCACTTAATACCACTATAGTATGCATAATCTTATACTCTCTCCATCTTAATTTGTTAGTCCATTTTAGAGATTTTAACTTTTTAAGAGAGTATAAATTATTACATTTAAATTTAAATTTTAAAATATTTTTTTGCTAATGTCTTTATCTTTTAAAATTTTTAATATATTTATAATTACTCAAACGGGTTAGCTTTAAAAAATTAAATATTTTTTCTTTAACTTTTTAAATGAAATTATCATTTTAAGACATCTTAAAATAAAATAATAAACCAACCAAATAGAACAGGAAGAGTGAACTTAGGCTTATTTTGGGAAGATGGTAAAAAGTGACTTTTTTACTTTTAACTAAGCTTTTGGCTTTTTTAGACAAATGATTTGGAAAGTTGGTAAAAAGTGACTTTTGATTTTTTTAATTAATGTTTGTTTATGATGTCAAATCATAATAAAATAACCAAACTACCCCCATTTATTTAAAATATTTACGACTTCACCTATGTAACACATTTTGACCCATGAGGGTAAAATTGTAATTTCACCGTTGTCTAAAAGCCAACTTCCCAAATGAAAAAAAAAAAATGACAAAAAAGTCAACTTTTAACTTTTATTATAAACAAAAAAAAGTGACTTTTAACTAACTTCTCAAAATACCTCTTAATCCAACAATCAGACATGGCCTTAAAAGGGCCACGTGAGCTTTGACAAGCACTAGTTCCTATGAGATAGACAATTGGAATTCTCAATATAAATTAAAATTAAACTTATAGAGAGATAAACTATGAAGGGGGAATTTATTCGTGGATATCCCGTCCCAAATGATACTACTATCATAATGAAGATGTGATTACCAATTTCCAAACAAAGCATCTCTCTCGCTCTCTCATCCCGTGTTCCATGTATTGTGTCTCAAATAAATTAGTATATCATTCGTATTATGTATAGAATAAAATAATATATTATTTAATAAAAATATAATAATTATATTTAACTTTTTTATATTATATAAAATAAAAGTTAAATAAAAGTTAGTCAATTGAGATTTTCTTAATAGTTTAAAATTAAAAAAATAAAAAAATTAGTATGAGATATTGATTATAAGGCTTCTCATTAAAAGTCTCATTTTGCTTATATAAATAGGAGTATAAGATTCACTTTATGTAAGTGAAACAATTCACTTTTTTCATCTTTTCTCAATGTGAGATTATAAAATAAAAGTTAAATGAAAGCTAGACAATAGAGATTTTCTTAATTGTTTAAAAGTTAACAATTGTTCGAGTGGGAAGTTTATTTCGAATCAAGCAATCTTAGCGGTTTAATATTTAATTAGGTCAATATTTAATTTATTTCAAATCAAACAAATTTAATTAATATATTTTGATAAAACTGCTAAAATCGTAGTTAAACCAGTGAATTAGTCAAACCGAAAACGGTTCACCCTATTGGCTAGGTCAAAGGACCAACTAACTTATTCAAAAATTAATTAATTAAAACTTTTAAATTTTATTTTAATTTTGAAATTTAAACTGTCTTGAACTAAGACATACACAACACTACAATATTAAATGGGAGTAAGATTTATATAATGAAACAATTCATTTTCTTGATGTGAGATAGTAAAATATAAGTTAACAGTTGTTTGGATGAGAAGTTCATTTCTGATCAAATAATCTCAGTCGTTCAATTTTTAAAAAGGTCAATCTTGGTTCATTTCAAATCAAACAAATTTAATCAATATATTTTGATAAAACAGTTAAGATTGTGGTTAAACCGGTGAATCAGTCAAACCAAAAACGATTCAGCTTAATCAGCTATAGCGATCCCGGTTTTGCCCCGACCTTCTTTGTGTCCCGGACTTGGGTTCCGTGGTTGAATATCGTATCCTTGTCTTGTTATTCTCTTTTGACTCTTTGTATTTGAGTTTTGAATTATGTTGGGCGTGTTTGGAACAAGTTAGTTGTCAATTGGTCTAGAATCTTGTTGCCCAGATTTTGGCTTCTTCGCTCGAGCGAGACTTTTTGCGCTCGAGCAAGGCTTCTTGCGCTCGAGCGAGGCTTGTGTAATTTGCTTCTTCGCTCAAGCGAGGACTAAGGGTCTTCTGGTTTCTTTCCCAGATGCAGTTTTTCTGGGAAGATGTAAGTTCTTCGCTCGAGCGAGGCTTCTTGCACTCGAGCGAGCTTTGTGGAATTGCTTCTTCGCTCGAGTGAGACTTCTTATGCTCGAACGTGCGTCTGCGTTGATGGTAGACCTGAAGCTTTGCATTTTACGCTCAAGCGACGCTTCTTGCGCTCGAGTGAGGTTACTTGTTGTGTCTGGTCACTCGAGCGACAACTCCTTCGCTCGAGTGAAGGTCGCGTATATTAATTCGCAGTAGAGATATTTTACACCACTTTTGATCTTTTTCTTCCCTAAAAACCCTAATCCGGCACCTTCTCTCTCTAAAACTCTCTCTCTCTCTCTCTCTCTCTCTCTACAAATACTCCATGGTTTAGGGTCTTTCTACCCTACTTCCTTTGTTAAAAGATAGAGTTTTGCGTGGGCTTCCTTTTGATCCAAAAATGGTGGAGTTTGGTCATCTTCAAAGTTTCTTCCTTCTTCTCCTTTGAGCTTCTACACTTGAGGTAGGGATATTCTACTCTTTGATATGGGTTTTGACCTAGATATTTGTCATTTGTATAAATGGAGGGATTTGGGAGTGATTTGGGTAAAGGTTAAGGTTTGGGCTCTAAACTAAAGAGGGGTTTTCATGTTGATTTACCAAGCAACCTTGGGGGTTTGTGTATGAGGTTCTTTATTGTTGAAATGGTGAGATTTGGACCTATGGGTTGATGTTTTGGAATAGGGGAAAAATTGCCCTAAGTTGAGTTGAAATAAATATTTATGTAAATAATGAAATTGGTTTGGGAATTATGAAATTAGGGAAATATGTGATTGAATGGTGTAGTTTGGTTTGATAAATCACACACCTATGAAAAAGCTGATAATTTAACTGTTAATAGATTTGTTTATCTATTTAGACAATATCTATTTTGGGCTATTGATGGAGGATAGCTATGATTGTTGTAAAAACTGCATGAGGACTAAGTAAATTTGAACTAGTGATGTGAATATTGTCATTGAATATGACGGATTGATTAAGTTGTTGAATATGTGAATTTTGATAGTCATTGTATATGACATGCTTTTAAATACATTGTATATGTATCGTTGTTTGGGAGGAAATATGGGATGTACTCCATTGTTTGGGAGGAGATAGGGGATAGACTCCATTGATAATTAAGTCGGCCGGAATGTCCAGGGTGAAAGTCCCAAAATTATGCATATATGGGTGCCGATTCCCTTGGATGTGATTCCGTAAAATGGCAAGAAAATGGAAGTGTTGAATAATGTTTGTTATTGAAGTGTTGATAAATGAGTTATAGTCTCGTTTTGAATTGTTTAGATAACAATGAACTATGTCAATGAATTGATTTGGATAAATGAATAGAAATGGACCGAAATACGAATGTCGATATTGATTGGTCATGAAAATGGTGTAAGTTAGTTCACTAGTATTGAACATTTATCTGATGCTGATAGCTTAGTTAATTCTCATATATTGTTTAACATATCTCTACTGGGCTTTGGCTCACCCTACTTGGGAAATCATTTTCAGGTACAGGTGATATGCCATCTCCAAGGACATAGCTTGGGAGGCTTAGGGGCTGAAGGCTCCACTTTTGTGATTTCTTTTGTGTTGAATGTTTATTCAAGCCGAGGGCTTTACTTGTATAGAAACTAGACTCTTCTTTTGTTGTAACCAAGCGAAGTCTTGGAAAGATATAAGCCATTAGGGCACTTATTTTGTTGTTCTCAATTAGAGTTACATGCTATAGTTTCAAGATGAACATCGATGAAAGTGTAATGCATGTAATATCTTTTGTAATATTAACTCTAATGAATGAAAATATAACATTTCTATGATGCTATAGATCTTGTGAATGAATGATTATATTATATTTTGAGGGCGTTACAACTTGGTATCAGAGCATACCGGGTTTGAATACTTTGAGTAGGTGGGAAGTGGTTAGTACCACAATGGGTTTGTCTCGCTTGTTAGAGACTTAAGTAGAGACTTAAGTATGATGTTATGTGCTTATATGATAACATATTTATGTGACTATATGGGTATGAGATTTAATTTCTGGGATGTTGATCGGGTCCATAGGTTTCTGGGAGTCTTGTTAGAAAAGCACTTGATCACTATCGTTTCTAACTAGAACTCTAGCGACGCCACGGGACGGTCATTATCCGGAAATGAAATTCGTATGTGTTTATGTGATTATGTGCTTATGTGGAGTGAATTACAGTCGTCCATCGTATTAGGACGCGAGTGAGACAGCTTCAGCACATTTGTAAATGTGCTAATCTCTTTGTTACCTTCATTAGGATGTCAGGACGAGGTCGTGGCAGTAGGCGTGGTAGGCCTAAAAGACATGAGATGCCTCTATCGGATGAGATTCCGGCGCAGGAGAAAGGAGTGGTTCAGACCAATGTGGCCGAGCCAGTAGGTCAGCAAGCCATGGGTGCCTTAGCCTGTGAAATGACTAGAGTATTGAGGGAATCTATGGACATTCTCAGGGCTTAGAACCAAGCCCAGGCCCATGTAGCTGAAGTAGGGCCTTCTTTTCTGAAGAGGGAATTCTTTCGGTCGAATTCGGACCGGGTTTTTGGGTGACCCTAAAGAGCCACTGAAGGCTAATGAATGGTTGGAACAGATGACGAAGACGTTTGAGATGCTTGGCATCGAAGACGGAGGTTTGAGGGTGACCTTGGTGTCCTTCCAGCTGAAGGGAGACGTGGGTCAGTGGTGGAAATATGCGCGAGGGCGCATTGGTGGGACTTGGGAGGCCTTTGTTGAAGCTTTCCAGGACAAGTACTTGCCTACTACAGTGAAGGAGAAGTTAAGGGATCAGTTTTCTCAGCTCAAACAGTTGAACACACCAGTGGCTGAGGTTAAGGCCACATTTACTAGCTTTTCTAGGTTTACACCAGAGTTAGTGACGACTGAGGAACGCCGTTGTCTGGAGTTTGAGAAGAAACTGAGGACTAGACTCATGTTCAAAGTTGCTGGGGCCATGATTAGGGATTATATGCGCCTTTTGGAGGCTGCAGCCCATCTTGAGACTATTATGCATGCAGAGGAAGAGAGGATGAGGGGCTCTAGAAAGAGTCAGGATAATCAAGGAGGCGGTAAGAGGCAGAGGGGTTCTAACCCTCAATAGTCCCAGGGAGCGCAATCGAGATCTACCTTTCCAATGCCGAGTTCGGGTTCTGAGAGAGGTGGTCAGGGAGACGTTACTTGTTTCAAATGTGGTCAGTTGGGTCACAAGTCTCCAGCTTGCCCACAGAGGGAGGAGAACAGCGAGCAGCTTCATCTTCGGCTCATTCTCAGGGCCAGAGTTAGGGCAGAGGCCAGTCGCTCACTTGTTATCAGTGTGGGCAAGCGGGGCACTTGAAGAGGTTTTACCCGCAGTTGGGTGGCATACCTGGTGCGTCTGGTTCGAGGCAGACACAGAATCACTAGCTAGCGCAGTCAGCACAGGCCTCGAGGGCCAATCAGGGAACCTCTTCGGCTCAGTCAGTGCAGCAGTCTTATACTTCGAGAGGTGAGCAGGTTGATCAGAGACCTACGGGACGTGTGTGTGCTATTATCGCGCCAGATCTTGTACCGGCTCCATCAGTAGTGAGAGGTACCTTTTTGTTTTGGAACTCAGTTGCTAATGTATTGATTGATACGAGTGCATCCCATTCATTTATTTTGTCTGCATTTGCATTTGTTTTGGGGTTGGAGTTGGCACAGTTAGCATCTCCTATTTGTGTTGTATCACCTATTGGGGAAGAGATGGTTTTGAAACAGGGGTGTTGGGGCTGTGATATAGAGGTCGTCGATCGTCGGCTCCCCTTTTCTTTTGTGTTGATGGATATGTTTGGTTTTGATGTTATTTTTGATATGGACTGGTTATCGTCATACCAGGCTGTTATAAATTGTTACCGTCAGAAGGTTACTGTATGTACCTTGAGCGGTAATTGTTTTTATTTCTTGGGAGACCAGGTGGATAGAGTCTTATCGCCGGTATATGATTCAAGTAGGCGGAATGAACTTAGTTGTCTTCTTGCTAGCTTTACGAGTAGTGAGTGTGATGAGGCCCAGATTGAATTGCCAAGAGTGGTTTGTGAGTACTCGAACGTCTTTCCCGAGGATCTTATTAGTTTACCACCCCACCGAGAGATTGAGTTCTCTATTTGTAACAACCCTCATACTGTTTACTGATTAGGGACTGATTGATTACTGATAATCACCGATTACTGCTAAACGGAACTGATAATGACTGATAACTGACTGATAATTGAACTGATTAAAGTACTGAACTGACTGACTGAAATTGGAAACCGAATTGATTGAGTATATGTTAGTTAAATTGCATTTTATCTGTTGACTGGTATGATTATCTGTTCATGCTTATATGTTTAAACTGCTAATTGAAGGCCATATCGGCGGCCGAATCAGAAATTGATTGATGTTTTATGATCCACATAATTAATGTAATTTGGTGCTAGAAAGTGGAGAAAGAGTCTGCTGGCAGTTGGACTAAACCAAAGTCGAGCTGACCCTTGGGTGTCACGGGAAAGCCCGGCACATGATTTCTCAGGGAAGCTAGAGGATCATGGGTCCTGTAGGCTCCAAGTGTCCTGGTCCGTACTCAAAAGATGTCCGATGTGGCGATTGAACTTGGGGGTAGAGTTTATATCAGATAGAGCAAGAAATGGCAGTGGCTATGGTAAGGTTTTGCCGATGTTCTGGCATACGCCCTGGAGTTGAACTTCATGGGCCTCGGGTTCGCAGTCTAGAGATGAGAATGTTGTTACCCACCGGAGGGCCGCGGGGCTTGGCGCTACTGGCCTCGTCTTTTCAGGGGTTGGTTGCCAGATCGAGGATGTAGGTCGGAGTGGCGATTTTATATGGGGAGGTTGTAAAGCTTTCCAAGTTGGGTGGATTCAGCTACAGGATAGTTATGTCGGGGCTCTTCTAGGTTGGCGGAAATCTGGAAGTGGTGATGTAGATACTAAGATTTCTTTGGGAGTAGAGCATTTATCAAGGGCTTGGTCTTTGCTCGGCCTTGCGGTTAATGCTGTTGGTAAGCTCGATGAAATACTGTGGTGGTTGTTTGGAATTGGGGGGTGCGGCTTGGTGGTCGGTAGCGTTAATGGTGAGAAGCCATGATCTAGTCGTGACCATACACTTTGATTGGTAGCAAAAAGGTTGTTGGGACAGGATTTCCAGCGAACAATGAACACAACTGGACGCAAGCAAAGCATTTCCCACAGACGGCGCAACTGATGTGCAGCTCGTTCCAGGTGGAAGTGGTCAGACTGAGTCCACGCTCTCATGCCTAATAGCCGAATGACCAAGCCACGGGGGAACTGCACAAAAGTCCAATGGGAACGGAGCTCCCCCAGCGACCCTTCGATGACATAGTTAGGAAGAGAAGTGACTTATAGAGATAGATTAGGATAGAAAGCTTAAACCTTCTTCTAGTTTCAACGTTTGCTAATTCCTCTGGTAATCATTCGGTGTCGCTGCCGGACGCTGTCACCTAGGCCGAAAGTCTATGCTGTAGCATTACCTGTTCAGGTGAGTGGCTTTGTCCGACGGAGAGGGGTTATCGCATAATGCGGTAAGGGCCTCATTAATTGGCGATGTGGCGTAGCAATAAATTTGCAATCTTTGGTTTGCTGTTGTGGCTTGCCCTTCTCTT